>OY744481.1:75005969-75411868 GCA_963556165.1 Tipula helvola
CATAGAATAATATAATCAATTTTCCCGAACGGAAAAATCCCAAAAAAATACAAAGTAAATTGCCCCATCGAAAGGGAAGACCCCAATAAATTTTTAATAACTAAAATATTAAAACAAAAGGAATTTACATAATTTCATGTTATCCTTGCGCGGAATGGACCAATGCTAAGCGGCTTTGGGGAGTTCTCTATTTTAGTATGTGAATTATTATTAAAAAATACAAATTTTTCAAAAATGGTTCAATCACTATGAATATTAGAATTTAAAAAAATCGTCAGAGCGGGGGTTTTGGGGGCGGCAGCCCCCGTCCTCCAAGGTATAAAATGAATTAAAATAATATTTCAAAAATTTGTTATTTTTAAAAAACTTGGTTTTTTGGGATTTTTTATTTTGGATAACGATACCAACCCATAATCAATGGGAGATATGTTTATCCAAAATTCTTTTCCCCAAAACAAATAAATAAAAATCTCCAAAAAACACTTCCCCAAAAAATGTTTCCCCAAAACGCGTTTTCCCAAAAACGTGTTTGCTCAAACTCATAACCCCGAATGTCAATTACTCAAAAATATAGTATAGGTGAGATCAGGGTATCATTATCCAAAATAAAAAAAATCCCAAAAAAACAAAAAATCCCAAAAAATCAAGTTTCGTTCCTCTCTTGGTTTCCCAATTGGCAATAATATCTTGATAAAGCTCCTTGTACTTCTCCGGCACCCATCTGATTAATCAAACTTTCAAATGGGCTAGTTTTGTTTCTCGGATTTTGTCTCCTGTGTAAACTTTTCGGGTTGGTATCGTTATCTAAAACTAGAGAACTCCCCAAAGTAGCTTAGCATTGTACCTTTCTGCGGAAGGATGACAAGAAATTATGTAGCTTCCTTTTGTTTTCATATTGTGGTTAAGAAAAATTTAATGGGATCTTCCTTTTTCAAGGGGCACGTTATTTTGCATTTTTGGGGGATTTTAATGTTTGTGAATATGATGGTATCCCTTTCTTTTAACTCAGTATACTTCATCGAACGATTTTCCAACATTACTTTTCCAAACATTGATGTTAAGTTATTACCCGTTCGCGTTAGTGACCGAACGCGGCATCTATCTCGCTATAAGCTTTTTCATATGCAAATGTCCATGCAAGAGCCTGTCCATACATTCGCTTTGTCTATTTACACGTATGACGTAACCACAAAACAATGCAACGCTACAAGCGATTTTTCGTTTACTGAACTAACAATTATTTTTCAAAAATGAAGTTTGATAATGCCAAATTACATTTTAGTAATGAACGTTTTTCTTCGCTTTGTTGTTGCCATAAACGCAAAATAACGCCATAATACACAACGCAAATTGCATTCTGGCAATTGGGGAATAAATATACAGGGGAAATAAATTTAGTTGTACGTGTTCTCCATGGAATCACATTAAAATAAGTAAAGATCCGCGAAGGACCCTTACAAACAATATTAATATGATTAACTAATAATATCAACTAGAGAAATACAAAATTTTCGTTAAAAATGTATCCCCATCAATTCGTTCATAAAATAGGTATGGAAAAATAAACGTCAAAACTGCTGTAATTGGGAATAATTTTTTCCCAATAAAATTTTTTTACCAAACACCAGAATACACTTTGAGGGAAACGGAATAAAACTGATACAAAATTTAAAATTTCTATCCCCCGGGAATTACCAGAATAGAGCCACAGGCGGTTTAAACTTCTTCACTGATGGTTCGAAAAGGGATGGAAAAATCGGAACTTCTGATAAACCTCTCATTTCAGCTCCCCGACTATTGTAGCCTTTGTCAAGCTGAAGTAACTGCCATAAAGGAAGTCGTAGACTGGTATAATTTTATATCGGCCGGTGATATTCACATTTATTCGAAAAGTCAACTTGCCATTAAAGCGCTTCAACCAAATCTCCTCATGTCGAAAATAGCCCAGAACTCTCTATCATCTATTAGCGAGATGGCTTCTAATATGGGTGCCAGAGCATTTCAATAGTACAGGGAATATAAAATCTGATGAGCTAGCTCGACATGGTACCATCGGCCATATCCCAAAAAGCAGAAAGGATATTAAAATGACTCTTGTGTAAAACAAATTACTGCTTCAGGAAGAAGCTAGTAAGTTGACGAACAACTGATGGTCTTACCAAAGTTAGATTTGGCGAGATCTAAACAACTGATCTCACTTCAGCGGTCTCAGGTCAGGGTGGTTGTTGAAATAATTACAGGGTACTAAGTATCTCGTAGGCAGGCATGTGAGTAGACTTGAGTGTCTTCTCACATGACTACTGCCGAAGTTGTGAAGACATTCTCAAATGATTCTCCTTCGTTTTGGTGGATGTATTAAGTTATGTGTTACTGTTATGTATTAGTGTTGTGTGTTGAATAATATACAGAATGTTGTGTTTGAATCAAAACCAACACAAATTTGTTTATACAAACCATGCTGTTTGCTTAAATGACAGATACTATAAAACGAATGTACATTGACTTGTGTCGGTATGTTACTGAGTTTTATATTTTATGTCGTGTTTGTATACGGCGACATCACTAACATTAATATGCCTTTAAATATACATAGATATAAAGATTTTTGTTGGTTTTGGTTACTTACTTACACTTACTGTAGGGACATGTGGGCGTTCAGCCACCTCGCACTGCGACATAAAAAACCTTTTGTGCTTGAACCCTGCTTAATTATCCGTCCAGTCAATATTCACTATTCAGGATCTTAATGAACCTGATAATACTGCCGGCCGGTATGCGATACATACTACTTGGGCTCGCTCTCCCTCCTAGATGCTTATTATAGCATGCACTTCTGCTAGAAAGATGGTAGATGCTTACTATAGCATGCACTTCTGCTAGAAAGACGATTGGTACTCAAAGACTTCGAGAGAGCAATCCCACTACCATGTTCCTAACAATGCCCAGTTCATCGTTTTAATTTTACTCTTACGAGTTGCTGACAATGGAAAGTCGTCTGTAAGTCACTCAGCTTGACTCCAGGAAGGCTAAATAAAACTGGAGGGTGCCTGGTATACAGAATCCGCATACTTTGTACTGATTAACCTATCAGCCATTCACCCTTCGGCATATGCTATTCCACCTTAGATTAGGGTTTTTTGTCAAGGTTTTCTCCTTTAGCGCCGTACTTTAGCCTGTGCCAAAGGCCACATTCTACCTTATCAGTTACCAGTGGTTGCCACGAGGAGGCAGCACGTACACTTGCAAATTGTGATCAGATTACCCCTTACACAATTGTACCCATCACGCTTCTACCTGATACATGACCAGCACAGCTCACGTGATGCGCACCCTACTGGAAGGTTACGGAGCTGGTAGAATAATCTATTAAACTTTAGCCCCCCCCCCTCCAATAGACGCCAAACCACCAGTTGGGTTTGGTTGGAACCATTGTCCGTTGTCTTTTCATGTTTTTTGATTTAGAACCAAAATCGACTATAAGTGAGCAGTAGATAGGACCCTCCAGACGATTTGAAACGAAGATTGATTGTAAAGTGTCTGTAAGGCCATGACAAAAATGTCTTTATAAATTATTGACATTATAAATATCATGTGTGAGAGAAACATTATAATAATGTCGTTTTCGATTGATCAAAAAAAACTAAACTCAGTGCAAAAAAAACTAAACTCGCATAGTAAAAAATGTTCCGAGTTTAGTTTTTTTTTTGCACTGAGTTTAGTTTTTTTGGTCAATCGAAAACGACATAAGTAACATTTAAATGCCTGGCATTTTCGTGATAATATACATTATATATAACAAAAAGCTTAAATATGCATGACTCTAAGATTCCAGTCAACTCAAATACGGTAGGTTAAATTGACATGACTGAAAATATAGAGTCAGTTTAGCGCCAATTATTCTTCTGCATACAAAGAATATAAAAAATGTATAGGAAACGCATCCTTGACGTGTCGAAGGGAAAATTGAACAGGCGAAAATTAAAAATAAAAGAAAACGTTTTGCAGGAGTTTGAAGGAGATAGATTGGCTAGCAAACTTTTTATAGAAAATTATAATAAAAGTTGTGTTAATAGAAGTTGTGTTATAAACAGCGATCCTAATTGTATAAGTGATAACAAAGATGACATTATTTACTTCGAATCGCATAATCAGGAAGCCTTTTTCAATGGCTGATTGTGATTCGAGCAGTTTAGTTGAAGATGTTTATGATTCGTCCAAGTGTAAAGATGAAATTCTGTGGGAAACTATGTTTAATATTGTGGTTTTCAAAAAGTTTCAAAAAATGTACGTAATTCGTTTTAATTATTATGTAAATGTTGTTTTATTTTCAGACCAACATTTTCATAAATTTTTCAAGTCTGACGGATATTGTCGGAGATGACGTATTAATTAATATACAACTGGGGAGAAGTATAGGATAAACGAGATTTTTCATAATTCAATAACCTACATCTAACGCTATTTGGTAAAAATTATAGCTAATATTGTATTACTTTAATTATGTAATAATTCTTTTGTGTAAAATCCATGATGTTTAAGAAGCAAAAAAAAAAAAATGTAGACGTTCGAGGAATACAAAGTATTCACTAAAGGTGAAATAACGAGAGTCCACAACAAGCATCATCAAAAATTATGTCGAAGCCGGGACATAGTCAATAGGATATCATTTAGGCAAAAGAGAAATGCCAGGCATTACCTGGCATTTTTTTTAGTTTTTATAAATGCCTTTATAAGGCCTGAATTGTCTGGAGGCAGTGGCGTAACTACAAATGTTGGTCCCCCCGCAAACTTTAATGTAGGCCCCTGGACTACCCTCCCTCCACTTTGCATATCTTTCTCTTTAGCAATAAAAAATGTTGGACATTAAAAATATAGCGTGGACGGTATGAAACAGTTCTTCATTACAAGAACAAAGACCATCGGATCCGTGCTGCGGGCCCCTTATTGTTTCGGGCCTCCGCGGCGCGGGGTTTGTTCCCTTGTAGTTACGCCGCTGTCTGGAGGGGAGCTAAGCCATCAGTGTCACGTTTTAATTGTATGTATTTTGAGTATAAATGTTAAGAGCCCTGATAGTCAGTCTCTTTGAATATTGGGTTGGTAGGCTAAAATTGAGGCATAATCAAATTGGGGCGATGACCCAAAGAGTGAAAATGATCCATCAAGGCAATTTTTGTGCCGATGGATCACTCAATTTCCTCCAATCAAGTCAATAATTTCGCAATCTCTTCTCAAGATATTGTTTTGTGTGGCCAAGATATGTAATTCTTAGCGCAAAAACAATATCTTGAGAAGAGATTGCGAAATCATCGACTTGATTTGAGGAGGGCGAGTGATATTATTTTTAGAAATCGAGGGGATCCTTTGGTAAAGAGAACGGCGGTTATCTGACCTGGATTTTCTAATTATTTTTATTAATTGTTTAATTATTAATTTAAGATTGTTCAATTTTTGCCTTATTCCCTTAGTCACGCCAAATAAAAGTTAATTTTTAATATTCCTTCTATTATAAACCTTAAACGGCTGCTCAAATGATTTTTTTTTTGTCAAGATATATTTTCAAGCGACGAGTAGGTGTGCTAGTCACTTGAAATGATTATTGTCGTAAAAATTCAGTGCAATGCGATGTTTTTCATAGTAGACGTCTAGGGTTTATAGAATATTAAAACTTGACTGTTACTTGGCGTGACAAACGATAAGACTATGGAAATAAGGATGTTAGTTTGCATTAGACGCAAAACCCTGCGACTAGATCGGAATTGAGTCTAACGTTGTTTTTTATAGTAAAGTTTGATGGAAGATTAATTATTTTATGTACAAAAATATTATTTTTTGGTGGTAACATTTTGAGCAAGATTATTGAGTGACCAATTATTGTTTGGTGTGTTTTAGCCCAAAATAACACTTTTTAGTGTAATGATAGTTTTTTGATGTAAGGTTAAATACTAGGTAGCCTATGTTTTCATAATTTACCTAATTAAAGTATTGTGACGATTTTGCCGATCATACAACAAGACAGCTATGTATATATAGCTCAGATAGTTGGAGCGTAGTATGAATATAAAGGTCGATGGTTCGATGCTCGTCAGAGCCAATGATTTTATTACAATTATTTATTTTGAATATCGAAACATGTTTATACACTAACGCACAACAATGACCCAAATAAATACACACCGCCCGTCGACGATGATGAATAATGATTATTATGACCAGGGCCGTACTTAGATTTTAGATACGGGCAAAACGGGCAACTGCGCCGGGTCCCACGTTTTTAGCGGCCCCAGAATCGAAGCCAAAAGGCGAAAAGGCTAAACAAACGAAAAAAATACACTTTTTATTTTCGGCATATGAAAAATGAAGAAACGGAGTTGAGAAATTGGCTTTTTTTATTCAAATTCTATACAGGAAGCATTTCCTGCTTTTGTTGTTGTTTGTTTCCACCATCAAAAATTTTGCTCACTACTACTGGATTTTGGGACTATAAACATACAGGAAGACACTTATCTTCACACGAATCATCAAAAAAACATTTTAAATCAGCGTATAATGTCACAGGAAAGACTCTTCGGATTAGCGATCCTGTTAATTGAAAATGCAACTGCCAGAACTATTGATTTAAATGATATTATCGATGAATTTGCCAGCAAAAGGGCAAGAAACATTATTTTATAATTTGTTATTCTAATTTACTAACTATTGGGTTGTTCGGAAAGTAATTTGATTTTTTTTATAGAAATGAAAGACGATTTTCTTATAGTGAATTAATATTTTATTCAATTAAATATTGTCCAGTTTGATCCAATACCCTTTGCCATCTTCCTGGCAGTAGCATGATTCCACGCTCATAAAATGTTTGTTCTTTCCTGGTAAAAAACTGATCCAATTGATTTTTGACCTCCTCATTTGAATTAAACGTTTTACCGTTTAAACAATTTTGTATAGAAACCGGAACAAATGATAATCGGAAGGTGCTAGGTCTGGAGAGTATGGTGGGTATGGCGGTATATCCCATCCAAGCTCTAAAAGCTTTTTCCGAATGGTCAAAGTTGTATGTGGTTTCGCATTATCATGTTGGAATACTACAGCTTTCCTATTGACCAATTCTGGCCTTTTTTCTTTAAGTGAGTTTTCACTACGGTCTTTTTTTTTTGATTAATATTGGCTTTCGAAGTGCTTTGATGATCTTTTACGCTTAACATTGTTGTAGACAACCCATTTCTCGTCCCCAGTGATGATACACTTCAATGGATCATTTACATGGCATTTGAGAAGCAAATCACAAACGTCAATGCGACGGCACAAATTTTTTTGTAAGAAAATGAGGAATCCATATGCCGAGCTTTGAGATTAAACGTGAGCCGTTTCAAATGATCATGGACGGTCGAATTCGATAAATTTAATCTCTCAGCGATCTCACGAGTTGTTATTCGCCGGTTTGCTTCAATTAATGCCTTTATTGTGTCTCCATCAGCTTCAACTGGCCTTCCAGAACGTGGTGCATCTTCGAGATCAAAATTGCCGGTTCAAAATTTTACAAACCGCAGTTTTGGCACTGGCGCTCACTTAACACATCTTCTTCATACACATCGGATAATTTTTTTCTTGCTTGAACTTTTTATCTTTTCTATAGTAAAAAAGTAAAATATGCCGAAAATGCTGTTTTTCAGTTTCCATATTTAAATGGGTATCAACCAAAAACTACTGTGCAAAATCAATCGAATTTTTTCACAAGCAAGCCTTGCTATGTCAGCTATCAAAATACATATGATTATGTGGCTTAAGTGTGAACTTGGTTGTGAAAAAATACAATTAAGTCCTCTGTTGGGAAAAAACGAAGTTACTTTCCGAACAACCCAATATTTTTTCTTATTTTCTTATTGAATGTCAAGTATCTTAATGTAAAACTAACTAAAATTATTGTGATTACGTAAATGAATTAAACTGTGATTTTTGTGATAAAATTTATGTTTTTTATTTAAATAGCTAGTTTGCTGAAAAATTTTCTTGTTTTAGGGCCCCAATTATTGTTTGCTCCGGGCCTCCAAATGTTACAGCCAGGGCCGGCCCTACGGTTTTTAGCGCCCCGGGCAAAATTTTTTTGGGAAATTTAAAAGTTAAAGTCTCGACTAATCAATGATTCTAAAGTCAGTCTGTTATGTTTTGTGAATATAAACAAGAAATCATAAATATTAGATATATTAACTAAAAACTAATAATTTATTCTTCATGTCAGCAAATCTTTTTATTTACCTTTCCAAATTTAAATTTTTCGCAATTTCGTTCTGTATAGGCAAAATTGCCAAAGAAGTTAATTTTTCTTGCACCATTGAAATTCGGAGGTACGTTTTTATAGGCTTTAATTTGTAAATCTTCTCTCGCCAGCAACCCACAGATTTGGCATCACATCGCGCAATTTATTACTATTTATAAATTTAACGACTTCTATTGGAAGTTTTTTTATTTTCGGGAAATGTTGATTGAGCCATATCTAACTCCACAAAGAGATCACTTCTATTGATGTCCCTTTTTCCTCCGTTATTCAATTTCATTTCTTAAACATGACATACTTGTTTCAACTCATTTTTATTTGACAGTTGTTTAGGGTTACTTAAAAATCCCCATATGTTATTAAAAATGTTCAGCTGTTCAAATCTTTCTGATAATGAATTAATAGCTCTGTCTAAAATAACATTAAACACATGATATTTAAATATATTATCTGGTTCATCTGCATTTGGAACTGAGTCAGCGCACTCATATTCAAACAATCTCTTTCTTTTTCGGATTCGTTTATTTTGGAAAATGGGCTCTACTTCTAATTTAGTGCTTTTTCATATCCTTTGCGCGATATCAATTAGGTGGTTAGTGACACTATTCATTAATGAGACAGCAGTAGATATTTCCACAGAGGTGTTCTGCATTGTTTTGCTGACTACATTTATCCTGCCTAAAATATCATACCAGACATTTAGCATCATCAAAATACTGTAATCTTCTAATTGTGTTACCAGAGTCTCAGCTTCATGCCGCACTCCAGCATCAGACCCAGGAATATCCAAAATTTCATACAGAGGTTCTCGAATACAAGTGATTTCATATCTAATAGCTTTAACATACTCTATTCTGCACTCCCATCTAGTTTCACATAGCGATTTGACTGTTAACAGCAAACATGCTTTTTAAGGATATGCCATCATCCAGGAGAGGCAAAAAATAAAACGTATAATATGCGCTGGATATTATAACCCCTAAATTCAGGCTATGGAATCCGCATGGCTCTTGGATTTTCTTTTATGATGCTTGCCTGAATACCTTTGTTTTCCCCTTTCATGCTCGAGCTATTATCGTACCCCTGCCCCATACAAGTATCCAAATTAATGTTGAATTGTGCCAGAGAATCTTTTATGGTTTCATATAACCCCTGACATTTCATATCTGCAACAGGCTTGTAGCTCAGAAAGTGTTCTTTCACAACCATCTCCTCAATATTCCCAAACCTAATAGTGAAGGAAATGCTCCACATGACTAGTGTTGGAAGTACAGTCTAAAATATGGCTAAAATATCTGGCCGATTTAGCTCGCCTCAATATATCTTTCGGTACAGAATTTCCCAGCAAATTGACGTTTCATTTTTAATATTTTTTCCGCAATAGTGAACATAAGTCTCTTTCGATACAACCCGCCGTACATGTTCACTCATTGAAAAAATCAAATTTTCCAAGGAGTTCAACAAGACCCAAAAAATTCCCATTGTGGTGTGTAAATAATGTGTCTGAAGTTCCTCGGAAAGCCAGATTTCGTTCAGCTAAAAACTGGGTAATGCTCATTAAACGTTCCAATACTTTAAATTAAACCAATGCTCTCATATTTAAACAACAACAAATATACAGATTTAAATAAAAGTGAAAAATAATACATATAAAACATATATGGGTACAAGTAAAGGAATAATTAATTCTTTTTATGATTGAGCTTGTAATTTTTTACAATAGATAGGTCAGTTATCAATTGTTGGTACAAGAAATAAAGGAACCATGTAAAAATATTAACATGAACATGATAGATGAATGTATGTTAATGTTTGTACCAAAATACTGTTGTACTTTTTTCCGTCAATGCCTCCTTCCGTTAAATATATTTAGTTTTTTCTATTTCATCAGTCAATATTTTTCATTACTAAAGATGAGGTTAGATATGCCCATTTTTATTATTTTCAAATAATCTCGATGGCGCCCTAAGTATGATTGCGCCCCGGGCAATCGCCCTAGTTGCCGGTACCTTGAGGCGTCACTGGTTACAGCACGGCCCTGATTATGGCAAGCCATAACCATATGATTATGGGTCATAAACAGAATACCCAAGAATGATTGATACACAATAAAGAAAATTTCGAGAGCAGTGTCAAACTGGTATAAAACACGACCGATGGCAAGCAGAGAACAGTTTTTGGTTTACTTTAAAATAAATCTTTCAACAAAGAAATAAATCTGTTGTCACAGCCGGAGCCCCCACTAGACAGATTTAAATATTGAAGTCAAAGCAAATACCAAACTGTATAAAAGTAAAGTTAAGTGACATAAAAGTACACAGTGTTTTAATTGCAAAATCCAGGTGAACTCAGAAGCCCAGTTCAGTTCGTAACTGTATAATGTATGAGCATCGTCCTGATCGAAACATGTTTGCCAAGCGAAACTCAGTCTTTACCAAAAAAGCTCTTAAAAAATTAAAATTACAAAAGTTACACTTACCTTAAATACCTATAGTTATTTATTAATTTATTATTATATTAGTTGATTATTAACTATTGCAAAATTTCCACGTGTTGCTATAACCGCTGTTATATTGGATAAGCCAATATCCACTCATTTCACGAATTGATATTATTTAAATTTGTAATAATATGTACATAACTTTCTCTTCCTCCGGCTTTAAATTTCAAAATTGTTATTATAAATTTAAAAATATAGCTAATTAGAAAATAAAATATTTTATTAATTAATTTACATTTTACATAACCTATCCCGACAAACGACAAACCTTGTAATAAATTAATAACGGGACAAATTTAAAACAAAAATGACAACAAAAATTTCCGTCAGTTATTCAGCACATCTACTACAATTTTGTAGTTAAAGTCAGTAAAAAATAGTCAAGGCTCAAACCATTCGAAATTTTGGATTTTTTTTTCAATTATTTTACATTTTTGAAACAAAAAAATCAATAAATAAAATAAAATTGCATGGTTTTATTTCATAAATCGCTAAAATAAATATTTAAAATGTAGTTTTAATAAAATAATTCGGTTTTCAATTCAGCAGATTGAAAAACAAATTAATTTTTCTCATGTTGGCACATCTGCTACATTTGTTATGTGCATTTTTTTTTTTTTTTTTTGTGTAAATAGTAAATAAAAATGTCACTTTCATTCATGATTTCATTGTAATTGAATTATATGATTTTTTTACGAGAAATACGAAAATTCGATTTAAGATTCGATTTTAATTAAATTAATTAATTTGTATTGAGTTTTTATTATATGTAGCTAACTAAAATAATAGTAAATATAAGAGATTTAATGATAAATTGTGTAAAATACTAAATCGCGTGACGTAAACAATACAACAGTATACATTCCACAGGTGTGATTCGGGTTTTTTTTTTCGATTTATTGTTTTTGTTGTCTGCTAACCGCGGTGTGCGTAAATTTTGTGTGTTGGTGTTTGTGCGGGGTTGTGATATTGTTTTAAAATATTTTAAAGTGATTTACGGTGGAAAACTGATAAGAAAACGGGAAAATTGTGTAATTTTTGTGTGAAAACCGATTAAAACAATTAAGTGATGGGTAAGGTTGATGGGAGTGCTGATCAAGAGAAAAATGATTCGAATGGATCACCCGATGTGTCTGACGCCAGTAAAATGTTGGAAGCGGCTTTACAGCAGATGGATGGAATAATTTCGGGTAGGTTAACATTTTATGCATACCACACATTACATTTATATCGAATGGTATTTGTTTTATCTATCAAGATAAAATTACGATAAGCGAGACGGTATACAAGCGCTTTGCAAATACGGCATATTAGTTGAAATAAAGTTCAAGTGATCCGTAACTTTATAGAGGTTAAAATGGCGTTCCACAACAATGAGCACAATACACAAAATCAACAACTCAAATCTAACAAGGATGGATGATGTGCAAGTTTGGATAATAAATACGAAAAATGCCAAATTTTTCACATAATTAAACCGCTCTACCGACTTTTTTTCAATTATGAGTTTAATAGTGAGTAGAGATGATTCATGAGGGTTTTTGAAGCGAAACGTTTTAAAAAAAAATGTTGGCTTGGACCACTTCATTTTCTTTGGGAAAATTATTGAATCGTTGGGATGAGTTGTTGAGGAATGAACTAAGCAAAGAGAGTGATTGGATGGCCTCATCTCAGTATGGCTTCCGAGCAATTATTTGTCAGGCCGTTAGGATTATAATAAATCGTAAAGAATCTTGCGTGTAAGTAACGCTTACAACGTCAGCCACATTTCATCCCACATAGTTCATGCTTGAAGATTTTCATCATTTTAATCTACTTAGTGATAGCCTGATAAGTTACTTACTTTTACAAAAGATGCATTCTAAAGTGATTTAAAGTAGGGTGTAGGGTCTATCTAAATATTTATTTTCTTTGTCCGTACCGTTATGCTAATTGACATTTTTTTTGATAGCTTGTCTAAAGCTAAAGCGAATTCATAAAAGTTCACTTTCACTTACGGCTTATCAACAGCTAAGCTACACTCCGATTTTATAAAGTTTCGAACCAAAGTTCCAGAGAGGTATTTCAATATTTAAGTGAACCCTTGTCTGAGTCAAGGTTTTCTGAGTTTCGGGAATAGCCAGAAGTCAAACGGAGCTAAATCAAGTGAATAGGGTGGTTATGGAACAACATGCGTCGATTTTTTTTTTTCCAAATAGTCATGTACAACCAATGCAGAGTGAGACGGTGTATTATCGTGATGTAAAAACCATAAGTTGTCTGCTTAAATTTCTGACCCAAACGATATTTGCGTGATGTCAACAAGATCTCTAATTGTCAATCGACAATTTTTGAGCACCAAACCGTTGACTTCCTTGACGTAGTGTTCGTCGGTAGGCATCCAAGGACGGCCAGGACGCTCATCGTCTTAAACGCGTTCTGTGCCTGTCTTCTTTGAAAAAGAACGCTCTGGACACTGCATGGTCACCAAAAGCCATTTCCAATATTTCCAACGTTTTGGATGCCGAAATCCTATTTTTGAAGCGAAATTTGATGCAACTTCTTTGCTGAACCTATTTTAAAAATCAAAAAACTTTTTTTTTTTAGGTGAAACGGGCGTATCTCGTTAAATACTAAAGATATCGACATGAAATTTAACAATTATCTGTTAGGGTGCTATCAACCTAAGAAGAAAACTACTCGTTTGGATAAGCCCGCGCGATTTACTTAAATGGAAAAGTCTTACTACTTTTTGATCACAATATCGTAGCCGCAGTATCGTATAAGCCGCACACTTTTAATAAGCCGCGGCTTATATTAATTTAGTCTAACAATGTTTGGCCCAAGAGCGTATTTTTTGATTTATCGCTGGGCATATGACCTTTTTCCTGATTAGTTTTGCTGTGGTGCATATGACTGGTTGAGAAACGCTGTGGGAAGATTCGTAGACCTGTCGACGGAATGGTTTGGGAAGGAACGGCGTTGTGTGCCGGTTGAAACGTCACATACATATGATTTCTTTGTTTGTTCCGAATATTGGATTTTTTCGAACTTTAAAGATGCGTTTGTTTCCGTGAGTCTTGCGAGTTCCACGTCGTTTGTTTGTTCGTCGATGATGCTTCCGAGGTGGATTTGGTCGATACGTGATAGCGTATCTGCGAAGACATTGTTGTCTCCGGAGATGTGACGAATGTCTGACGTATATTATGCGATGAAATCCAAGTGGCGTCGTAGCCTTGGTTATGCCTTTTCGGAGTTTTGATGAAGTGCGAACGTTAACGGCTTATGATCGGAGAATATCATGAATTCTCGGCCCTCGACGAAATTTTTGAAATGTTTTATAGCCGAATAGGCGCCTAATAGTTTTCTGTCGTATGTGCTGTAGCAGGTTTCGGTATCGTTAACTTTCGCGAATGGAATAAGAGTTGTTGCCAATCTTTTTTCGTATATTGTTGGAGTATCGCTCCCACTGCTGTGTTTGACTCGTCGACGAGGATAGCGAATTTAGCATTTGGATCAGGAACATGATCTGAGTAGGTGATTTTCCTGTCGCTGGATGAATTGATTTTCGATAGTCCAGAAGTATATTGCATAAATATTTGTTTATCTCACTTTGGCCACAATCCAAAGTTTTTAACTTTTCTTTTATTGTCCTCATGTATCTTTCCGCCTGCCCGTTTGCTCATCATAGTCAGGATCATAGGCTGCACCCATCTTATGTACAATGCCATTTAAATCAAGGAAATTCTGAAATTCAGCTGATGTAAACTGGGAACCGTGGTCACTTACAAAGGTGCAAGATATCCCAAAACATGCGAATATTTTCCGATAGCACTCAATTGTAAACACACATAAATAGGTCCTGCGAAATCAGCATGAACTCTCTCGAATGGCATCCAACAGTGTGTTGGAACTTTTGAAGGATTTACCTGGTGTAAGTGCCATTTTGTACAGTTTTTTGCCACATCTTCAACGCCTTTGTCTATTCCACTCCGCCAACAATAACTACGAGCCAAAGATTCCATGCGTGAAATCCCGAAATGAGACGAATGTAATTCTTCAAGAACCCGCTTCCGTAAAGGTTCAGGTATGTGTGCTCTTAAACCACGCATAAGGCAATTTTCTTGTACTGTGAATTCCTTTTGGTTAATATCAAACCTATCTCGACTGGATACCTCTATTCCAGTTCTTAATCCACGAATAAGACTTGTAACATCCTTATCTTTAGAAGTGGTTTCCCCTAACTCGGACACACCCGAACTGGTAAGGTTTCAATTAAATTAATTTGAATTATATCGGATTCTTCCATCCAATAATTTAGTACCGCAGATTGAATTGGTAATCTGGATATTGCATCCGCATTTCCATGCTCCCTTGTATTATGGTATTTAATGTCGTAATGAAAACTTCGTAAGAATAGATCGTAGTGCTGCATTCTCATAGCTGTAAAAGTTGGTAACCCTTTCGTTGGAGACAGAATTCGAATCAAAGGTTTGTTATCCACCAACGAAGTAAATCTTCGACCAAATAAATATTGTGAGAACTTCTGCACTCCAAATATAATCGCATAAGCTTCTTTGTCGATTTGCGTATATTTTTACTGTGTACTTGACAAAGTTTGAGAAGCATACTGTATAGGACGCTCACTTCCATCCGGGTATGAGTGACTTAGCACCGCACCAACCCCGTAACTAGATGCGTCGGTTGCTAATACCACAGGAAGTTTCGGATCGTAATGTGCAAGAAACTCCCTCGATTGCATCTGAATTTTAACTTTCTGAAAAGCTTTTTCGCATTGTGGGCTCCAAATAAACTCGACGTCTTTCTTCAATAGACTATTCAACGGATATAATGTGAAACTTAAATCCTTTAAAAATCGGTCATAATAATTTATTAACTCGACGAAGGCCTTAACTTGTTCCACATTCTCAGGTACGGGCATATTTCGTATAGCCTCAATTTCAATCAAAGATATGCTTTTGAGAGATCAATTTTTGTATATTTCTAAGTGGATGCTCGTCAAAAATTAAATTTGGATTCACTGTGACCTTGTAATCACCACAGAGCCTCACTGCCCTGTTTGCTTTCATGACTAGTACCAGCGGTGTAGCCCACACACTTGTATTTACTTTTTCCAGAACCCCATCATTCACCAAGTTATTAATTTCGGCTTTCACTTTATCTTTAATGGCGAATGGTATTGGCCTGGCTTTGCAAAAAAACTGGTTGCACATTCTCCTTCATTTTTAAGACAGCTTGTAGTCCCTCAATTGTACCGATTAAACTGTCGAAAACTGACTTGTATTTGTCAATAATGTAATTTACCCTAATGTATTTCGTTACTGCCAAGACTGAAATTTCATTTACCATTTCACTATTGAGCACTTTATTCCAATCAACGCTAAATTTATTGATCCATTCCCATCCTAATAACGGATGGCGATCCTCGTTAATCACATATAAATTTAATTGTAAATGTTTGCCTTCAAACTCGATTCGGGTTGACACGTATCCCAGAACTTCCAGCTTCGTACCACAGTAAGTAACTAATTTAATATCTGTAGGTTTTAATTCCAAAACAGAGAGCAGAGTTTCGTGATATAAATCGGCGCCCAAAATGCATCGATCGAATTATGCCAAAACTCACTTATCAAGGGTCTGCGAAGACCTAAACCTACATTATGTTGAGTGTAAGATAGATTTAGTACCAACAGAAGTCACTGCAAATTTAAATTTACATATAAATAAAATAAAACACGTTAATGCAAAAAAATTATTTTATTGACCCATAAAATGGATAATTTTATTTAACTTTGTTCTAACATAAGATTTATTATTTAGATTTATAAGATTTACGATGGATGAAATTGCAGTGACATCTGTTGGTATAAACAAATCTACTTAATTTGGTAGCGACATCTGTGGGTACTAATTTTGATTATACTTGCTATAGTTACCCTATCGGTCGGTCACAAGGCTACATTGCGCTGCAGATGTTGGAGACAGTTAAAAGCCATTGCTGGCGGTCCATTATATTATATGGTCTAAGGTTCTACATTCCGGCGCTAAAGAAATTTTATTATTTTTATTAGCCTTGCTCTCTATAATTGTTTGGCATGTACCAAATACACGCACCACTAACGATAAAGTGATTTTCATCACCTGTCACATTAGTTTTAACAACGTCCGCCAGATGTCAGATGCTTTGCGTTAAAATTTGAATAAAATAATTTTTTTTCCTTCACGTATTATTTCTCGATGAGTCGATTTTTACAAATCATGGTGAAGTTAATCGCCTTTATGGATTATTGATCAGATGGAAATCATCGGTGGTTTTACCAGGTTGAACGTCAATACTCGTTGTTGTCTATCAACTTTTAAAGTGTAATTGAAGTGAGCTAATCCAACACTTTATTTTATTTAACAAAAGGTTTATTAGGATAAACCAACCACTCGAGAAATGTGTATATAAACTCAGATTAAAGTTAGTTGTTTGCTTTTTGGCGTAACACAAGATGCCGTTAAAAAACTAGGTTTTTATTCAAAAAAATAATTTGACCTTGAAATATAATTTCAAGGTCATCAAACATAATTTAATCAGATCTCGAACCCAAATAACATATTATTCGAGATATGTAGTTGGTCAACTCGAAAGTTTGTGGTGATAGAATTTAAGTAATATATGAGCCAATTATAACTCTACATTATGGCATAATTTTGACATCACTGATTTCGTGTCGTTGGATTGTCTTTTTTGAAGGTGGACTGCTCTATAAGTAGGTTAATAAATCAGATGCTGGTAAGCAGGACTATTACCTCGGAATTGGGAAAGTCCAAGATTAGAAGACGGGTGGTTAGGGGAACCCCTCAAGGAGGTGTAATGTCCCCCATTCTCTGGAGTGCAGTGATTAATGGATTGCTGCTGGAACTAGAGGGAGATGGGATAGGGGTTGTAGCATATGCTGATGATGTAGCGATAGCTGTCTCAGGCAAATATCTAGATACGATCAGGGATGTTATGCAGAATGCACTCCTGATCATTACGAAATGGGCCAGCAAGTGTGGACTGGGGATCAACCCTTCCAAAACAGAGCTGGTACTATTTTCTAGTAGATATAAAATTCTGGTGGTTAGCCCTCCTATCATAAACGGCAGCGGACTAGTTTTTACTGACCGAGCGAGATTTCTGGGCATAATCTTTGATAGTAAGCTCAGCTGGAAGCCTAACACTTTGGAAAGGGTGAATAAGGCTAATGTAGCCTTATACTCGTGTAGGAACGCTATAGGTAAGAGATGGGGCTTCAAACCGGAGCTGGTATACTGGCTCTATACCGCCGTGGTAAGACCTGTGCTAATGTACGGGGTGGGCGTTTGGTGGCCAGCTCTGGATGAGGTAACAAATAGAGGTATGATGGAGAAGGTGCAAAGAACGGCCTGTATGCTTATAAGCGGGGCGCTTAGGACAACACCTACACGCGCTTTAGAGGTTATGTTCCACCTTATTCCAATCGACCTTCATGGTAAACAGATGGCAGCCAACGTGGCTACGAGACTCTTGGCTGTCTCTCAGTGGAAGTGTCTTCAGGTGGGACACTCGACGATAGGTAGATTCGCTGAGAACTGGCGAATCTGGATTATATTACACCAACGTTGTGCTTCGATAAAGGTTTCCGGACCATCTTTCCCTCAAGATTATCCTGGAGAAACGGATCAATACTGGAAAACGAGGCAGTGCAATTTTTCACGGACGGCTCGTAGCTAGACGATAAGGTAGGAGCCGGAGTCTTCTGTGATAAACTTAATGTTAATATTTCTGTTCGTCTCCCTGACTACTGCAGCGTGTACCAGGCTGAAGTAAAATAATGTGGTATCCGTGAGGGATATCGCAATTTATGTGGACTGTCAGGCAGCGGAAGTCGCGGGTGTTGCTGGGTTGCCGATCATCTCTTAACGAGATGAGCGAGTATTTCAGCATCCAGATAATCTGGGTCCCGGGTCACTCGGACGTCACGGGGAACTGCAGGGCGGACGAACTAGCTAGGTACGGTACGACTCTCCAGATGTAGCCCGAAATGGTAGGTCTGGGGAGGCCTATGGCAGTGGTAAAATGGGCGCTCAGTAAAAAGGAAATCGCCTTGACAAATGAGAGGTGGATCAACACTCTCACGTGCAGGGTAGCAAAGCAGGTTTGGCCAAAACTGGATTTGCGGCGCTCCAAGGTATTAATATCCCTGGGAAGACAAGAAATAGGATGGGTCGTAGGGATAATGACAGGTCATTGCCTTTTTGGGGAGCATGCGAGAAGGCTGGGGATACAGACGAATGACTTTTGTAGAAGTTGCATGGACGAAGAGGAGGAGGAGACTTTGAAACACTTCCTATGCTCATGTCCGGCGCTATCATACAGAAGGCATAAGTATTTGGGTGTGTACGTTATGGACAGCCTTTCGGAACTCGCGGACTGTGGAGTGCGAGATTTGTTACGCTATATAAGTAGCTCTGGTTGGTTTCAACGGGAGTAATGGGGAGACGGGATCCTGTGGTATCACAACGGGTCACTGCTGGCCTAAGTGTGCGATAGCAGCCACTCTAGCCTAACCTAACCTAACCCTAGTTAGTTAAGTTTCAGAATTTGACAGAATTTGGACAGCATACATAACACAGCCACACAAAAAAAAAAGTTTTTGACCCAGAAGACAGACCACCTACCTCTATGTATTTTGATGCGCTGAATCCAAATTTCAGCATAAAAAAAATTTGTATCGTGTCAATTTTCCGTTATCACTCCCGTTTTACGTTGAAAATCTTCAACAAAATACATAGGGGTATGTGGCTGTGTAATTTGTGACGATATGGAACTTCATAAATTCTTAACAATTCCAATATCAATTAGTGAATTTGCCTACCAACTCTGTCGTTCGGTTTTTAAATCGAATTAATGTTCTTTGATTAGTTTTATGGATGTTACACTGGACGGCTGGTAGTGCAAACTCAAAATTCTCATCAATTAGACCAGCTCCTTTCAGATTCCTAGGTTACTGTAGAATTTAATTTCCAATTACTATTACACACCCCAGAATTCGAGTTTGAGTAAAATCAATAAATATAAACTCTAAGAAATTTAGTTCGCCAATTATAGAAACGAACGTCTTGATGATGGTAAAATTATATTTTTTGTGCCAATTCAAGTCTTATCACAATAACATACAATAATGTATCAAAGCTTAGAAAAATTTTGCTCTGCGAACATAACAGGATTACTTCGTTGTCAAGGTGTGTTATACATTCGTTTTTCGAAAAAATCTAAGTATTTCATTTTAACAAATAAAACATAAAATCAAATAGAATTGATATCTTCTTAATAACAAGACGCCCCCACAATTATCTATAGCTGAAATGTATATTACTTAAAAAGTTTCATGCTTCATTCCATAATATAATTTATCTCGCGTTAAATTCAGATTAATTAATTAATTAATTGACATATTTTATTTGATTGTGCCAATTTATTGTTAACACTAATTAGTGATAAAAATAAAAATTTGTTTTATTTTTATAGATAATAATGTACGTTAGGCATTATTATATGCGAAGGATTAATTGGCCTCTTTATATCGCTCTCTCGTATTCGTTATTTGTGTACGGTGTGAAAGATTAATTGTATCACCCCTCTAAAATTCAATTTCCTTATCAGCCTTATCGTCTTCCTTTTTGTGTTTACGTTCGTTTTTTTATTTTTTTTTATATATATCTCGATTGCAATTTACAACAGTATTCAATTAAGTTCTCAATCAAATACCGTCATGACTCGACTAAATATTAATCCACCTATATTTATGTAGAACATGGTACGATATACCTACATAGAAATATTTTTTAAGGCGAAAGGATCTAATCAATGTTGTATATATCGCTAAATCCTCTTTTTTATATAGATTTTGTTCTCATCTTTTAATACACTTTTATATTTTATAAACTAAATTTTCTTCCACCTGCCTCCACATTTTGCTTAATAATATTAAGTTGAGTGAGAAATATTTAACGTGATTGTAGCAGATATTATATAACACTATATACAGGTATACTAGTTTTGTAAATTTACCAAATTTTAAACCTTAAAATATTTATTTGTTAACTATAAAAACACCCCATCACACCACACTACTCCCAAAAATAAAATCAGCAGTGAAAAGCTTAATGAAAACTACCTAAAATAAGAATATCGGTTTTATCACAGCATGACACGCGAAGGTGAAGTTTATATGCATATCATCATATCGGCGTTGTAGCATACAATTTTTAATTATGACATTATTTATTTATTTATTTTTAGTTGTCTTATATCATTATTATTAAATTAGGATTATTATAATAATATTCAACAAATTAGTTTGTGAACAATACAACACAAAAAAAAGTGATAATAGTAATAAAAATGTTATGAAACAACAACAATATTGAAAGCTACATAGACAATTTTATAACTCAAGCGGAAACATAAAATCTATGAAAATATTGTTCATTGAAGTAGAATATATATGGGAGATAATTATCATTGGATAAAATATATCTGTGGGTATTATATCTAAAATCGTGAAATAATTTCAATTACTACCTAGGTAATATTTGATTAATAATTGATTTTTAGAGAATTTTATTTTGAAATACGGTTTAATGTTAAAAATCGATAAAAATTAGGTTTTTTTTGTTCTCTAAATTTTTAAAATTTCGACCCCCTTCGAAAATTTTTAATTCGATCGTTTGAGTTCTCTCGAATTTGGTTAAATTTACGAAATTATTTAAAACTCATTCTTTTGTATTTTCCCATTTGCGACATAAAGAATTTTGATAATTTTATTATATCTTCTAAAAGAATTGGACATAAGGTAATAATACCTGAATTTGAAGGAATTTATTTACCAAAATCTTAAAATAAATTAAGCTGCCCATTTGAAAAAAATGTTTTGTTTTTAATTAGTTACTTACTTTAATTTAGCGAAATTGTCCAATTGTCTTGGAAAAAATTTTCAATTAAAAAATTCTGTTATTCACTAATCTGAATAAATATGGGATTTTGGCTAAATGCCATAGTTTGAAAATTTCTCTAAATTTTATGTTTTTCAAATTAATGAAACCTTAATTTTGAAATCGAAATTTTTTTTAAAAATTTCGATTTCAAAATCAAGATATCTCATTAATTTTGAGATTTTCATCGAAAATTGCTTAAACACTTTGTTACAATTCCATTAAGACTGTAAGCTCTTGCGTAATTTAATTAAATCAATTTTATAAATAAGTAAAATCGAAATGCCAACAACTCAATTCCTAATGTCTATAAATACGTTAATATTCGATTGTTATATATAGTCTTAATTTATTTCTTCTTCCCTAAATTTTTCACAGTTAAATTTAATTAATCCTTTATTTAAAAAAAATCTTCCAAGCTCATCGTACTAAACATAATAAAGCGCTCAGAAAATTTGATTAAACTGATTCGTGAAATATTTTTAGTACCAAGTTCAGTTAAGGTTGTCGCTTAATGGAATGAAATTAAGAAAGGTAGAAAAGTAAAAGATTTGTATGCGGAATAAAAAATTACTTCTCTCTCACTTATTTAAGAAGATTTTTTTTTTTTTTTTAAATCCAATACAGTGGTTGTAAAATGCGTTAGGTTTTTTTATTAAAACTGAAAGTGCACTTCTAAAAATTTTATTTTATGCCTCATTTTTTTAAGAACGCCTTTAAGATTTTATTTAAAGCATTTTGAATTCGGCAGGAATCGAACATATTTTTAGCCAATTTGCATAAGCACCTATAGTACGATTTACAACAAAACCAATCGAGGGGTTAATAAATTTTGTTAATCTTCTAAATCGTGTTTTAGCAGTCCAAACGCATGTTCTGCACTGCTACCACCACATTGGTCGAGGAATGTTTTTTTTTTTAAACATTTTTGGGAACCAGATCATTTAAGGCACGGGTAGGCAGAATATCCCAATATAATACGTTTTTGTTTAATTATCGATTCGTAATTCTTGGTCCATCTCTTGTACAATTCGGTTTTTCGAAGCATATGACAATCTTGCATGCTCCGACATGAATATCGTAAAACATTCTATCCGGCCCAATAAACTTTGAAGGACTGTAATATTTTCTTCGAGGAAATATCTTTATTTGTTCAGACCTATTTGATATATCTTCTTGTTCTATTTCTTCTTGCGGCCATTTTATATGTAAATTAGCGGTTCGAACCAGTCAAGTATCTGTATTTATAGGCAGATTCTATAACTTTACTAGCACCCATTTTTCCGCAGTAACTTCTGCAGTACCGCGTCTTTTCCATTGATCCATCGTAATTTTGTACTTATCAAAAAAATGTTGTATTGTCATTCATTTTTACTATTTAGCTATTAATGAAAATACAACTGATCTTTTCATTCGAAAATGACTAACAAATTCGCGGTTAGTATATTTTCCGATCGTTCTCAAAAAATGTTGAATCTTCAGTTTTCTCACTGCACGTAAACCCTCCTCCGACCAGAATCTTCTTCAAAGTCCTCTGACTTTAACTAACAGAAAATAATTTTAATTTATGTAAAATGAGAAGATAGTCTCAATTTAATATTTAAATCAATTTTGACAACTTGAATAAAGCGCTACACAACAAAAAATTAATTTTTCTTTTTATTTTTGGTTTGGCATTTACATCAATCGCTTCTACACTTATCCGCCTAGCGGCGAAATTGGGCGTAACTACTTCTAGATACCCATGAAAAAATAGCAAGAGTAGTTATGCGTAGATAATTTAGAAAAGGCAACAAAACAACCTTTCTACTTGCGGTCTGCTAGCGGGTACTGGCGGTTGGTCAACTGGAAAGCGACTATTATTCATCCGAAGCCTTCCGCACAAAAGGTTAATTTTCTCTGTCTATTTCTGAGACATTATAATTAAAAACTAGAGCTGCTGAGTTTACCAGGTTACAACCTGGTTATCCCAGATTATATTTTATAAACTCTGTTTGCCTATATTTCTCTTTTGAGATATTGAAACAGACGTACTTCGATGACAATAGTCTTTGCTTTGAATGAAGACTGTAGGTGTAGGGGTTTTACTTAACGGTACGTGTAGTTTGAGACTAGGTCTAATTATCCTCGCGCCCGTGCCCATATTCCTTTCTGCCTTTTAAGTGTACCGTATGGAATCAATAATTATGACGAGGAATGGAGGATAATATGTCTTCAAATGGACCTCTTTCGCGTACCTTGATCGTGAAGTTCCTGCAACAATTATGATTGTTTTGACCATCATGAATCATGATCTAATACTTTTAGTTTGATTTACTACTTTTAGTCATGTGGCTCTGGAATTAACTATCCATTTAATGTGTGGGTGTTATGTTAAAACTCCTAAAGGCTTTCAAGAGCGGCAGTGTGGCACGTGTTTGTTGCTTTCGTTGCTCGTACACAAATTAGTCTTTGAATTTTATTTAGAATTGAGCACCACCAGCATAAGATATCATTGGTGTCATAAAGGTGTGGTATAGCCAAAGTGACATTCGTGGAATTAAACCCTAAATTTTGGTAATCCGTTAGTGGGCAAGTGAAATATTTTTGATCAAGTGTAACTCCCAGATAATTAACCTGCGTCGTCTTTCGGAGAGGTTCCTGATTCAAGATCAACAAGGGATGAGAATTTTCCTTTGGTTTGTGAATTGAGTACAAGTAACTTTGTTTGGCGTGATCACGCTAAGGCCAACCTAAGTAAACCAGTTTTTACTAATTTTAGAGCACAACCAATGAGCTCCACTATTGTGCTCTCAAATGTTCTCCTAATAATCAAGACAAGGGGTACTATTCTTGAACATTACGAAAATTTGCATATTGCGAGTTTAGTGTAAACATTTTCGTATTGCGAGTTAGTGTCAAAGTATTACGGAAACCCTAAAATGGTATTCTTGAAATCGGATTACGAAAGTTTTCGCAACGGAATGTTACTAAAATTTTCATAATGATTTTTTCGTTTCTTATTGCATTTTGTAATGAAATCATTTGGATTTTTGTTTTAATTATATACAAAATTTGTTGTATGGAATCACATATTATATTCCATTTTTTTCTGATAGAGCCAATTGTCAATTGCGAAAAATAACTCATACTCTTTACGCATTCTTTAAAATTAGAAATTGGACTAGCGGACATGCATAAAAAAAAATATCCCAAGTTTTAAGGATAGGAACAAAAATTTAGAAGAAAATATCCTTTTGTTCTAGTTAGGTAATAAAAGAATAAACAAAACAGAATGCATATCTCGAAATAAATAATACTCGTTTTTTTATTAATATTTTTATTAATTATTTTTAACCATCAACACAAATTATTGAATTTACATATGTATATGGGGAATTCCATATTAGTCATCGGGACATTTCTAAAAATTTATATTTTTCATTTTATTAATTTAACCCACAAAGAATTTTTTGTTTTAAAAAGTGTCCAGCCAATAAGTAAGATTGATACCTCTTACATCATTTAGAAATATTTTCAACTTACAATAATCGATACTATCAAAATAAATGGCATTTTATGTTGTAGAAAACGCTGTTAGTCATCGGGATCGTACAATTTTGATAATTTGACATCCACTTATATTTCATCAGTTTTCTGCGACTTCATTTAAAATAAAAACTTGACAATTAAGTTGGATATGTGCTAATTAATAAATCAATGACTGACAAGTTTTAGCGTTTTAGGGTACTTCGCTAAAATTTTGTTTCGTACATCAAAAAATATGTCTGTTAGGCATCGGAACAAAAAAAAGTTAGTTACTCGTCTGTTACACGTATATTACCCGTTAGCTACATGTACGACATCAGTTACACGTATAGGAATTATTTACGAAAACGAATCATTAAACTTTAAATACATTATCTACTTCAAGGTGTTTAATTACAAATTAGTTAACTTCAGGTACATTATTTGTTTTAACATTTTTCCCCATTTTTGACAAATAAATTACAATGGTTAAAAATAATTTAACAAATAGAAATATTAAATAAAAGTATTGCAACTGGAATTTGTTTTAATATTGCCGTAAAAGCTACCGAAATCTCCGTTTCATTTTGATTATTTAAAATAGTGAAAAAATCGTAATTTGGGAAATCTGTGAAGATTGGTTCATCTTTCATCCAAATAAATTTTATTTTGTATATTTTCTATTAACGTATGAGGAATGAAATATGGACAAATGTAAAATGTATTTGTATTTGTATTGTACAACCAAAAATAAAAATTTCCTTGTTTTTAAATAAGGTGGTTCCCGTATATTTTATAAAAAATACATTACAACTGCGTCATTTTACGATTAGTTACAAAAATGTCGTTGTTACAAGTAGATCGTCGTAAATTAATTTGTAAATTTTGTCAGGAAAATCCAGACAAAAAAAAGAACGAGATTTTTCACTACTTCAAGGATCTTGGATTCAAAAAATTCTTTATCTACAAAACAATTAAACTGTTTGAGAATAATGAACCTGTGGAAAGAAAACCCGACTCTGGTAAAAAATGTCAACTACAAGGTAGCAAAGTTCGAATGAAATTGAAAGGTGAAACAGTGGGTCGAACTGCAAAATCGTACAGAAAACTGGGTAAAAAATATCAAGTTGCCCCAAAAACTATCAAGAAATATTTACAAAGTATGAATATTCAACGCAAACCCAAAAAATCGGCACCAGCAACTACAGACAAACAATTAGCTACAATCAAATCTAGATTAAGAGTGCTTTCCCAAACATATTTCGCTGCTTCTTCAGCTTATAAATGTGTGATGGATGATGAAAGTTATTTCACTGTTGAAGGTAATGAATGGCAGCCAAAATACTACTACGAGTCTCCCGATCACAATGCACCAGAAAAGGAGAAGTTTATTCATAAGACCAAGTTTCCAGGTAAAGTTATGTTGTGGGTGGCTATTAGCGAACGAGGTGTCAGTGACCCAGTATTTTTCAAAAGTGGCTTGGCGGTTAATGCGCAAACAAACACAAACAAATGTTTACCTGTGCTTCAGAAATTTATAAATAAATATCATAAAAATGATAAAACGATTTTTTGGCCTGATTTGGCATCCTCACATTATGCCAACGCAACGTTATCTGATTTACGTCAACGCAGAATCGAATTTATACCTAAAGACTATAACCCACCAAATGTTCCACAACTAAGGCCCATTGAAACTTTTTGGGCAAATCTGAAGAGAATGGTATACAGCAATGGATATCGTGCCAAAAATGTTGAATGTCTGATTAGAAAGATAAAAAGAGATTTCAAGAAGATTGATACATCAGGAACGCAGGCGGCAATGAAAAGAGTGCCAGAAAGGATCAGGAAAGCGAATCGATATGGAGCGCAAATTTTTCTGTAAATTTTATCTAAGAATTAAAGTTTTAAATAAATGATGGATTAAAATCATTTGATTAGTAAATAATTTTTTTTTTACTTTTTTTTGTTTGTCCATATTTTATTCCTCATACGTTAAGAAATGATTTAGAATGTTAAGGGATCCGAAAAAACGTAGTTTTTAGAGTTTAAAGCTGTTTCTGAAAATATTTTTTGGGTTTCATTTTACGTGGAATTCCCCATATTATATAAAGCTAATACTTGTATTATATGGAAATATTGTCTATTTAACTTTTATATTTATTTGTTAAAATTGTAATTATTGGAAAATAATTAATCCAATATGTAATTTAAAGTGCGATAATTAAATTTATTTCGAACAGTTTTGTTTTTTCAATTTAAATACTCTGCCTGAAACATTACGAACATTTTCGTAATGTACAATATTTTCGTAATAGTAATGGTGAAATCATAAATAGGGCCTTTAAGGGCCTCATACACGACACAATCGTGTGATTGAGCATGCAGATTGATAGTGTATGGTATTGACTGATTGATTGTACATTCTGCATGTGTGATTATAGATTTTTTTGATTTTTTCTTGTTTGTACATGCAAAATTGCGTCGTATATGTGCAATTTGCTCAGTCGGTCGTATTATTCAGTCGTGTGTACATTAAAGCAAATATGTCAAATATAAATATAATAAAATATTGGACTGAATTTTTGGAGCTGTACCAACATTATGGAAGGTGAAAAGTCCAGAATATAGCAACCGAATCTTGAAAAATGCTGCGTATGAGGAAATGGTGGAGAAATTAAAAGAAATAGACAAAAACGCAAATCGTTACATGATTGTGAGAAAAATTAATACGTTTCGAAGCAACTATAGACGTGATTTAAAAAAAGTAAAAGATACCAAAAAAACAGGGACCGGAACGTATAATGTATTCGAATCGATTTAATGGTATCTTGACATAATGAGTTTCCTCGACGTTTTTTTACCATTCCTTCACCCAAAGTTTTCTATTTTTTTTTTTTCTTTTTTTCTCCGTATTGCTAATCCAATTAAAAGTGCAACATAGCTTCAGACAACTGATGAATGTGCAATATGTATGTGCCGTGCGAGGAAAAACGTGATTGTGCAATCACACGATTGCACATGCATGATTGTGTCGTGTATGAGGCCCTTAAAGGTAAAGTATTCTTGATTCTTGAAACCATTACGAAAATTACGAAGAGAGGAATAAAAAAATAAGGAGATTTCGAAAGAGATGATTAATCAAAATGTTAGTTGAACTGAGAACATTAAGCGAAGCGGACGCTTTTTTCTTGCTTATAATTAATAATTATTTGAATTTTTGTGAATTTAGCTTAACTTAATATTAAATTATGTATATATGTTAAAAATGATTGTGTATGCTATTTCTTCTTTTACAGTGAAAATTACTTCGGTTTAAAACGGCCAAAGTATTGAAATCCTGTCAAAATGACCAAACATTTGGTTGGTCCAAAACTACTTTTCTCGACGATTTGAAAGTCCCCGAGTCCGAAAAAGCAAAAAAAAAAAAAATATGTCCGTCCGTCCGTCTAGATGTTTGTACCCAAGGTATCTCGATAACCGCTTTTCCGATTTAGAATTTTTTTTTTTCAAAAATCTGCTTCCTTGGTCAAGGCGGAGATTTGAAAAGCTTTTGGAACCAGGGGGGCTATTATGAAATTTTCGACGCGCGCTTTTTTTTCGACAACGTCGAAAATGAGCTATTATGAGAATTTTCGACGCGCATTTCTTTCGACAAGATCGCAAATTCGCCTATTATGAAATATGTGACGCGCATTATTTTCGATAAAGACGAAAATTATACGACTGCTATTGAGGTGTCGCAAATGTATATTAAATCGAATTAAATAAATTAAAAAACGTTTGAATAAAATAAATTAATTAATAAAATGTGAGTCAACATTTTTATTTATTTTTTGTGTTAATTTTATATTTAAATTTTAAATACCTAATCATTTCGTTGAGGTTACTTTCGACGTTGTCGAATAATTCATAATAGCTGTTTTCGACGTTGTCGAACTGTTCGACAACGTCGAAACTTTGCGATATCGAAAATTTCATAATAGACCCCCAGTAATAAGTCGAGAGCGTCGGATACCTGCCATACTAGTTGGTCCAAAACCACCGGGTTATACAAATATGTATGTATATTTACCAATTTTTCATATATGCTGGTTTGAAAATTGAGTTGAGCATTGAGTTTGGGGTTGATTGAGTTGGAGGTTAAGTTAGTGGTCAATTTTCGGATTGAGTTGAAGTTGGACATTGAGTTTGCGATTGAGTTTACCGGATGATACCGGGTATACCAGATAGTTTATATGCTGGTTTGAGGATTGAGTTGGGTGTCTAGTTTGCGGTTGAGTTAAGTTCCATTTGCGAGTTGAGTTGGGTTGAATTGGGTTGAGGTGGTTTTGATTTGAGATTTAATGAGTAGGAGTTAGCGCTTAAGTTGGGAGTTTATTTGTATTAAGGGTTGAGTTGGTAGTTAGCCTACTTGAGTTATTTTGAGTTTGAGTTATGTACGAATGTAGCTTTTCGAGTCGTGGTGATTTGAATTGTCGAGTAGTGTAGAGTTAAAGTTTAGTTAGGGATTTATTTGGGGGTGGTTTCTCCGCTGTAATATATTTTGTTTGTTGTGTTGAAACTTACTTCCTGCTTACCGTTGGTCGGGGCTAATCGAAAATAGTTTCTTGATAGTTGAGTTTTTATTACTACTTTTTATTTATAATGATTTTATGGTTTATATACAAAAATTGTTACATTAATTAAAATAACATTATAAAATTATAAAAATATAAAATGATGAGCTTGCAAATGCTCAAATTTTTTTTTGTTTCCTGAGGAAATATATTGCATGCCAAATGAACTACTTGCACAGCATTATTTTATTCATTAAATTCTTACATACATAATTATTTATCGTACATAAAAATCTGTTCACTCGGCTGAACAGGAGTCGAGGGTTGCGGTAAAGATTAGAATAAGTGTATACGCGTGTATTCTTCGAAACGTGTTGATTTTGGGTTTGAGTTGAACGTTTAGTTTGGCTTGAGTTGAGGGTTGATTTGGGGTTGAGTTAAAGGTTGAGTTATGGTTGAATTTAGGATTGGGTTGAGTTGAGGTAGAGTTAGGGTTGAACAGGGTTTGAGTTGAAGTTTGTTTGGATTGGAGTGAGGGGTTCGATTAGGTATTAATTGGTCGAATTTAGGGTTTCGTGCAAAATTAGACTGAGTTGATTTGAGTTGAGTTTATGAGATTAATGATGGTTCATTTAATGATTGAGTTGAGTTCAAATTTTCAAACATGATAAACAAAAAAGAAAATAGGTTTTCGATAAAAAATAATAATATTTAGTGAACAAATAAAATGTCTGTTACACCCCCCCCCCCCCCCACACTCAATTGTAATTACCGCGTAAATTTTGAAGAATACAATAAACAAATTAAAAAGATATCCTTTTTTTGTTTTAACAAAATAATAAATATTTATCCAAATGTAAATACGTAAACACATATTATTTTTAACCATCAACAGAATTATTGAGTTTTATGAATATTTAATTAAAATAAAAATCCAAATGATTTCATTACGAAATGCAATAAGAAACGAAAAAACCATCCGAAATGTTTAGTAACGTTCCGTTGCGAAAATTTTCGTAATCCGGATTTCAAGAATACTTTTTTAGGAACTGACATTTTCATCTTCTCTCTCAAAATTGTATTATTCCTTTTTTCCTCATATTCGTAATGGTTTCAAGAAAACTAATTTATGATTTCACCATTACTATTAGGAAAATAGCATTACGAAAATTTTCGTAATGGTTCAAGAATAGCACCGCAGATCGTCAGCTGAAGTAATATTCGAGACATGTGAATTTTTCAATATAGATGAAAGCTTTAGGCCTTTATTTACTTTTATGCGTTTTTGAAAACTTGTTTGTTTAATTTAAAAAAATCAAGTTTAATCGAAAATTATAGCTTTGGTGAACTATATACAAATTTGTTAAACAGGAAAAAACTTATGGGATTTTCTTTAAGTATTTGGTTTCTAACTTATTTTTATTTTCTAGACCCCTACGTTTCGACGGTATATTCCACCATCTTCAGGGGATATTAATTTTAGACAAACAATTTTTTCATAGCGATTTATCAAATTTTTTAGAGTAATGTCTAAAGTGGTGCTCGGTTTTACCGAAATTCACGATTATTATTGATTTGTTTAGTTTTTGAAACTTCTGTACTCCTTTTAACGTATTTCGTTTATAAAAAGGTTTCTTCTTGTGAGAGAAACCAAAACAGCTACATTACAAATTAATTAAAGTGACCCTTCTCAAAATTGGCCTTACTCTTCGACCAACTTAAAGAAATATTTAGTTTGCCTAATTTGTGTGTTTCTAAGTAACGCAACGAGCTTTCTCCAAAAGAGCGTGCAATTTCTCGGATTTCGTTGTAAAAAATTAAGTATGTAATAGTGTTTCCAAATCTCTAAAATTTGCTAGCTTAGATTTCGACTCAAATATTTAAAATCGTTCTGCCTAAGATACAACTGAGTTTAAGAATGTGAATATTCAAATTCCTAGTAAATTATTTCACCTCTTAAAATAGAGCTTTGGGAAAATGAGCTATCGATTTTCGTTTGGGGTTCAATTCAACTAATTCTGAACGTGGATATTAAATTCTTCTTTGAAATTTTCAAGATTTTAAATTAGCCCTCAAGCTACCGGTTGGGCACCATAATCTTAGGAGGTCTCAAAAAATCTTTTCTTCGGACAATTGTATTTTACAAAATAAATTATTTAACAAAAATTTACCAACTCTGCCAGGAGAAGAGCCTTTGGCCATTCAACCTATTTTCTTCTTTAGGTATGCTGATGATATTTTTACGGCTATTCCAAATATTCAGATGTTGATTATTTTATAGAATTATTAGTTTTACTCCGCGAATCAAATTTACTTATGAAATTGAAAATGAAGGTTATTTGGCTTTTCTTGATGTTTTGGTAATACGTAATAAAGATGGAAGCGAAAAGAAAACCCGTATTCAGTTTTTTCGTTTATTTCTTTATTTTAACTAAAATCTTCTTATACGAGTTCTTGATCGAATATACCACACAATAGACAAAATTTTCAATTTAGAAAATTCAAAAATAAATTTAATTGCCTGAGAAAATGAAAATTTAATTTGTTCGGTCCTAAATAATTTCCTCGGACGAAAAATATTAAAATTCAATTTTCTAAGCCATTTAAATATATTTTTGAATTTATTAAATTGAAAATAGTAACAGAAGATTTTAGTTAAAATAAAGCAATAATTTTTGTTTTTCAATAGGGTTGGCACATAAAGCCATTTTTGTGTTATAAACACATAGGTGCATTTTAGATTTTACACTCTTGGTGTAACAAATAGCTATGTATTTGTAGAATTTTTTAAATTGAAAGTAGGATCAATCAAGCTTCGAAAGGTTTTATTTGAAGAAAAACGCCAAAATGGCTGAACTATTGTGAAAAAATGAAATTCATTCCATTATTAAAGGTGATACGATAATTAAACGACGATAACTTTTAGGGTTTAACATTACTCATGTAATATTCCCGAACCCGCAACAAAAAATATTGGTTAGGCTTCAATTTAGTTCCACTTACATGATTAATTTTCATTGTTTCTCTATTTATTTAACGAATATTTCTTGTCATGCCCACACATCGACCTGTGTAGCTGGAACAGACGCGATCCGTTTGATACAGGAATGGGATCGGCGTGCAGCGTGTTAAGTTTGTTGCCAAAACTCAAACACATCACACGCTGTTCAAGTTCAAATTCTCCTTTAAGTTTAATCTTTTAAACTTGAATATGAACCATTTTCGATGTGAAAATAGGCACTTGTGTTCTTTTTCATTGGTTGGAGTGAAGAAAAAGGAGAAATATTCGGATTATCATAAAATGTTGCCTTCCCAAAGTAAATTATAATATGTGGTGAAATATCATAGTTACATTACTCGTGACTATTACTAATAGCCGTACAACTATGTAAATGCTTAAAATGTAATGTTAATGAAGAATTAAACAAATTGAAAATTTAATTCCATTACAAGTTCCTAAAATAGCCAACATCACCCAAAACTTTGTAATTCTATAATCTTATTCCAAAATATTTTAACAAATTATGAAATTTTTTATTTTGTACATTATTTCAGCATCATCTTCAAAATGCCATTAAATTCTATAAAAATTAGTCATAACTCAGTTATTGAAATTGCCAAAATTTTAAAGAATTCTATTGAAGTTAAAATCATTTCTCTTAATTTTCGAAATATGTATGTATCCTCGATTTTAAATGTTCAAAAATAAATGTCCAAAAGTTTAATTCTAAAATATTTATGTATATCCAAAGTCAAACAACAAATTAATCAAAAGGAAGCAAAAGAATTTAATTATACAATAATTTTGACTATTTAAAATTAAAATTAAATTCTCCAACCATTGATTTTTTGTACCTTAAAAAATATCTCTCGAACGCCACTGTGATTTTATGTTATCTATAGAATAACTTCTTGCATGCATAATTCCTTTATTTTACTTAAACATAATTAAAATTCAAACTTCTATAAAATTATATAATTTTATATAAATTTAACATAATTAACAAATTCCTTTAAAAAGTATGTACAAAATACAAAATAAAGACAATCGTAATAAATGTCTGGATGCACTGCTGCCACTAATACGATTGTTGGACGCCTTAACATTCTTTTCTTTATTTTGTATTCTGGTTTCCCGTGAACAAGGATTATATTATTTGGTTTTAACACAAACCAAAGATTAAATAAAAATCTTATAAGATGTTGGAGTGTAAAATTCTTATGTATACATCATACATTGTTCTCTGTTTATTCGAGTACCTCAAAATTTCCTTAATTTGCATAAAATTAATGTGTTTTATACACATAAATGCAATCAAGGCGAGTAACAAGTGTTTTCCAAAATAATTATTTTTGTGAGAAGTGTTAACATAAGTATTTATTTGTATTTTACGTATTTACATGGATGGTAATATATTTTATGTGTTCTCTAAGCCCAACAGGTTAATTAAAATGCTTTCGTTGTAAGTATACCAATAATTGATTATTATTTGCAGTTTGCACCAAAAAAAAAAAAAATTCACCTACATTTTGTTTGTGCTTTTTTGTAATGTATTTCTCCAATTCGCAAAATACATAATCCCACATGCTCAGGTCGACACGAATAATAAAAAAAAATGTTGTAACATAAAGCGTATTTTGTTGAGAAAAATTTAATTCGAATTATTTTGGAATTATTTTTTTTTTAAGAAAATAAGCCACGATTTATTTTCTCGATTTAATTTTTGTATTCTATGTTGGTACTTCTCCTGTTTTTCATTCAAATGGTTACGTATTTTTTTGTTCCGAGCTCGAATTAAATAACTCAAATTTTTAATTCGAATTATTTAACTCCTGTCACGTACAATTGTTGTTGTAAATTTCTCAACAAAATGCACTTATATACAGCGGCAATAATAACAAAAGCAACAAACAAATCCCCCAGAAATCCATATCATGTTCTTCCACATAATCCTTCCCCGTAATACAACCTTTATGTGAATGTGTATGCTATGTACATAAGTAGTATGTATATTGTGTATGCATCATATTGTATTCAGACGACGAAATTTTTATCTATCTCACTCTCTTCCAGGTTTTCTTCTTATCGTTGTATTTTGTTTTTATAGTTAGATTTAATTTTGTTTACTTGTTGGAAATATGCTGGCGGCTAGGTTGGTGGGATATGTCGTTTTAGTTAAACCCGTGGTTGTGTACTCATTAACCACGTATTATTTACTATACCTATGTAATTTTTAAAATTGGTTACTAATTTTACCCTTTTATGAAACTTAGCTAAATTCTGGGTCCTAAATATTTTCAAGCTCTATTGAAAGTCTATGATTTTTACAGTGAAGCCAAATTTTGAACATATCAAATTTTATTATGTTTATTTGAATTTTTAAATTCAATTTGAAATCACCTAATGTCGCTGTATTCACGAAAGTGGATTGGTGTTAAACTAGAAATTCAAATTTGTTTTATATGGAAAACGACCATCGATTAAAGTTAATTAGAATTTCGTGAATAAGGGCCTATAGGTCTGATATTTTTAAATTTTACATTAAATACTGAAAGTTTTATCAAAATGATAAAAAATCTAAATGTTCGAAAAAAAATTAAATTTGAAAATTTTAATACTAAAATCCTGAAAATGTGAAATTACACGGAAAAAAATAATTTCTAATATGAAGAAAAAACGGATTAGTTGAAGAAAATTTGTACATCATTTTTCAGCTAAACGAAATTTTTCTCACCACAAACTTTACGTTTCTCAATTTGAAATTCTTCTAAAATATTAAAATAATCTTTAATTGTTTGATATGAGAAAACTAAATTCTTGATACAAGAAAACGTGATTAAACAGAGAATATGGTTTTCTTCATGGTTAATTCTTATTTCTTAAGTTTAACAAAATCGGTTTGTTTGTAGAAACCGATTCTTTTGATTGATAACTAGAAATTTTTATGGTGAGAAATCTCGTTTCTTTATTTAAGTAGCATTTTCTGTAAATAAACAGATATTTTCTTGCTGGAAAACACATATTTTCTTGAGTAGAGTAAAAATTTACCAATCTATTGTTTGAATTTTCTTGTATGCATCCGTTTATTTCTTATAAGAAATTTGATATTTCTTAACTATAGAAAACAATTTATAAATCTATTGTTTTGTGTTTTCTTGTATGCATCGATTTTCTTCTTCGAGGGAAACACTTTTCTTGTGACAATGCAATATTTGTTCAGGTGTGGTTACGCAATATTTCTTCATTTCAGAAATATTTCTTCGATTTGTGAAATGGTTGTTTAAAATAATACAAACAATGAAAATTTATTTTTGTGTTTTTATTCCACCATCAGATAAAGAAAATATTTAAATACAAATTTGATAATTTGGATTATTATTTGTTTCATTATATTTAAATATAAATAATTATAATTTTATAAATAATTTTCACTTAGAACTAAGCTTATAATCCTTTTAATATAATGTTAAGTTCAGACTTTCAATTTTTGTTTTTTAACTAAGAATTTAACTATCAAACATTATTACAAAAAGTATCACTATATCAAAAAATTTTGTAGATTTTAAATGGATAATAAATTTGGTTTAAATATTTTAATTCCATTTGGAAGTGTAAATCAAATTATTTAAATGTGTAGGATTTGTTTTATTTACATGTAATAAATTCATATTTTGCCTTCTTCTGTGCCAACATAATTAATGCTAATAATTTTTAGCAGTTTTTTCTTCTGTAAAACAGGAAATAGGATTTTTTTAAAGTAATTCTCTTGTATTTTATAACAGAAATACTTACCTACATATGTTTTGAACATCTGAGACATTTGAGTATCGAGCAAGGCGGGAGAAAATATTAAAAACATTTTTAAATGTTTACAGAAATCCTTTTTCTGTTTTCACTTTACACCACTTTGAAGTGGAAACACCACCGTTTAAAAAATCTAAGTTTGCTCACTTTTAATCAAAGAAAATTTTCACAAAATCCCACTTTCAAAATCACAAAAAAATTTTACGTTTTTCACTGTTTAAGGTTCGCGATAGAATGCTTTTTTTGGTACGAATATCCATTATATGATGGTACATATATGTACATACAATTATAACAATTTAACAATAATTTTCTCGTCTCAAGAAAGGCTTACTTAGTTGAAATACTTTATTCTATTGTTATGAGAAACAAGCTTTTCATATTATGAAATAATTTCTTGTATTAAAAATATTTTCTCAGATTAAGAAATTTTTGTTCAAATGAAAAATGCGATTTTTAAATTAAATCGTTTAAGAGAACAAAATGTTTTCTTGTCCTGAGAGACGTAAAATCATAATTTTCTTGTTAATAGAATTTATTAGGGAATAGTTTCTTCAATTGAAGATTCTTTCTCAGTTCAAGAATAACATAGAAAAATTAGTTGTTTCGAAGATAGAATAAATTTTTCCTTGTTGTGCCACCTAATTAAAAATAATCTAAATTATTCGGAATGCTGTACTATATTTTCCAAATTATTCCATATTCTGAACCATACTAGTATACCGGCTAATCAAATTTCTAGATACCAAACTTAGTTGTGTATTGTAACCCAATTATTTCAGCTATAAAAAAGAACAAAGTTAGCAGAATGTGTACAAAATGTGTATTCTCCACAAATGTTTGCAAACCATAAAAAATTAAATTTGAATGAAAACATAAAAATGCTCTTATGACATATATTTATTTCAATATATGTATGTATTAAATTTTTAAAATGGATGATTTCAAGAAAATTGGATAATACCTATATTTTGAGAAAAGGTTCTATTTCTAGATTTAAGAAAAATTCAATCTTATCATTAACATTTCAATAGTTTCTTGAATCAAGAAATTGCATTTGTGTTGATCAAGAAATTTTTTTATTTTTAAAATTACCAATTCCAAGAAAATTGGACAATATAGTTTGAGAAAACAGTCAATTTCTAGTTGCAAGAAAAATTGAAAACTAAACAATCGTATTTTTCTCCTTTCGTTATTTTTTTTTCTTCAATCAAGAATTTTGAGCAGTTTATAGATGCAAGAAACTAAATCTCAGATTACAATTAAGCAACAAATTTTAACTCAAGAATTTTTTTATCATTTCAAGAAACACAAATCTTATATGGAGAAAAACGCGAAAGAAATAAGAAAATTAGCTTTTAAATGGAGAAAAATTACATTTTCTTCAATTAAAAATCCGTTTTCTTCGTGGTAACAACTCTAGTTTTTTTCGTGTACTTAGTTGTTAGCAGTCCTGCCACTTTCACGAACAAAATATGTGGCAGATAAAGCGAACTACGATTCTAACTAGGCACCAGTGGCCATGTTCTGGCTATTCCATGGGAATTCGAAATTAGGAAAAATATTGCTATATTTCCAAACTTCAATAATTCTCAATATTTTATTACCTAATTCCGAAAAGTATATTCTGCCGTTATTGGAAATAATTTCCAATGGGAAAAAGACTATTTTAAATTTTACAGCCGCCATTATTTAAGAATTTTGTTTTATATCTATAAAATAAAAACTTTACCAATACTACGTTGTAAATAAAATAATAAAAATACACAAAACAACCAGTTTCTTCCAGTTCCCAAAACAAAAAGAATTTGGGAAAAAATAAACGTCAGAACTTACATAAAATGGAATTATTTTTCCCTACATTCAAAAATTCCCAACTGCTAGAATACTGTCAAAATAGTTCAATTCCCAATTCCCAGGGAATAGCCAAAATAGGGCCACCAGTTATGCTAAAACATGACAGAAATTGAAGCTAAGGCTTACGTCATTCTCACTTTATATTCAGATCTCCAGAATATCAGAATGAGGCTGAAAGACGGTTTCTGCAGTCGTTTAACCATGGCAGGCGGGTTAGGGGAGGGAATTATGTAATTCTAGATTTCGTGCATGAATAGGGAAAATTTCGGTGCGCCATTATTCTGAAATTTTTCCTTTGGCTATAATATAATGTGTAGCAACATTTTTATAATCCGGATGTTTTAATCTAATCTTTTAGCCGGACAAGGGATTTGAGAGTATTGATTCCGGGACAATTACCCGACTGAAATTAGTTATGTTTGTGTGAGTGTCCTAATGTTTTTATAAATTTTACCAACAAATCTTCCGGTTCTTAAAGAAATAGCTTTTGAAACTGTTGATTATCTTAGCTGAACATTATCTAAAATGACTGTCAAATTCCTGTAAGGAGGAATGAACGGTAACCATTATAAATTAGCTTTGAGAAGGTGCTTTATATTAAAGTCGGCCATCTTCTATTATATTATAATTAGCCGATATTAAAGTATTATTAGTATAGCAGCAATTAGAGCAGAGGAGTACGAAATGAAACAGCAAAGTACAGGAGTACGGACTAGGTGCATTAGTTAGTACAAATACTCCGATCTACTAATTTTGATGGCACTGATCAAGACCGTTACACTAAGTCAGGGTATATTTTATTTTTTATTCACACCGGACGTGAGATTTTTCCTAGTTTCTACAATAGAAAATAATCAAGGCAGACAAGGGAAGTAATGAGACTTGAGAGCTGGATTTTTATCTAGGTACTACACGTACAATAAATCAGTAGTACTAAAATAAATCCAAAAAAAACAATAAAATCTTAACTATCGTGTCTCATTTTGCGACCAAAGCCTCTCCTTTGATTTGGTATGCTCTGTCTATAAATTTAAATGTCTCTGAGAATTTTCTAAGGTCTGATTGTTTAATTTTCATCATGCACAAACAGTATTACGAGGGCAAATAAATAACTTCTAGAATTGACATTTTGGCGAAATTAAAAAAATATTGGTAGAGAAATGCTATTAAAAATGTAGCAGATTCAGTTTCAAAATGAGTAAATTGTAGCATTAAGGTGAATTTATATTATCCGTTCCTTTCAGTTCCTACACGTATCGTGTGAGGCATAATCAATTTATACTATCAGTTAGACATCCATTTTTTGAACAATATTTGTCTGTGTCGGTTCGTGTAGGAACGGAAAGGAACGGATAATATAAATCCACCTTTATTCTGCTACATTTGTAGTAAAGTGGCAGCACTGGTTGTTAGGCCTTAAACTAATTTTTAGAATCTTATAAACGTTGTCGATTCTCATCAATTTTTTTTTTTGCAAAAAGTTGCAATTTTGGCGGAATTTCTTATGGTAATCATTCTACCTATTTAGTGTTTCGTGGATTTGATGGCATTTTGGATAAACCTGTATCGTAAAATTCACCTTCACATTTAAACGAATTCTCCCGGCCACGAAGCAATTTGTTTTATTTGTCTACCTACAATACAAATATTTTAGCAAATGAGTTTTATCACAGGATTTTTGAAACAAAAGATGATTAAATTACATTAATATTTGATATGCCATCTCAAAAACATGATAGCAAGCTTTTGTGCTACTTCAATTGCTAATGACTAGCAAAAATTGTTCAGAATGCGAAAATTTGCTTTCAACTAGCAAAGTTGCTATCTTGCCTGCAATAATGTATCTAGAATGTAGCCATATTTGATTTGATTCAATTTAATTTCTTCTTTTCTCAAATTCTTAATCAGTTTTACCAGAATTTTGACTTTATTAGCTCAAACTCTAATGTGCTTATTCATTAAAAATTCAAATTCTGTACAAACATTTATTATGAAACTTTTATGGTAACGCTCACCATTTTATACGAAAATACATCGATTTTTTTTTTTATAGAAATTTGAATTAAAAATTGCTGATGTTGAAAATTGTCGACATTATCTATTTTTTATATAGAACTAAACCCAAATATAATAATTTGTATTCTAAACCGGAGTGCATCACACACATTTCGATTAAAAATACGTTCTCCTCATCATCAGCATGATAACATATTTTTCTAATCATTTCAATCGATGAATGATTTTAATTTGAAATAAAACCAGGGTATGTGACGTAGTAGTAAAGGAAAAGTAGAATTTTATGTCACAAAAATTTATCGATTAAGAAGGGGTATCATGCTGATAGCCAATATGTTAACAAAGGGCATAGTTTCCTATATAGGAAATATACGACTACATTTTATTTTGCACACTGTGTGAAAAATATTTAATAACAGGATACAAACACATTTAAAATACGAGGAAATGAAATTGAAAATAAAGACGAAAATAAAATTGAGAGTGTTAAGGGTGATTATAAAAAAAAAATGCTGATTTTAAACAATCTAATTATTTAATATAATGATCCTATTTAGGATTTTGTTTCCTTAGGCCTTATGTTAATTTAGAGAGATCAAGTATTACAAATTGCTAATCATTTTTCATCATGTTCGCGTCATTGATTGACCAAATTTTGAAATACATAATTTATAATCATATGGTGTATAATAATGGTAGGAGGGGAGTAAATCTATCTTCTTCTTTTTATTTTTTATGACTACAAATTTCCCACATTTAATTTTGTTTGGAAAAATGTAAATAATATTTACAATATATTAGCTACGATGTATATATAAATAATACACACAACAGCACACGCGGAAGGAGGATGGTGAAAATGTATAAAAATCCGAAAAAAACTGAAAACTGAGGGGAAAAAACGAGATAGCAAATTTTATCCAATAGAACAAAAAAGGATAATGATGATTGTGTTGTGTATTTAACACAACAAGAAAATACTATTTTCGAATACTACCGTAGCCAGTTGCTTTTCATCTTTCGAATTGTTCAAAACGTTTTTTTGCCATTGTGGTACGCGTGCGTTTTTAAATTTTATGTGTAGTTACTGTGCTTACTCGGCGGTGTCTCGGCGGATTAATTTTCATAATAATAGTAATAAAAAATACGCCGGTTCGATACTAAAAAGTTTGTTTTGAGTGATTTTGCTTCGTTTTATTTTGGTTTGAGTGATTTTTTTTTTTTTTTTTACTGTGTGTTGTTGTTTGTGGAAATTTGAAACCACCATACGCTATATTTTAATATAGAGAAGGTTGTTACGGATTTAAATAAAAAGAAAATCAAAATTTACCACCCCGTGTAAAAATTACTAATAAAATAAAGTTAAATTAAACTTTTGTCGTTCCGATAGAGAAAGTTTTATGTTTATATTCAGCCTGATTCACGATAATCCTTTACTTAATATAATAAAAGTTTTCTTATTAAATTCATGTGTATTTTTTGACTCAATTAGATTTTATGATTTTTTATGCTAAGGCTGATTTTTTTCTTTCTTTTTTTTCGAAATGTACACTTCATTTTTCTTTTATAGCTGCAAAACTTATCTGTCATATTTGGATAATTCTACTTACGTATAATATGCTTTTGTATTCAAAGGATATCGCTTCTAAAGCAATTCATATAAAATGTAATATATGACTGTTATGTATGTAGCTGTGTATGAGATGTGAACAGAAATGAAAATGAATTTTCTTCACATTATTTTTATGGTTACATTGTGTACTGATTCTTGAATGTGATTATTCGTTGTGAATTGTGATTCTGGGTGTAATGAAAAATGCGGGGAGATAATAGTTGAATATTTAAAGTGGATCTTTATAGAGTTGAGTATGTAGATGTGGTGTAATCTCTTTTTTTGCAATCCAATTTTTGTGTAGTAATCGCCTAACTTATAGATAATTTTACTTTAAATAGTCAAATATATGTATTAACAAATTTATGTGTGAAAACTAAAGTTGGAAGAATATTTTGTTGGCAATCGCATTTTTAGATGCTTAACATTTATAATACAAAACGTTTAATCCACGTGATTTGAATGATAAATTGTATTGGTTTCAAAATACTGTTTGTTGAGTGGGTGTGTTGTGAAAATGTGCACTTCATTTGAAATTTCTGTAATATGGAAATGAAATTGAGATTCAACTATTCATGTCACGAGTTTCTGTTTTAATAAAATATTGTTTGGTTTTTTCTAGTTAGGTTCTGAATCAAATTTGCATATGTTTATGTGCTTGTTGATCTTTATCGAAATTACATAAAAGATAATACACACCAACCAATTATCTTGGTAATCTACAGTTGTGCCATTTAGAACTACTCTTAGATAGTTCTAAAATTATTTTTAAAATAAATACTATGATACGCTAGAATTTCAAATTTTAACATTTAAGTAAATTATGTAGAGTTTTTTCTACTTTAATTTCTAAATTTTGAAAATTCAGATTTTACCACTTTCTGATCCTCAGCTTCAAATTTATCAATTTTGCAAAATATTGACATTTCTGTGAAATTTTTTAAATTTATTTGTAAATTTATAAAATTTTCTCGAAAAATTTGTGAAATCCTTTTGGCGCCTCGAAACCTCCGCGAAATAAAAGGTCACAGGAATTAAACCAAAGCAACCTTTTGATTATACAAATCCATGGTCTAAAAATGAAGCTTTTATAAGGGAATCAGAAACGAGGAGAGAAACCAAAATTTTCGTAGTAAAGCACATAAAACATATGGCAAATCACTTCTTTTCCTGGAACAAATTTTTAAATGAAAACATTACAAATTCTTAATTATGATTTCTGAAATATTAATTTCAGTAAATCGATTTCATTTTCTTGTAATAATTGATTTATTAAACCAAAATATAAAATAAATTCATAACAACAGCATTCTGGTCAAATTGAAATAAAAGATTACTACGAATCCGACTCGTGTGGCCATTAAGTCAATATAAATTAGATAGATGGCAGTGATGGTACATAGTAAAAAAATTGGTAAAATCGTGCCAAAAATACCACCTGGGAAAATTTTATTTTCAAAAATTGTAGGAAAAGCAAAAGAAATTCACAAAATATTAAGAATGTGTGACAATTTTGTGATTAAATATTTTTTTTCGTATTTTTCTGTAAACATCTTAGACATCTGACGTCCACTAGCAAAACTAAAGATCAATTTAGCAGGTATTATTTTAATTCGTAAGAGACAACTTTGATGTATTTTTCAAAATAAAAGTTCATAAAATATATTTTACAAATAATTTAATTTTAATATTTCTGCAATTAATAATTATTTAATACTCATGTAAGCCTATTTTTGTTATGTAGAAATCTTTTATATAACCATTTAATAATATTTTTGCTTTTTCATTGAAAAACTGGAAGTTGAAAAGCATCATTTTTACTATGGATTCCTATGGAAATCAGTGAAAAAATATACTACTAAAAAGCTCCTCAAAAATACGTCTGATTAAAATCGTAAAAAAATAGAACAGTGGGATTAAACTCGTAGAAAAAATAAAATATAATTTTCTTGCTTGATTCCATAATTTTTCCAAGTTTACTTCCATTTTTTAACGCGTAATAAACTCGGAAACATTTGTTGACTTAAATTTTCGTGTTCCTGTGACATTCTGGTGGAGGAGAAATTTAATATTGAATAAAAAAAATAAACAGCCGAATAGGCCTCCGAACCTCAGAAACTGGCTGCGGAATAAACTGCGGAACCTCGAAATCCGAATCTCCGAGTTTTATTCCATTTTTTTCGAATCCAATTCCAATTTTTTGCGATATTAATTAATTCCTTTGACCTTATATCGTTTAAGTCCAAATATAAGAAAGTTGAAACGAAATTTGTCGAATGTGGTTATTTGGAAACGCGTGACATTGACTACTTTTCCTTTTATTCGTCATTTGATCCATTTTGGTGCTAATTTTGAGGTGAAATTCTGAGCAGCGTTTGATGAATGCGAATACTTTTCATATTTGACTTTCGTAGAGTGTCTTGAACGATTTTGTTGATTTTAATGAATTCTTCTTTAGAATTTAGTTCTGGTTTGCGTAGGATCATCCGACGTTTTTGGTTGATTGTGACTTTCGATGAGTGTGATGGTAAATTTTGCGCCCGACATTTAAAAAAAAATATAGTGTGCTTCACATGCGATCTAACTACTGCCGTTAAAATCACTCTTTATTAACTCTTTCTGCCGAATTATTTTGCGGGGAGTAATTTGCATTACGAAAATGATTTACTCCATTTTCTGTCAAGAAACTTTTAATTTTGATAGTAGTAAACTGCGGACCATTATCGGAGATTATATTTCTAAGGGTTTCATAGAAGAGGAATATCTGCTGTTCGGGAATTTTAATTGCGGATTTAGTATCCGATTTTCCAAGTGAGAAGTACAAATTTTGTAAACAGATCTATGATTACTAAGCCAAAAATATTTCCGTATTTCGATCGTGTTAACGAACCTAGATAATAGCAATAGTGTTCCAAGGAGGGAGATTTGAAAGCAATCATAGGAGATTTTGGTAATAGGCCATCTTTAGATGCTTTACAAAATTCACAATTCATAACATATAATCATTAACGGTGTTGCCAATGTTAGGCCAAAAATAATGTTATTTGATCCGATAAGCAGTCTTAGAAGTCCAAAGTGTTCGGATAATGGATCGTCGTGACATCGTTTGACAACCTCCATTCATTTGAAAATCTGGAAAATTCTCGGAGCAATCTACTAGCCCAGTTTTTATATTTTACAACCATTCTTTATTGGTGGTTAACATATCACATGTCATTGACCGATAAAGTACATCGGGAACTACATTCAATTTGTCCTTTCTATGACGCAAATCGAATTTATATTGCTTGTAGTTATACTACCCTCGATATAAGGACGAAATCTTTTAATAGCTAATATCACCTCGAGACACACCTCTGTCGTGTGATATTTCCGTTATTGTGTCGTGAGCTTTTGACTAAAAAACGATTCCACTCACTCATTTTCACTTTCACCTTGGCTTTAATATGGTACCGACTCCAACATCGGATGCATCCGTTTGAATCGCAAATTGTTGTAAAAATACTGTATTAACCAAAATATGTGGTGATATATGAAATGATTTCAATTTTAGAAAGGCATTATTAGCAGATTCAGTCCAGATGAATTTCTTCTCTTTCTTCAAAATATCAGAAATTGGCGAGGTTATAGAAGAGACATTTTTTAACTAGCCATTTGCAACAGTCGGCGCACTGTTTTAATAGATTTAGGCGTCGGATAATTTAGAATCATAGATACTTTATCGGAGTCAGTTGATATTATTATATTATCGAGATATACGAAATCCTGAGGTTCAAGATCAATGAGCCTGTGTTTGACGTGCATAATTTGTGCTTTTAAAACGACCTAATGTTCGTAAAATATGCGGTAAAGGATAAGCATCCTGTTTTGTTACCACATTTAGTTTTCTTGAGTCTAAGCAGAGGTGAATTTTACCACTCGGCTTTTAACACTTACCAATGGATTACTCCAAACAAAGTTAGGGTTTTCCAACCCAAGCTTTCTTGCTGGGTATCCATGAACTAAAGAAGACAATCAGAAAATTAAATGTTTTCATTCGAATTTAATTATCTACTAATTTTGAGACTAGGCCAACATAATTTTCTGTGAAGTTTTATATCGGCTCTGAAAGCTCGTAGCAAAATAATTGATTCCAGAATTTTACAAATCAAAATTTAGGTCCTCATCTAGGTATATTTAAAATTTTTTGTCTAAATTCTGGATTTAAAGTTGAAATTTAGAATTTTCAATTCGAATCAAGTTATGAACAAATTGTTCGGTTTTCGAAATGGTTTGAATCCCTTCTTTTGAAAAATGAGATTCACGAAATTTTAACTGTCTAATTAAAAAATTTAGAGGGTGGGGTACTTGTACTTGCCATACGAATTGACCCAAAACACCTGGTTCTATAAATATTAACGATTTTTTTATACATACATATGCTGGTTTGATTATTGAATAGGGCATTGAGTTTGGAGTGGATTTAAAGTTTAAGTTAGGGGCTAATTTGCGGGTTGAGTTGAAGTTGAGTTGCAGGCGAGTTGCGGTTGGATTAGGATGTAGTGAGCAGTTAACCAATTTCTTATATTTGCTTGTTTGAGGATTGAGTTTGGCGTAGAGTTTGCTTTTGAGTTGACGGTTGAGTTGGGTTCCGCTTGCTGGTTGAATTAGGGCTGAGTTGGGGTTGGATTATGGTTTAGTGACCAGTTAAACTGAAGATTTGTGTTTTTTTTTTATAAAAATTTTATTGGGATTCCTATATACATATTATCCGATTTTGACGAAATTCAACATTTCCAGGAAGGATTCTCTTCCTGGAATATGGCGAAGTGGGATGGGATTTGGCTATTCCTTAAACGAATATGATAAAATTTGACATGTCAGTTGGAAATGGGATTCTAAAATGATTTTTAGATGAAGTTCTGGAATATGGCTAATTAGGACAGAACTTGGCTATATCTTAACTGATTTTTGTGAAATTTGACATCTGCGATGGACATGGGATGCTAAAATAATTTTTGGGTAAGGTTCTGGATGAACCTACCTTTGATGAAAATTTTAATGCTAAAATGATTTTTAGGTAAAGTGCTGGAATATGGCGAAGTAGGTTGGAACTTGGCTATTCCTTATCCGATTATGATGAAATTTGACATGTGCGTTGCAAATGGAATTCTAAAATGATTTTTAGTTCTGGAATATGGACAATTAAGACGGAGCTTGGCTATTTCTTAACGGACTTTAGTGAAATTTGACACCTGCGATAGACATGAAATTTTAAAGTGATTTTTCGATAAAGTTCTGGAACATGATTGTTGGTTTTTAATAGGGAACCACTAACCTTCTCGTAAAATTACCAATACTCGCAAAACAACATGGCTCTTTTAAATAACAAAAATCAATAATTTGTATCGGCCACAGCCTGTTTTTTCTAGAAGTGCATAATCATCAGAAAATACGGCTTTTTGAATTGATCGGATAAATATATTTTCAGCCTCTGTCTCATCAGCTAATGTAGGTGGCGGTATGCTTGCATATATATTACTTAATGGCTATAACCTTTTATGCTGCTCGTGCTTCAAAACTGATGCTCGGATTTCGAACAAATCGAAGGGCATATGCAAATGCTCGTCGCATGCCATGAAAGTTAACGGAAACATGCATTGAGCTTGTTAAATCAACACTCCACGCTTGCTCAGCTGAGTTTGCAATTAGTGCGAATTTTATTGCACGTTTCTCGGGAATTTCGTCGAGTTGTTCTGTTGAAATTGCGAATGGCGGCCATTATTGAACGTCTAATTGAAGGAAGGTCGGGCCGCTAAACCAAAAATCGGATCGAGCAATCTCTGCAGGTAGCATGCCGCAACTCATTAAATCAGCCAGATTCTGGTCACCTGGTACATGTCTCCACGCTTCAACAGAAGTGGCCTGCTAAATCTTGGATACTCGGTGCGCTACGAAAATATTCCAATTGCTAGGCTCCGCTTTAATCCAGCAAAGTGTAATCTGTGAATTAGACCAAAAATATTCGGCATCAATCTTTATTTCATCAAAAACTCCCTTTTCAACCGAGCAATGAGATCCGACAATAACTTTGCAGCCAGCAATTCAAGTCGTGCTATGCTTACTGTTTTGGTGAGGGGCTACTTTGGATTTTGCAGCAAGCAGTCTAGTTGTGATCGAATTGGCCTTGTGACCACATCTTACATACACGCAAGCTCCATAAGCTTTCTCGCTTGCATCGCAGAATCCATGCAACTCGATGAATACACACGAACATCTTACCATTACATATCGTTGAATAGAGATCTCCTTCAGGGCGCTCATCTGCGATCTAAATTTGAGCCACCTTGCAGACAATTCATCACCCAGTGGCTCATCCCAATTAAGTTTTAATTTCCACAGATCCTGGTAGAATATCTTGGGCAATGTGATCACGGGACATGCTAACCCTAAAGTATCGAAAAGACTAGGTAGCCAATTCGGACAGCACAGTACGTTTGGTTAATATGTCAGATTTATCCGCGGCCTGATAAGAGAATCGAAAAACATCTAGATTGGGTTGCCATATTAATCCTAAAGTCTTTATAACCTCGTTTTCGTCAATATTCACAAACGGTTCGTGATGATTTTGCTCTATTTTATCCAATATTCTTTCATCATTCGAGAAAAATTTGCTCAACTTAAAACCGCCCTTCTCAAGGATATCGGACGTTTGATGCAACATTTCACAAAGCTCTGACATCGAATTTGAGCCGACCATCGGGATAGTTCCTCGGAATAGTTCCGGCCCTCATCTTCGGCCAAACGATATAGTGTCCTGATGGCCAGATATGACCCAGCCGCTGTACCGTAGGTCAACGTTCGCAATCTTAGAATCCTGATAGGCTCGTTCTCGTTTGCTCTCCACAAAATTAGTTGATAGTTGTTGTCAGGTGGCTCAATGCGAATATGGCGGTAAATTTTTTGTATGTCGGCCGTCATTACATATCGAAAAAGGCGGAAACGTAATAAAATGATAAGGAGATCATCCTGTAATTTTGGGCCCGAGTATAAAATATCGTTTAATGATACCCCGCTTGACGTTTTTGTACTAGAGCTAGATGGTTTCATCACATAGTGATGAGGCAAGAAACAATGTGGCGTTGACGAATCGAAGTTGATCAGCTCTTCCAAATGCTGCAGTTGCTCATATTCGGCGATAAATTCCTTATACATTTGTTTAGCTGTGGGATTCCGATTTAGTTTCCTCTCAAGATTAAGGAAGCGTTGCATAGCAATTCCTAACGATTGTCCAAGGCAGCACGGATTATTGTAAAACGGAAGTCGTACGACGTAGCTACCATTCTGGCTACGGCTAGTGTGTAGATTATAGGCTTTTTCACATTCTTGATCTGCGAACTTAGTTCGAGATCGCCATTTGGTTATGAGTCGATTTCCCAAAATTGTTTGACCATATCATTCAAACTGTGATCCAAATCATCTCAAGTACCAACTTTCGAGGAAAGCAGTGCTCGAGCCGACGATTTTCTGTTCAATGGGCCACTAACAATCCATCCGAATTTGGTTTCCTGAAGAACGGGCAAGTTGAACCCCAATCTAAGTTGGCCTTTCAACAATAAATCCCAGAAACAGCATATCAATATGTTGAGGCCTAAAGAACAAGGGATCTGCCAAATTCAATTCAGGCTGGATCTTCAATTCGTCAATTGGTAGCGGTAGTGGAGGATATGAATCTGTTATTTTCGGTAATATGGCAGCATTTATGACAAACCGATTATCATAATCAAAACGGAACGTAATCGTCAATTGGCAAGTGTCTTTTGATACCGCACTATTGTCGCCTATACCGCCAACATGATTATACGCCTTCTGCTTTACAACGCCCAACATTTGCGCGAATCGCTCAGTGACAAAATTTGTGGAGGCACAGCAATCCAATAATACTCGACAAGGTATTCTTATACCAACAACTTATAACATTAACTATTGCCGTTGCCAAAATAGCTGGTGAATCTCCCATAACTTTTGTAACAACAAGTGAGTTTTGAGTAACCGCCGTACTCGAAGATGCAGTATTCTCGAGCTTTACATTTGGCATATCAAAATGAGTTAAGACATGATGTCTTTTTCCACATTTCTCACAGTGAGGTGCTTTACAGAAACGCGCTCTGTGATTTGCTGTGAGACATACGATGCATAAATTGTATTGTTTTACCTCTTCGTATCTCTGTCTCGGATTTAATGCAGCAATATTGCAATGTGTGACTTTCTCCTTTGCATTTTGGGTAAACTGGCGGCGAACCGGATACGATGCACGAAGAATGTAAACTTTTGTTACGCTGATTTCCTCGAGATATTGCCGGAGATGACGACTGGACAGATTTTTGTGACTGTTTCTTGTGACAGATTTTTGTGACTGTTTGTTGAGTTCATCTTTACTACCCAAGAACAAAAAGGCACGATGATGTGCGGAAATCTTATCTAACATATCTCGGAGACCCGTTACTGATTCCATTGTAATCGCTTGCACATGAAGAATTTCATTGATATGTGATTGGAAAATCAATGCTTTGTTCTCATATCGTTCAGTGAGGGCTTTGCACGCACTTTGAAAATTCTCCTTGGAAGCCTCCATCTTACTTACAGTTTGCCTGGCGTTATCAACGAGGCAAAATTTAAGAAAGCGAAAACATTGAACATCAGTAAGTTCACCCTCCTCAATTACCATGGATTGGAACTCATTTTTAAAATCGAGCCAGTCGTGGTAATTTCCAGTAAATTTAGGTGGTTGCAGCTTCGGAACTTTCACGGGCCTGCTTGTCATAGCATTTATCGTGTTGTTAAGATCGACTGGTTGACGTGGATTAGGCTTTTTTTCCTCGATATACCCAACCAATGTTGCCTTGTTGGATACGTATTTAGACTCAAACTTCCATAAAGTATCTTGCTCAGTGTCCTCCTCATCACTGCCTGCTCTGTTGTCATCTTCATAGAATTGACTTTGACAGTCCATGCATTTGTTGTAATGGCTCTCAACTAAACCCAGATCGTGTGATTATATGACAGTAAGATCGTATGATGGTATGGGAGTATGATAATATTATGGTGTGATGGGTACGATCAAAACCAACAAAAATGTTTATACAAGCCGTGCCATTCGCTCTTTACACCGATCCTCTCTCAGAAATTGTGCTCTATGAGTTGGTATTGGTATGTCACAAAACCAACAAAAATGTAAACAATATTTTAGGCATTTGTGTTAGTTTTGTGTATATATATTTTCTGATTTATTTTATACATTACTAATACTACATTACATTACTAATACTTTTTGTTACGAAACCTCTACATGAGCCTCGGATATTTTTGGATTCACAACAACGACCTCGGACACGATATAAGGACAACGATTTTAAATTTGGAACATGGAACGTACTTAGCCTAAACCGCCCGGAGAGCCTACATCAACTCTGAGATGGCTTGGGCACGTACTACGTTCACAAAATCGGACCACTAAACAGGCCTTGGAGTCGGCACCAGCGAAAGTAGGACCTCGTGGGAGACCACCTACCCGTTGGATGGACGACGTTGAGAGGGACCTGTACACACTCGGTCGCCGTGTCTGGCGTTCTCTTGTGGCGGATCGAAATATTTGGAGGAGCATCGTTGAGGCGGCCAAATCCCTTCATGGGATGTAGCGCCAGCGGAAGAAGAAGAATACTAAGCCATAGGGTACAATTTTTATAGCTTAAGTGTTTGCTTGGCACGGTTTGTATAAACATTTTTGTTGGTTTTGGTACGATGGTATAATGGTAATATGGTATGATGTCGTGATAGGATAATGGTTTGATAGTATGACGGTATGGTGGATTGATGGTAAGATGTACCTCATGGTGGGGTGGTTCGAATTTACTAAGGTACTATGTTACGATGGGTGTATGGAGGTTTAATGGTATAGTGTCATGATGGATGATGGTATTATACATAGAATAATGATATGATGGAATGATTGTTTAAGCTTATGATGGCACGGGAGTACGTATGGGTAGAGGGTTCAGATTTGGTTCGATCTAAGTTGAGTTGAAGTGAGTTAGGATTTATTTAGCTTGTATGGTTAAGTGAGTTGTTTGGTTTCAGGATTATTTAAGGGTTGATTTGAAAGTTGATTTGGGGTTGATTTGGTGGTTGAGTTGAGGGTTGTTTTGGCGGTTAATTTTAGCGTTTAGGATTGTGTTGTGATTGAGATGGAGGTTGAGTTGGTGGTTGAGATAAAGATTGACTTTAGAGGTTCATTTCGAGATTAATTTAAGAGTAGAATTAATCAAGACGGAAGTTCTGATCACCTCATGAGTTTTCAGTCCTTTATATTTTATGAATTTAATTTCCGCATTGTGCCTGAAATAGCCAAAGCTTTCTGACAGATTTTTCCTTATATAGGAAATACATTTAAACCTACAATCAAGAACAACGACGCAAACTGTGGAAAACGTGCAACACTCTTCATTTTATACAAAAAACCCGCTAGTTGTAAAAAATGTGATACTTTAGGCCCAGAACGGCCAGAATAAAATAATGAAATATTTGCTTCTACATTTCTCAACCCTTTCAGTGAATACTATCCTGAAGGATAATACTTGGTTTCTTAAATTTACGCGTGAACTGACTTTTATTGAAGAATTAAAGCTTACTAAGCTCAGTTCAGAATGAGGAATTAAATAATTGCCCGAAAACAAATTAGGTCAAATGAAGAGGCATTCAATCGGAACGTCGCATCGATGTAGCTCTTATGCACACTATCGCAAGTCTTTGTCTCCTATTTGACAATCGAGATGCCGGATGCTGCTATCGGAAAATGAATAGTGCAAATAAATTGCTGCAAACTATTCATTTATCTGTTACATAAAAAAGGCAACCGATTGAATTGCGAGAACCATCGTTGCTCTCTAACACTATAAAGTATTTGCTATTGAACCAGAGTTCATTTCTTCAAATACAATATTTTTAATAGCCGTTCGGTTTTCACCACAATCGATCAACCACTAAGTTTTTCATCATTTGGATAATTGGGAAAATGTTGAAATAATAAAATCCGCGCTACACTATTTCTCAATAAGCTCTATGCTCAGAAACATATTTGATTGTGGTTGCCATCAAACAGTTTATAACAAACCCAAATAAATATTTGGCTTTACATACAAGTAGTGACGCTCTTCTGTGCCTATAAGACCTATGTTTGTTTTCGGTTGCGTATATTGCATACTGATCACCTCCGTAAGGCTCTATAAACTAAAATTCACCGCTTGGAACTTTTTCACATAAAGTGTAGCTTTACCAAAAATTAACTAACTGATTGAATGCAAAAATTAGTAAAACTGCAAAAAAACACTTTTAGTCATTTTCACAATTTTCAAAAATGTCTCGAACATCCCCAACCCGGTTTATTTTGATAGAGCCCCGCCTCCGGTATCATATTTGGCAAACCCGTCATTATTAATCATTTCAGCTTATTAATTAAACTTTTCTTGCACATTTACAGTTTTTGTTAATTTTGTAAAATAATTATGTATAGGAAAAATTTAAATCAAATAAGATTCTTTCAGCTTTTTATAGGCAATATATTGCATTCACAATAAAACACATAATACATACAAACTTCTTTTTCTATTAATTGTGTGGGCATAAAACACACAGAAATGAGGTTTTTCTTTGAGTTTTTGATTTAGTGAATATAATTCGCTAGGTCAGTACGTTCTTGCCTTATATTTAATGTGTAAAGTCAGAATTGTATTTTGTAGTTTGGTCGTAGCTGCCTGAAGAGAAGACCGAATTTTTTGTTCGTGCAAACTTTTCAGTACGAAATGAAACCTAGCTACCACATAGAAAACTCTTGTATGACTCTTGGGTTAAATTACGAGGGGATTTTGATATTTCTACTTTTTTTATCGATATATTTTGTATAAATGATTGGCCTCTTCATTTTTTCTGATTAGCAAGTCGAAAAATGTTGTGAATGCCACTATTGTTAATATATTTTGTCTATAAAGCCGAAAGGATTTTAATACAGGCAAACTTCTCTTTCTAAGAAAAATTTAAAATAACCATAACATATTTGCGAATTTCATTTAATTCTAATTTAATTTTAACATTACTAAAAACTGAAATTGTGAATCCGATGTTTTTAGATAACTGGTAATTTCAAAGAATTAATAAAAGCTAATTGTTAATCTAAAAATTCAGTTTGACTGAAAGTCATGCGGCACTCATGCAGAATAACTGAATTTTCCAAACATTGATTTTTTAGATCTTTAGTTTTTAAATCATTCAAATTTTTAACTTTAAAATTTGGATTTAGAACAACTGAATATTTTTAGTAGCACGAAATTAAAGTTTTTAAAATGTTAGTAATTTTTAAAATTTTACATTTAAATTTTATTAGGATTAGAAACATTTGTCGAATTAGAATTTAAATTAGAATATTTAATATTTGAATTTTTAAAATTTAATTTAATTGACTTCGTTACATAATTTGCCTTTGTAGGAATAGTTGATCAGTTGGTCCCAAATAGCTCTCAAAATTATGTTTCTTAATTTTCCTTAAATTCTCATCCAATTGTTTTTCTTCAATCGAATTTAATTCAGTTAAGTAATGTAATACAAACATACTTACAAAATGTCGAACTTCCTTTTTATCCAAATAACCGGACACACTATCCTTATTACATTAACCTCCTTACTGTATTTTTCTAAAACTAAATAATAGTCTTTTGAAATGCCACATACAGATCAATCCCGCATATAGCGTTCGTATATAACATAAGCTCATAGTAAAAAAAAATGCTTTAAATGAAAATCCTTTTAGAAATTACATTTCCTGTTTGCAAGTATCCCCATAGAACATTTATTTTTATTTTCATACAAAAAGTAATTTTCAAGTATGATGTAAAACTTTTTATACACAAAAATACAGAACAGAACTCTCGGAATATAAAATTAAAAAAATTCAAGTGAAAAATAGTTTTAAATTTTAGTAGCTAAGTGATTTCGTACAGAAGAACCAACAATTTAAAAATAAAAAACAAATTGTATGTACAAAATTGTTTGCGGCAAATATTATCGGAAATGGGATTTGAACTGGTTATTGTTGTTGAGCTTAATAAAACGGGGCTCATTTCAAAACAAAAATCGATTTATGCAAATCTTTAAATACATTTTATCATAATATAAGTAGTAACCCAAATTTCTATTAATCCGCATATCCAAATATTTTTCTTTTACTTATTGTTTTTTATTTAATAAATTCGATAATTTGATAAAATCATGTGTGTATCCCTTTTCCTAAAATGGATCAAAATGAGTTTCCGATAATCTTGCAAATGTATGTATGTGAACATAATATATCGTATCCTAATTTTATTCAACAATCTAATATTGATTAGATAAAAGATTTCGTTGTTCCACATTTTTAGAATATTGGTATTTTATTCGTTATTCATGGGTATAAATATCGTACATCGTACCATCTTACAATAGGAAGACAAAGGGTGGAAGAGGGATATAAACATGGCCACCTGTTGATTTTTTTTTTTTTTTTTTCAAAATGGTTATTTAAATTTAAAATAGATTTTGTCATGTATGAATATAAGTAATAATGTAACGAATGACCCACCTCTACTTATACCATTTTCCTATATAAAGCAGATTTCAATCCTTAATCATCAACATGATTATTATCATCATTTTCGTTTCTTTTTACTACCTTGCATATTGATTTGTTATATTATAATGCTTTACTCGGAAAATTGTAGTCTAGTTTTTTGTTTTGCTTTGCTGGAAAATGTTTTAACAAATTTTTCTTTTTTCATTTTGTACATTTTAAGGATATATATAGAGACAAAAATGAACACAGAATGTCATTTTAAATTGAAAATCTCTAAATCTATTATCCAAACAATTACTAGTTGTACAATGTTTTGCTGTGTGTGTACATTTCTGTATTATACTTTATACATATGTATACACAGTGCTGTAACAAACAGAGGAGAACAATTTTTTTTTACCGCCATGTAGGCATTACATACATAAATTTTTGAGTTGTTTGTGGTGAAAACTAAAATGACTTAAAATTAAATTAAAAATTTAAAATGATTGATTTTCTAAAATTATAGTTTGTAATTATTTATACACACTTGTCTTGTGGTTTTCCGAAATATAAAAAAAACTATCAGATCTTATGTGTTTGTATAATTGGATGGTGGTAAACTTAAGTTTTACGGATTTCAAAAGAACCCATGTTTTGTTTTGTTATTGTTCAAAACATTTATCTCTAAGCTCGTATGCAAGATAATGACGGAGCAAGGCAATGTGCTTGTGGTCTACGCAAAGGAGGCCTATAGTCGTACGTCAACAAGATAACGTTTTCGTATAAAATTTATTTTTTCTCAACACATCCATGGTAAAAAGTAAAGATAAATGATTTTTTGTTGAGTTGTCCAAAAATATTGCTGAAGTTTAAAATAATACCATACGTTGTAACTTCCTTCCCTTGGTAGTTTGTAAATTTCGAAATAATTGCATCCGTAATTGTTTAAGTGCCAGGAAGCCCTAATTCAAAATTTGGCTCATTTCGACATTCTTAAAATTCGTATTTTGAACCTTTTGAGGCTGGTTATTTTTAAATCTAATTGTTTTGGTTTCCTAAATTTTCGGATTATTAAAGATTTCGTTTCCGAAACGTGAAACCCCTTCAGGTTTCTACCAATGACCTTCTAAATTCGAGTAAAGTTTTGTTGACTGAATGAACTCGATATTTTGAAATATTATAATTTAGATGCACTCAATGAAATTTCAAATTTTATAATTTTTGAATTTTAATCCTAAAATTTTGGAGCGTGTTTTTATATTTTAATTCTTTACAATTTTTGAGTATATTATTCTCTTATAGATAATCGACTCAAAAGTTGTAAAGAATTAAAATAAACAAACACTGAATTTTGGTGCATATAATTATATTTTCAAACTTACTTCAGTTTCAAAATTACCAAAATTCTAAATTTCTTTTTTTTTTTAAATTCGCTTAATTTTCATCTCCTAATTTTGAAGTGTATATTTCTAAATTTGAAATTTCAATAAACCTAGAAAATAATCTAAAATATAAATCTAGAATTACAGAATTTTGTTGCAGCAGTTATTTAGGAGCACAAATTTTGAAGACGGAAATTGATTGAGTCCAGATATTTACATATTTAAAATTTTTAAAATCCATACGAGAAACCGATCTAAAAATTAAAATTCGTTCATTAACATTTAAAATATTTTTTCTCAAATTCCCAAATTAGTTAAGTTATAGTTTTGAAAAAAATATCCACGGAACTAGAGACTTCTATCAAATCGTTGATAGAAAGGGGTATTCTTCAAGATTTTTCTTTTTTACTTGATGTAATACACATTCGACTGTTCGATTAGTTGGTCAAAGAATTGGTATTGGGCCTACCTAAGGCCGGAGTGGATGGCGTAAATTATTGTCCAACTGAGAAGCTCTTCTAATGGAACGTCATTTAAATGAAAATCCACCACCAGAAAAATTAAAACACCATTAGTGGCAGCCAAAACTCTAAACAAAACTGTAAGCGAATGGAAAGCTCGACGGGTACTTAAAAGAATTGGATTGGAGAAAAAACTGCTTTATCCGATAAAAATGTAAAAGCGAGTTTAAAGTTTGCAAAAGAGCATAAAGCTTGGAGTGTGGAAGATTGGAAACGAATTATTTGGTCAGATTAAACCAAAATAAACCGTTTCCAATCAGATTTAAGCCAATAAAACTATAAAACATGGTGAAAGAAGTTTGATGGTTTGGGGCAATTTTTAACTATAGATCCTAAAGACACCAACAAAATCGTACAAAAATGGTTGAGTGAACAAAAGTTTACAATGTCAAAATGGACAGCACAAAGCCCGGATTTAAGTCCGATAGAGAATTTGTAGGCAATTCTTAAAGGGTTGTAACAAAATCCCCCAAAAGGGATTTTGTTAAACAGAACATAGCAATAGAGGTCTGGTTGCGGTATTGCACTGGCTGAAGCTCGCCGCTAGGCGTGGGGGTTACCAGACATATTACTATGCTTGAAAACCGCATAGAGATAAAACGAAGGGGACAAGAAAATTATTCTACTGTGCCACGACCACAGTGGTAGATAATCATAAATTTTGGGAGCGTTCGACAAGGACGCCGGTGCCACTCCGGCGTCCCTGCTCAAGGCCTAGGTCAGCATAAGGCCGCCCATCCTCACGCGATCACAACGAAAATCTACTCACACATGGTGAGTAGAGGCACACAAATAACGATCAATACACTGCACACACTTGTTGAAAATATATACAAAAACCAACCAGTAATAAAAAAATTTGAATCATAAGTAAACGGAACTCAATTGAAAAAAAAATTTGGAAAAAAAAAATACGCAATGAAAAGTGATATATCAAAGTTACGACAACAAGATTTATTCGAGCTAAACAAAGGAGAAAAAAATGAGAAAAGAAAAAAAAAATGTGGAGCTGATTTTTTTTCTTCTTTCTTTCTTGGTGGGTGGTACGGTCCGTACACCCCACGGAATCTGAAAAAGAACGTTTATGTATAACAATAAAAAAAATATATTAAGAAAACAACAGTCGAGCTTAGCTCACAAAATAGAAATAGAAAAATAATTTACTGGTTGTGGTGGATTTTCTTTATTTTTCCACCAATCAACTACCTGTTTTAAGCCCGTCCGACCTCTCTGCTTCCAACAGCAATCAGCGCCGACGCAGGATCCCTCGCACGAACCCCACTCCTTTAGGAGGAGTTGCTGCCACAAACCCACAATAATCAATGAAATACTTTCCACCGGTTGGAGTATTATAAACGTATATATACGTATATTTTTTTTTTTATATATGTATCTTGTTTTTTTTTTTTTTTTTTTAGTAGTTTATATTTTCCCGTTGTATCTATTAGTTACTATAGATATACACTGGCACTTATTATCGATAATGTTCTGTCTGACCTATTAAACTCACTTCACAAAATTCAGATTATTGTTTATCAGACAATTCAAAACAATCTCACACAGGTTAATATGCCCCACCAACGACCATTACAAAATTAATTTTGACCAAGAATTAAAACACCTTTAACAGTTTTTTTTTCGGTGGAACAAAGCCACATTTTGAATTACAAACTTTTATTTAACATTTTTTTTTTTTTTATTAAATAGTTTAAATATGTATATGTAATATCTTAATACAGAAATTATAAACTTATTATTTATTAAACCAATGGAAAAAAATATGATCACTACTTTTATTTGATTTTTCTTTTTATTTATTTATTTCGTTCACAAAATTAAAACATGAGGGCAAAAAATACTATTAACAATTATAACTGATTGGAATCAATCTCAAATGATCACATCGATCTATCTTTTTCCACACTCCAAACTAGACCGTCTTCTCTTCAAAAAAAAAAAAACGATTTCCCAAAAAAAACAAAAACCCGATGGCCGAAGAAAAAAAAATAAAAAATAAAAAATAAAATCACGCCACCCGAACATTTTCAAATCCCGTAGGATCATACCACCAACCAAAACCAAAAGAAAAAAAATCAGCTCAACGGGACAAGACACAAAACGCCACGCGTAGTACAACCGTACCCCGATATGTATATACACAAATGTATATACAAAACCCCAGCGCGTCACGATCACGACTTTACGCATAACAAAATTTTATTTTTTTTTCCAATTTCGCTTTACTCATGATTCATATTTCATATACAATACTTTGTAAACAAAAATATGTTCACAACAAAAACAATCCAATAAAGTAAAAACGCAGCATAGATAAGCATGAAAAAAAATATAGTACACCTACATGAAACGCGGGACAATTTATAAAAAAAAATTTCCTTTCAGTGCTTACGACCACACGGGCGGTCGTAACAAACGTGGGGACGACTCACACCCGAGAACAGGTCTCAAAGCCAGGCATGAAAGTAAGATGGAAAGGGAAAAAATATTTCACTAATAATTTGCTACAATCGTATATCCTTGGCATGATACACGCCCAAAGGTTTTCCATCAAGATTTCTGATATTATAAGAGACTGTTCCGATTTTATCAGTGATAAAAGCAGGAATAAACTTAGCAGCTAACTTTGCAGAAAATCTATCCGGAGCACTACTTTGTGCGAAGGATCGGACAAACACAGGTTGATTAGGCAGGAAATTCCTAGTTTTACTACGCAAATTATATCGAACAGCTGATTTCTCATGTGCAACTTTCAGGTAATGAGTTATTTGATCACGAATAAGATTTAATCTATTAGATTTGGACAACACATGTATTTCGTTATCATCCTGAGGAGATAAAAGTTTACGTAAAGCATAATCTGAACCGTTTAATGACATGTGTTGACCAAAGACCAAATAGTGAGGAGAAAAATTCGTGACGTCGTGTTTAACATTTCGCAATGCTGCAGTGATTTCAGAGAGATGGCAATCCCATTCATTATGTGCATGATCATCAAGATAAGAACGAATACTAGACAGTAACGTCCGATTAACTCTCTCAGAAGCGTTGCTTTGAGGAGAGTAAATAGGAGTACGTATATGATCAACATTATATTTTTTTAAAAGATCTTTAAATAAGTGAGATATAAATTGTTTGCCATTATCAGAAGTAATCACTGCAGGCACAGAGAAAAGTAAAAACACCTCATTTTCCAAAAAGTTACACAGAGAAGAGGCGGAAGCTTCACGCAATGGTTTGACTAGAACAAACTTTGAATAATGATCCAACACTATAGCGATACAGGTATTACCTCGTTTGGAGCGAGGATAAGGTCCAAGGAAATCAACGAACAATTTTTCAAAAGGTCTGGTAGACTCAGTTTGAGAACCCATCATAGGTTGAGTGCTAAAATTTACAGGCTTATTCATCTTGCATTGTAAACAATTGGAGATAAAAAGTTTGATTTGTTTAGTCATACCAAACCAGAAAAATTGCCGCTGAAGTCGTTCTACAGTTTTTTTAATACCCATATGAGCAGAAGTAGGAGAAGAATGAGCCAGTTCAATTAAATTTGCAGTCAAGGACAACGGAACTACTAACTTCCATTCAGACAAATCAGTGGACGTATAACGAGAAGCGTAGGAAGGTAAGATCAAGAGTTTATTATCACGGATTTTGAAGTTGTGATCACAATCTTTTAATAGTCGTACTCGATTGATCTGTTGTACATATTCATCGTCCTGAAAAGCTGAAGAGTTAAGATCAATATGTAGAACCGAATTGTCACTTGAAGAATTTAAACTGGACACATTTTCTTGTATAACAGGAGAATTACAAGGTAAGGAGGAATCATCATTCAAAGTAGTTTCAACAGGAGGAAAAGGTTGATCTTTACTTAAATCGTCTGTGGGCTCACTATAAAAAGCTCTGGAGAGGGCATCAGGTACAACATTCACCGTTCCTTTACGATATCCGATATCAAATTTGTACGCTTGCAGTTTTAAACTCCAGCGGGCGAGTCTACCAGATAGATCTTTTTGGGACATCAACCAGCGGAGACTAGCGTGATCGGTGTAAATCGTGAACGGGTATCCCTCGATATAGGGCCGAAATTTTTGGACGCTAAGTACTGCTGCGTAACACTCCAACTCAGTTACAGAATAATTCCGCTGAGCGGCATTAAGTTTGTGCGAAAAGAATTCAATGGGGTGTTCAGCGCCATCAGGATCAAGCTGAAAAAGTACACTACCCACGCCAACAGCACTTGCGTCGCATTGGATAAAGAAAGGGCGCCCATAGTCAGGATTAGCCAAAACAGGAGCAGACGACAAAGATAATTTAAGAGATTGGAAGGATTCCTCAGCGTGAAGATTCCATTTAGACTTAGATTTTTTTCCTGTCAGATCAGTTAGTGGAGCAGCTAAAGACGCGAAGTTTTTTATGAAACGCCTATACCACCCACATAAACCCAAGAAACTACGTATCTGTTTAGTCGTTTTTGGTCGTGGAAATTCTCTAATTGCTTTACATTTTTCTGGGTTGGTGCGAAGGCAACCATCTCCCACTAAATAACCCAGGTATTTAACCTCCTTCAAAACAAACTGACTCTTTTCCAAATTTATGGTTAAACCAGCCTTTACTAGCAACGAAGCCACAACTTCCAAAAGTTCCAAGTGTTCATCAAAAGTGGACGAAGTAACCAATAAATCATCAAGGTAGACGAATACTTTGTCGTGCAGTTGATAAGGAATCACCCGATGCATAAGGCGACACAGTGTTTGGGGAGCGTTGCACAACCCAAAGGGCATGACCTTGAAGTGGTACAAGGGACGACCAGGGACAGTAAAAGCCGTCTTATCTCGGGATTGCGGGTCAAGAGGGATCTGCCAAAAGGCATCTTTCAGATCGATGGTAGAAATATACCGTGTTTGATCCAATCGACCCAACAATCCGTTGATAAGGGGAAGCGGATACGCATCCCTGACCGTCACCTTGTTCACCTCACGGGCATCCAAACACAAGCGTACTTGGCCATTAGCCTTATGCACCATGGTGACAGGAGAACACCATGAACTGTGGCTTTCTTCAATCACATCCAGTGATAACATCCTATCTAGCTCATCATACATTAGTTTTTGCTTAGCAGGAGAAACAGAGTAAAAACGTTGCTTAACAGGCTTGGATTCACCAACATCAATCTCATGAGAGATTAATGTAGTTCGTCCAAGACCCATTTTAGCACTTGACGGAATTTTTTTTACTATTGTAGAGAGCTTTAAGTTATCATCTGGAGAGAGAGAATGGAATTTAGGAGAACAAGATATTTCTGCGGAGTCCGATAATTCACTCAACGCAGGTAATTGCAAAGTAATGCCGAATTTATTCCAAAAGTCAATCCCTAAATAGAGAGATTGCTTTAAAGAAGGTACTAAAAAGAATCGCATGTAATGAGATTGGGAGTTAAAGCTAACCTGAACATTTATGTAACCAATGACGTTCTGAGATTGACCACTCGCAGTCTGAATAGAAGTAGGAAAATTATGAATATGAAGGTTGTTGTCCGCCAACAACTTTTCAGAACCACAACCCAACACACTTACACTCGCTCCACTATCTAATAGACCTCGGTATGGAACATCATTGACAAGAATATCGGCATAAGGCCGTTTATCGCTTGTCTCAGAACCGAGTACTGAAGAAACAACAAAGGATCGCAAAATCCGACGTTGCTCCCAGTATTTTTTTGAGCGAAGTAACTGAGCTGAGATGAGTTTCCCAAAAGTGTTGGGGATAGATGGAACGGAATCAGAAAAATTAGAACTATTGTGAAATGAAGAAGTTGAAGGAATGGAGTGCTCCAATTTGGAAAAGGAATTTACTCGACATTCAGGTGGAGAAACAGGCAAGCAAGAGTCCGATACCATTAGGTCGGAACCAGCTGAACCAGATCCAGAAGAGATTGCGGAATCAAAGGACTCAACGCGAACTTTCACTGGTTCGACTGATTCTTCCCATCTGGCATCAGTCTCTTCCGAAACTCTGGGTCGGTATTGCTGACTGCATCTACTTTGGTAATTATTGTTGGGGTTGAGGTGGTCTGTGGCTCCTGGTTCCCCGATCTCCATGAACCACTGATCTGGTTTCCCGCACAACGAACACAATTTGTTGAAATGGTGCCTTTGAGACCACAGCGATAGCAAAAGGCACCCAAGTGAGGACGAGGACAGTCTTGAAAACCATGCCCTATATCAGAACAATTATAGCAAATGTAATTGCGGCCAGATCTAGAGGTATTGGTTACATTAGGTGAAGGAGAAGTAGAGGTGTGTTTAAAAGACTTAGAATTTGTAATAGTCGTTCCCATTGGAGCACGATAAGAATGGCTAGGGCTGATAGCAGAAATATGTTGCACAGATTCGGACGTCGGAACAAAAACACCAGATGGAACGCGATATGCGGTTCCTGACGTATCTGCGGATAAAACTGACGGATTAGAAATTGGAACGACTGGTTCTGAATCATACATTCTCTCAACACCGAGTTCATTGATACTACGACGAGGGTGCATCGAGTAATCAGGTGGAGAACGAAAACGTTTTAGCGAATCTTCCCATGAAGTACAACTTTTGATGAGCTCATTGATATGTGAGAAGTGTCGATCAGTAAGTTGATACTGAAGGACAGGCTTCATATTGTTCATCAGTAGTTGTATGAATTCATCGTCGCTGTAAGGGGTGTGACACTGCAGGGCCAAATTCCACATGTGATGATAAAACTCCAAGAATGATTCGTTAGGTAACTGTTTGCGAGACTCAACCATACGACGAATTTCGTAGGGAGTACGCCTATCTTTAAATCTTTCTTGGAAGGCTAATCGGAGGCTATCCCAAGGTGCTGAAGGATTATACCTGCGGTAGGTCCAGTACCACTGCAGTGCCACATCTTTCAGGACAAGATGCAGATCCAGAAGTACAGAAGAAGGTGAGAGATTGTTGGATTTCACTACAGAGTCCAGCTGGAAAAGGAACATGTCCACTGTTATGCCAGAAGGTGAACCTGTGTAGGAAATCCCACATCGAGATAAAGAACGTCTATTGAAATCGGAGTTGAACTGAACAGGTGGATTATGAATTGCTGAAGGCACGGGATTTAAAGTACTATTGTGAAGTCCAGCCGTAACTGGTGAAAAATTATTATTATCTACATGAGGGACCTGCTCCAGAGATGAGCGCTCTTTAGAGACAGGTTTCATTTGAGAGGAATCCATTCCAAAAAAATCATTTAATTGTTCAATTCCGATTTGTCCAGTAGTGGAAGGTTGAAAATGGACTTGCGAAGGTTTATTCCGAGAAGAAAGTGCGCCATCACCAGATGGAATCTGAATAGAAGGTTCGTTGACAACCAATTTAGTCGCATCACTCTGCTTAGATGGAATCACAGAGGGACCCTCAACCGTTGAGGAGGGCGCAATGGTTTTCTTCTGAATTTGTTGTGTCAAGAGTTGTACTTGTTTCATCAGGGTTTGTATCAACTTCATTTGATCCTGTGTATCAGGAACCTTTTCAGGTTCAAGGGACTTAACGAGCACCGGATTAGCAACTACTTTGGCGGTCTCCACAGAGGTACTTGGATGCGACACAAATTTTTCCTCTGACTTATTCAAATTGGAATCGGAATATTCCTCATCCGGGAAATCCAAGATTTTATCGCCACCAATGTTTTTAGCATGTTGGATTGAATCGTCCAGTTGAGAAGGATCATCTAAATACTCGATCAACGCCTGAGATAAATTCTCGCATGCGGTCAGAATTTCCTGAGCTTGAGAGCGATAAGTAGGAGAACGAGTGGCTCTTTCCAATCGCCCTTGAACATGAATCAAGCGGGACTGAAGACGCTGTACCAGGGGTTCTCGAGATTGAGGTTGCAAATCGCCAATATCCACGAAAATTTGTTGGAGATTTTGCACTTTATTTTGACACAAAGTGATTTCCCCCTCTGGGTTTTTCTTAGCTCGTTTATGCATCTCACCTGGAACAGCTCTAGTGCCATTCTTCTCAGCGTTCATCAATAACCGCAACTCATCTAAAGCTCCCGCCTCATCTGGCGTAATGGATCGAAGTAAACATTCAACCTCGATCTCATCGGGTTTTAAATGAGAAATATCCATTTTAGATAATTAAGTGTGACAATCAAAGAGGAAAAAAAATCTATAAGACTAGAAAAATAATGAATCACTTAACTTGAAAACTTAAACGACAACAATAATTATTCTCGCCCAAGATAAGGGAATAAAAATTTAGGAATTTATACAGATACAATAAAAATTAAATTATGAAATTAAGAATTAAGAAAATTAGTCTATTGCTTGTAATATATTTATAACCAGAATGAGAAAACAAAATTTAAATTTGAATGTCAGTTTGTAATGAAATGGAGGGTGAATAAATAATATAAAAATAATAATAATAAATAATAAACACAATAATTATATATATAGTTTATATTAAACTAAAATTCATTTGATTTTTATTTTAAATACCCCAATATACCGCTAAATAAAAAAAAATATATAAGAAAATTAATTTATACCAACTGAAAAAAATTCCAAGACGCGACACCAAAAGTAAATCTAAACTAGAAGTTAATAATTAAACCGATTAAATACTTAATCCCAAAATTAAAGAATTTTACCAAAAAAAAAATTTGTAATTATTATAAAAATTAATTATTAATTATAATTACTAATTGCAAAACTAATAGTTCATTAGATACCTAACTTTAGGTCGATCTAAGACTTCTAAATGAATAAATTTTCACTAAAACAAAATAACCAAAAATTAATAAATGTTCACTCAACAGTGAAACCAAAGTGTAATCAAGAAAAATATGCAAAGAAAAGTGATCACGTGAGATGAGCACGACCCCATGCCGAGCTAGGCGTGAACGCTAAATAATAAATAAAAAAAATAAAATTTACCACTGTGGTCCCAGTAGTTTAATTAAGAGATTGAAAAATAAAATTGAGAAAATATTAAATGAACTAAAGATGAGTGGTTGAGTATCGAGATGACGAACAGCCAATCAATACCACAAGGTAGAAACGCATGTTCCGCCATCGCAACACTCACCACCCATGGAACCAACATGAGAAGCGATCCAACCAGATCAAATGACACTAAGTCAGACAGGCTTGGATCCCCTCCCATGAAGGTAGTTGGACTGAAATTAAAAAATTTAATAATTAATTTGGGTACGAAGACTCTAAAAATTTAATAAGACTAAACCCAGAACGAAAGAAGAATGAGCTTAACCACAATCAATGCCACATGGCAGAAATGGTAAGCCCATTCATCAGACGAGCTGAGAATAGGGATCAACACTCTCATCTGCATGCAATCAAACAGCTTACGCTGGTTGCAATGCAGATTCGAATGTTGATCGGGCAAAATAAAAACGTTGATGTGAGCACCCGTGCCAGTTCAAACAACGCAAGCGTCGGACTTGGCACGTAATGCTCACAACAAGTTAGCTGAAAAAAATTGTGAAACCTGAAAAGACGAAAAAATGCAAAAAAAATTAGCCGAAAAGGTTTGGGCGCCACTGTAACAAAATCCCCCAAAAGGGATTTTGTTAAACAGAACATAGCAATAGAGGTCTGGTTGCGGTATTGCACTGGCTGAAGCTCGCCGCTAGGCGTGGGGGTTACCAGACATATTACTATGCTTGAAAACCGCATAGAGATAAAACGAAGGGGACAAGAAAATTATTCTACTGTGCCACGACCACAGTGGTAGATAATCATAAATTTTGGGAGCGTTCGACAAGGACGCCGGTGCCACTCCGGCGTCCCTGCTCAAGGCCTAGGTCAGCATAAGGCCGCCCATCCTCACGCGATCACAACGAAAATCTACTCACACATGGTGAGTAGAGGCACACAAATAACGATCAATACACTGCACACACTTGTTGAAAATATATACAAAAACCAACCAGTAATAAAAAAATTTGAATCATAAGTAAACGGAACTCAATTGAAAAAAAAATTTGGAAAAAAAAAATACGCAATGAAAAGTGATATATCAAAGTTACGACAACAAGATTTATTCGAGCTAAACAAAGGAGAAAAAAATGAGAAAAGAAAAAAAAAATGTGGAGCTGATTTTTTTTCTTCTTTCTTTCTTGGTGGGTGGTACGGTCCGTACACCCCACGGAATCTGAAAAAGAACGTTTATGTATAACAATAAAAAAAATATATTAAGAAAACAACAGTCGAGCTTAGCTCACAAAATAGAAATAGAAAAATAATTTACTGGTTGTGGTGGATTTTCTTTATTTTTCCACCAATCAACTACCTGTTTTAAGCCCGTCCGACCTCTCTGCTTCCAACAGCAATCAGCGCCGACGCAGGATCCCTCGCACGAACCCCACTCCTTTAGGAGGAGTTGCTGCCACAAACCCACAATAATCAATGAAATACTTTCCACCGGTTGGAGTATTATAAACGTATATATACGTATATTTTTTTTTTTATATATGTATCTTGTTTTTTTTTTTTTTTTTTTAGTAGTTTATATTTTCCCGTTGTATCTATTAGTTACTATAGATATACACTGGCACTTATTATCGATAATGTTCTGTCTGACCTATTAAACTCACTTCACAAAATTCAGATTATTGTTTATCAGACAATTCAAAACAATCTCACACAGGTTAATATGCCCCACCAACGACCATTACAAAATTAATTTTGACCAAGAATTAAAACACCTTTAACAGTTTTTTTTTCGGTGGAACAAAGCCACATTTTGAATTACAAACTTTTATTTAACATTTTTTTTTTTTTTATTAAATAGTTTAAATATGTATATGTAATATCTTAATACAGAAATTATAAACTTATTATTTATTAAACCAATGGAAAAAAATATGATCACTACTTTTATTTGATTTTTCTTTTTATTTATTTATTTCGTTCACAAAATTAAAACATGAGGGCAAAAAATACTATTAACAATTATAACTGATTGGAATCAATCTCAAATGATCACATCGATCTATCTTTTTCCACACTCCAAACTAGACCGTCTTCTCTTCAAAAAAAAAAAAACGATTTCCCAAAAAAAACAAAAACCCGATGGCCGAAGAAAAAAAAATAAAAAATAAAAAATAAAATCACGCCACTCGAACATTTTCAAATCCCGTAGGATCATACCACCAACCAAAACCAAAAGAAAAAAAATCAGCTCAACGGGACAAGACACAAAACGCCACGCGTAGTACAACCGTACCCCGATATGTATATACACAAATGTATATACAAAACCCCAGCGCGTCACGATCACGACTTTACGCATAACAAAATTTTATTTTTTTTTCCAATTTCGCTTTACTCATGATTCATATTTCATATACAATACTTTGTAAACAAAAATATGTTCACAACAAAAACAATCCAATAAAGTAAAAACGCAGCATAGATAAGCATGAAAAAAAATATAGTACACCTACATGAAACGCGGGACAATTTATAAAAAAAAATTTCCTTTCAGTGCTTACGACCACACGGGCGGTCGTAACAGGGTGGTTGCGAGATTACGATGAACCTTCAAAAAGCATCAATGAGCTATGGGACAAGATAAGCGCTGAATGGGTAAAAGTTCCATCTTCTACAATTGGGCAGTTGGTATAAAGGTCGGTTCTAGTTATGGAATGTACTGCCCTACATTTGATCTGAACTTATCAGGCTGCCTGGGTTGGTACTGAACAGTTTTTCAAGCGGAAGTAATTGCTTTTACGCTCTGTGTAATTAAGGCATTGAACTGTTACATATGTATAAAAATTTTGGTCTTATCTGTGCTGAATTCGCTGGAGAATCTCTTGACTGTGTCAAAATTTGTCAAGGATTGTAAATACTTTATACACCTTCTTTGTTCAAGTAATAGAGTGGCTATCATGTGGGTTCCTGCCTATTGTGGCATTGAAGACAATGATATTGCTGTTTCTCTAGCAAAAGCTGGGACTGGTTTTAAATTTATCGGTCCCGAAATTTTTAAATTTTTTATTAGGGGACCTAACTTGAGGGCCACTATTGTATATCTTCAGCGCATGGGGCTAACTCATGGATGCTGTATTCGCGGATTGTCTTGAAGACGATGATGACTACATTCACTTCGTGTCAAGTTGAACTGTTTTCAACGGAGTCAAGTTGCAATTATTTGACTCTAGGTCTATTGCTGAAGTTCAGTCTGCCTTGCCCTGGCATAAACTACTTTAGTTTAATAAGGCTGCTGCACATGTTCGCGATTTATGATAGAATCACCGGTTTGCACCATGGGGCCCTTCGTGGCATTGAGTGCGGAACCTCGGGTGGTTCTAACCAATTTTTAATAATAATAACGTTTTACAGCATTTTGAATCGGTTTTAACAAGAAATCGTTAAATGTGAATCAGGGATTGGGTTTTGAGTGTGATTACTTTTCAAAATCCCGCTTCGTGTAAATTCTGAAAAAGGGAAAATTTAATTTTGAAAAAAAAAAATGGTAAAGAATTGGCTTTTGTACAAGATTCAAAGTTTTAAAAAGTGGGATTTTTTTGGGCAGGATTTAACAATATTAAACGAAATTAATTAATTTAATAATTAATTAATTTTTTTTAAACGAAATTTTGTTTAACGGAATTTTAAATATTTCAATTCCATTTAATTTATTTAATTTCTTTACTCGAAATTCGCTAATTTGCTTACTTTTTAACGGGTGTGAAGTTTGTCCTAAAATTAAACATTTGACCTAAAAAATGAAATTCCTGTGAATGTATTAGTGAGAATAATATATCTCTCGTTATTAAGAATTTTTAGGTAAAAAAATTATTTTACTTACTATGTAATTTGAATTTGCAAAAAAGCAACTAAATAAACTCAAGTTTTAATTTAAATTGTCCAAAGAAAGAATTTAGCAAAATCAAAGTTCATACAAAATTGTATATATAAAAATTACAGATTGAGCCCACAAGATGGTAACCTAAGTGCACACATATTTTACAGACAGTTGGAGGTCCCCTCTAGCCAAAAGCATGACAAAGATTTCACTACAATTGGAGGGCAATCTCCCCAATTTAAAAATAATAACAACATTCAAAAATCTCAAACAACTGACTTCAAACGTGATTCGTTCATATTTCTTTCATTTTGGCCCAAAGATCGTACTCAAGTGGACATATATGTTTAAGGGTTGTGGGTGATCCCCTCTTTCTAAATTTCTAAAAAATATTACAACTTGCCAAAATCTAGAAGATAGGTGACTTAGGACAGGCGTGTTGCGTCCCTATATGTAAATTCGCATACAATTAAATATTAAAAAAATTGTCAGTCTGGCCCAAAGATCGTACCCAAGTGGACATATATTTTTAAGGGTTGTGGGTGACCCCCTCTTTCTAAAAAATATTATAACTTGCCAAAATCGAGAAGATAGGTGACTTAGGACAGGCGTGTTGCGTCCCTATATGTAAGTTCGCATACAATTAAATATTAAAAAATTTCTCAGTCTGACTCAAATATCATACCCAAGTGGACATATATTTTTAAGGGTAGTGGGTGATCCCCTCTTTCTAAAAAATATTACAACTAGGTAAAATCTCGAACATAGGTAACTTAGGACAGGCGTGTTGCGTCCTATATGTAAATTCGCATACAATTAAATATTAAAAAATTTCTCAGTCTGACCCAAATATCATACCCAAGTGGACATATATGTTTAAGGGTAGTGGGTGATACCCTCTTTCTAAAAAATATTACAACTTGCCAAAATATCGAAGATCAGTGACTTAGGACACACGTGTTTCGTCCCTATATGTAAATTCGCATAAAATTAAATATTAAAAAATTTCTCAGTCTGGTCCAAAAATCGTACCCTAGTGGACATATATTTCTAAGGGTTGTGGGTGACCCCCTCTTTCTAAAAAATATTTCAACTTGCCAAAATCTCGAAGATAGGTGACTTAGGACAGGCGTGTTGCGTCCCTATATGTAAATTCGCATACAATTAAATATTAAAAAATTTCTCAGTCTGACCCAAATATCATACCCAAGTGGACATATATTTTTAAGGGATGTGGATAACCCCCTCTTTCTAAAAATATTACAACTTGCCAAAATCTCGAAGATAGGTGACTTAAGACAGGCGTGTTGCGTCCCTATATGTAAATTCGCATACAATTAAATATTAAAAAATTTCTCAGTCTGACCCAAAGATCATACCCTAGTGGACATATATTTCTAAGGGTTGTGGGTGACCCCCTCTTTCTAAAAAATATTACAACTTGCCAAAACCTAGAAGATAGGTGACTTATTAGGACAGGCGTGTTGCGTCCCTATATGTGAAATTCGCATACAATTAAATATTAAAAAAATTCTCAGTCTGACCCGAAGATCATACCCAAGTGGACATATATTTTTAAGGGTTGTGGGTGACCCCCTCTTTCTAAAAAATATTACAACTTGCCAAAACCTAGAAGATAGGTGACTTAAGACAGGCGTGTTGCGTCCCTATATGTGAAATTCGCATACAATTAAATATTAAAAAATTTCTCAGTCTGACCCAAAGATCATACCCAAGTGGACATATATGTATTTTTAAGGGATGTGGGTAACCCCCTTTTTCTAAAAAATATTACAACTTGCCAAAATCGAGAAGATAGGTGACTTATTAGGACAGGCGTGTTGCGTCCCTATATGTAAATTCGCATACAATTAAACATTAAAAAATTTCTCAGTCTGACCCAAATATCATACCCAAGTGGACATATATTTTTAAGGGTATTGGGTGATCCATTCTTTCTAAAAAATATTACAACTTGGTAAAATCTAGAACATAGGTAACTTAGGACAGGCGTGTTACGTCCCTATATGTAAGTTCGCATAAAATTAAATATTAAAAAAATTGTCAGTCTGGCCCAAAGATCGTACCCAAGTGGACATATATTTTGAAGGGTAGTGGGTGACCCCTCTTCCTAAAAAATATTACTTCTTTCAAAAATCTAGAGGATCAGTGACTTAGGACATACGTAATGCGTCCCTATATGCAGGCTTGCATAAAGTTAGATATTTAAAAATTTCTATCTTCTAGAAGTCACCTATCTACTAGATTTTTGAAAGAAGTAACATTTTTTAGGAAGAAGGGGTCACCCACTACCCTTAAAAATATATGTCCACTTGGGTACGATCTTTAGGCCAGACTGAGAAATTTTTAAATATCAGTCACTAAATAAGTATAGTCACTATTAAGTCACTAATCTTGTAGATTTTTGAAGGTTATAATTTATTTTAGATATGGGAATAGCGTACTACCTTCAATGAAGTCGTTATTTTTGTTTTTCGATATTGAGGGCCTCCGACTTTCTGTAAAACATGTGCTCATTTAGTTAAGATTTTTGGGTTATGTAGATTGAGTAATTTTTATGTTTCTAATTTTGAATGAACTTTAATTTTGTTAAATTGTTTCTTTGGACAATTTAAATTAAAACTTAATTTATTTAGATGTTTTTTTGTAAATTTCAATTACACTCAAATATTTTTTTTACGTACAAATTCAAAATAACGAGAGATTTATTATTCTTACTAATACATGCTCAGGAAACTCAATTTTTAGGAAAAATGTTTAATTTTAGGAAAAACTTCACGCGTTTGTGCAGTCGCATGAAGTTTGTCCTAAATTTTTGTTTTTGTAATTTTAGGACAAATTTAGGACAAACAAAAGCGAATACTTTTTAAAACTCCCCTTTCTGAAAAATAAAATTTTGATGTATAATATGTAAAGTAAAAATTTTGAATTTTCGTTTATCCAAATTTTGAATTTTAAAATTCTCAGGAATTTTTTATATTTAATCCTGTTTTCCTGTTCACATTGCGAAAGTCTTAAATTTCTTCCTAATCCAGTATTTCGATGTCCTAAATACTCTTCAGAATACAAACTTTCCAAACTTCTTTATTAAAAATTCATTAATTTCATAATTTCCAAATGACTGAATTTTATACTAAATTTAGTATTTTTGTTAATTTTAGGCGATTTGTTGTTTTTTAGATAATTAGAATTTCATCAAAAATTAAAATGTCGATATTCTTAAATTTTTATTTTTGGTTGCGCAATTTCGGTGTTGTTACAGGTAAAATTTTATAATTTTTATATTTCTTAAATTCTCACAGTTTCATTCTTAAATTTCCATATCTTACTAATCCTAAGTCCAAAATTCTTAATAGCACATTTTAAATTTTAGATTTTCTTCTAATAGTTGTTAGACCACTTTAAGTTCTGTACATAAAGTTTCTTAATGTTAAATTAACGAATTTTTGTAACTTTAATTTCGAATTTTAGTTTATTAAATTTTAAATTGTTAAGAGGCCGAAAGAGGAAAATTTCGAGAATTTTTTATGTTTAATATTTCCCTAATTTAAATTCAATTCCATGACATAAAACTTCTGCGTCTCTTATTATTATTACTATATTATCATTAGCCGAAATTTCCAACCTACTCTAAGCCTCCTATCAAATTTGGAATTCGGTTTCAATATTTTAAAATATCAATTGGGAATGTCCATTTCAATAATTCATAAATTTTTTATTTAAAAGAAAATGGAATCCCTAAATTTTTAAAATTCAATTATGTCATATTCGAAATCCAGAGTCTTATTTAAAATTTGTAAAATTCTTAGTTTTTGAATTATATTTTGGTTAACCTTGAAAATGAACTTTACTGATTGAATTTGGAATATGCGATAAATTGGTTGAAATGCGAATTTAATTATTTTGACGAATCGAAATATCTCCTAAAATACGCCAGCTACAAAAAAAAAATGATTTAGGCAAAAATTGTCAAGGAAAGTTAGGGTTATCTATCTGTATAATGCCTTTAACCTTCAGGTCAATTTTCAAGGTTATTTGAAGGTCAAAGTCATTTTTTAAAATAGAAACTCCTATTTTTAAAAAAAATTTAATTTTCATAGCAAAAAACCTTCAGAGGGCATCGAAAACACATATTCGGTCGTAAAATTTCTAACTCTTTTCGAATCCGATGTTGAAGACCTCCATTGCCCTTGACAATTTTTGTCTAAACCATTTTTTGGTAGCTGGCGTATTTCAGGAGATATTTGGATCCCACGATTAAAGTGGGCCACGCCAGTATGAGAAACTCCCACATTTATTTTCAAATTTGGTGAATTTTGAAGTTATTAGCCCTTGGAATTTGAAAACACTTTATTAAATTATCGGAATTTAATATAAAATTGATAATTGTAAATAATTTTGACAATTTCTTGAGAAATTGTATTTGGAAATTCTTTAATTAAAACTCAATTTTATGTTTTCTTTGGCTTAAATAAAACGTTACCATCGTTTTATTGATCCATTTTTCCATTAAACTATGGTTTGAATTCAGTAATGTACCGAATTGCTACATTTTAGATCTTAAAAGCTTTTAAAATTTTAATAGAGCTTTTTTAGACGTTTACATATATAAATAAAACAATTCTCACATTCAATCGATATTTTTTTTTACGTACGACACATTTAGGTTAATAACAACTGACAGAACTACATATATAACTAAAATCTATCAAACAGTTAGTTGCATTATTATATACATTACTAAAGTTTTATATATACAACACAATACATAAATAGCATTGGTTTTTAGTTTTAACAAAACTGACATCGAAATGAAAAATTAAAATAAAAATTTCTGTAAAATAGTTTTCGTTATACATATACAGACAGGATAAAACAGCAAAAATGAGATTTACATAGTTAGTTATTTGTGTGCTTTTCGTTCTAGTGATGAATATTTTACCTCATTCCACATAAAAAATAAAAAATTTGTGGAAAAGGAAATTTCTGCTGTCTGTGTCTGCCTATGTTATGTGTATACACTACATCTCGTGTATATTACAAGACTACTGTGGCATTTTAAATCCAGATTTTCTGTATAATTTGTAGTAATTATGATTGATCTATAAACGTACACTGGTTTAATATTTTTAATAATAAATCGGAAATTAAATCTGCACATAAATCCACTTGTATATATATACCTAACGTGCAGGGTAAATCTTAAAAACAAAATATTGTAAATTAAATCTGGGAAATGTAATGATTGAATTTTTTGTTAAATACACGAGTATGATGTTGTACTCAAATGCAAACAAATAAAATATTTGTGGTTGTTTACATTAATTTCGCTTAGGGAGCGTGTATAAAGATCAAAGTTCATCTCCTTATAATCCTATTCATTTGGTTTGGCCCATAAAAACATTAAAATTATTTTTAGGAGGGACCAAATTATTTTCCCCAAAACATGAAACTTTAAGTTGTATAAAGTGAATACATGCGAGAAATGAATCCATCACCACAGTTTTAACAGTAGTGACATGTTTATGGATTTTTTTTTCGCTAGAATTGTAAATCTTTAAAAAGCTTTATAACAAAACAAAAACTCTAGAAAGAAGAAATGTAGAACCGGAAAACTTTTTATTCGGTCAAGCATCTGGTCCATTGTCAATTTGAGGGCATGATGTAAAATTTTTTGTATAAGCACAGCAACATTGAAGGGTTAATAAATTATTATTTCTGTCTAGAGAAATTTGTTAATTTTTTATTTTTTCTATTTTTTGAAAACTTTTTATTATGGTTTTGTTAATTTTTAAAAGAATGTGAAGTCATGCAGAAATATTTTTGTTGGTAGTTTATGCTACAAAAGATGTTCACAATGTATTTTTTCATAAAATAATTTGAATTCCGATCGATTTAATAATATCGTATTTATGATGCATTCATTTTTTTTTTTGAATAAAAGGAATAATTAAAGGTTCTGTTTACATCTACAGTATAACAAAATGAGTTGTGCTTCGACAAATTTTACACATTTTTATTTTTAATTGATCAATTAAAGAAATGCGAAATTATATAATCCATATTGTACTGGACTTTAATTAATCTGATTAAAATTTTGGAAAGTAAATTTACGAACTAATACTCTCCTTCTCCTCGTCCTCCTCGCAGTGGGCTCGTATTTTAAAAATTGTGCATATATTGTAGTAGAGATCTCATCTGTTCAAATTACGAAAATAACTTCAAAGTTGTCGAAATGTTGGCCATCAACCATAATGTTTTATCTAAGTGGCCAAAGGCGTGATATTTTAAGAAAATTTAAAAAACCAACCCAAAATAATTTCTTTTGAATACATATGTGATTTCGCAAAACCGCACTATATTTTATTAATAACACTTGATCCATTGTCTGCATACACGAAAACAGATGAAAAAATCCGTATTTTCCGTAATCAAATTGTGCCCTCATATTTCGTTGGAATACCAATTACTGTCGTAACAACAACAACAAAAGAACACTTAACTTTCAAATTATTTATTTATGTCGCTAAAAAATCGTGTGCATAAAACATACAAATAATCTTTACATAAATTCATAAAATATGTAGTATGTATATAACTTGAAATGATGAGTATTAGCATATACATATTTGTGAAACAAATTTCTAGAAGTCCTCCTCCCCCCCCGTCAAAAAAGGGCATCATAAAATTCTTATCTAAATTTAAACATTTTGTTTGTCGTAAAATTTACAATCAAAAAAGAAAAGAGCAGCAAACAAAAAGGATATATAGCACGAGAGCCGTATGATGACAACCAAAATCTGAAAATTGTCAATCAAATTCTGATATGATAAAGATTTTTTGTTCGAGAACATATAATATTTCTCGTCAAGACAGACTATAGTTCGTGTCCAGAAAATTTAATGACAATACGTTATTGTTTGGAACCCAAAAATTATACGAGAAGCCCCAATGAACTATAAACAAAGTTATGAAAATTCGCTGACAAAGGATAAATGAAATGGAATAAAGTTTTTATTTTATCTTCTGCAGAGTTTTATTATTTGTGGGGGACAAAAAGGATACAAAAATAATGTTTTTATGGTAATATTTTGTAAATCAATTACATATTGAATTATCTAGAGAATTATTAGTTTTGTTTTGGCTTGGACTTTATGACTTAACGATATGTTGGGTATTTAATAAGAAGTAGTAAAGTTGGCAGATGATTAAATTTATGAGATGTGAAATCAATAAGTTTGATTAAAAGACTTAATTGTGTATATTAGAAAAAGTTTAGCAGATTGGTTTACAATTTTGTCACGATTCATGTATTAGCCGCATGCCTAATGGTTTAGTTATATTATGAAATATTTCTAAAACAATCAATTTGTTGTTATTGCAGACCTATTTATTCTCTTGGATGCGCTTGATTGGGCGATTTGAAGAAGGGTTTAATTTGTTTCGGACATACTGGATTCCCATATTCTGAAGTTATAAATATTCCAGTCGATAAACAATTTTAATTTAACTTGTGCCCAGATTGATAAATAAAAATTTCCTTTCGTAATTCTAAAGAAGGGTTCATTTCAGTGCTTAAAAACCTCAATATTTGACGCAGATAGATTTATAGAATTCCCTTGAAATAGGCGGTACTATTCTATTTCCCTCTTTCCAACTTTAGCCTATTTCCCAAAAGTTTTTTATTTGAACGGAATTAGGCCTGCAATTAGAAATATATTATGTAACAATTTTACTAAGCTCTATTTAACTATCCTAGTATATATATATTTAAACAGCAATTCCATACGAAAACGATCAACGTTTGTCCTGACGCATTTTGCTTTTGAAGAAAATCGCTGAAAATGTTCTCTACATCAAATAGCTCAACTCATATTTTTCGTTTCTTTGTATGGTCCTGTTCTTGAGAGCAAGCCGTTCGCCATTTTCTGAAGTTTTTGAATTTTCTTAAGAACTCAAATTTTCGAAATGCTCATTCTCAAAAACTTCTTTACCGATTTTAATGATTGTTGACTCATATGAAACGATAGGCTCTTCATTTATAAACGGTATAATTTTTATTTTTGTTCAAGAATAGGTTTTTTTCTGAAAATGCCATGTTTGGTGACCTTTGACGCTAGGGGTCACCACTTTTTATATTTTTTTCTGAAATCTTATTTACCTTAAAATGAAACAATAAAATAAAAAAAAATAGGTTATATTCCATTTATAAAATATGATTGGTTGAATATATCTGGATCTGAATAGTTTAAACAAAAAAATCAAGAAAATCCACTCAAATTTTTCCCAAGACAATTTTATCGTTAATTTAATTTTTTTTTAAAGCTTTGGATTGAAAAGATGTCCTCCGAAACAACGATGGAACCTTTAAAATTAGTAGTTAAAAAGTAAAGGCGACCCCAGTTACATTTTAAAACAGACCCAGGTACTTTTTGTTTATATTACCACGAATCAGCATACTATTGGTCTGAAGATAGGTTATATAAAAAGTATGTATGTACATACATAAATGTGGGTTCCAAAACGGAAACAACAAATTAGTTCCATACAAATATGCTACATTTGAAAAATTTGTTTCATTCGTCCCTTTAGAAATTTAAAGATTTGTTCGTTTCTTATTTAAATCAACTACGAATCTTATACTTCGAAGAGTCGAATACGTTCGAATCGAATTCACAAATAGTCCCCCAGCTAATATAAAAGGCATTAGCTTATCCGCTAATTATCTTATTAGCTTATCTAGCTTATCATTTGCAATTCAGGATGCGGTTCAAGCATTCTATTGGTCGTGCAAACGTGCAATGTACAAAACATCCATTTGCAGTATATTATAAAAACGGGGAAGGAAAGCGTTAAACGGAAAGCAATGATAAATTGATATTCACAGCTTGATAGCTATATCTGAGTCAATAAAGTATATTCTTGTAGCTGTGAGATTGTTTATTGAGCAATTGGTCAATTTTATAGAGAACAAATTACGACTCGTTCTGAAAATCTATTTTTTCCCCGATGGATCTGAGCGAAAAAATAAAATGAATTTCTACAATTTCTGTCACTTTAAGGAGGACTTCATTATTAAACCAAAAATTAAGATATCTTTAAATATTAAAGAAAAATCATTTTGTGAAGAGCACAAAGTTTTTGATATAGATAATAAAAATTATATATTAGTGTAATGATCAATTTATTACTTGATTGCATTGCAAAAAGTATTTTATAATGTACAATTCAAGAATGAAAAACAAAAAGAAGATTCATAATCAAATTTTATGTAGTGAACAATTTTCTTGATTTCTTTGTTTGAAATATTCAGTTCTAGATATATTCAAAAAATCATATTTTATAAACGGAATATAATAACCCGTTTTTAGCTTATGTACATAATAAGCTGCAACAACTAGTCAATCTGTGCATAAGTGTTCGGGTTTCAGCGGTAAAACGGATATAGTTAGAAAGCTGAAAATTAACCAGTATATGGAGTGGCCCTGAACTAGCGTAAAATGAACAGAACGGAGTCTCTAAGTGTTGAGGTTACGGAAGAGTGTGGCTTCAAATATCACGTAATAATACCCAACGAAATCGTGTATCAGAGCGAGCCTTCTTTTTTTTGTTTTGTTTTTTTTTTATTTTAAGGTAAATAAGCTTTCAGAAAAAAATATAAAAAGTGGTGACCCCTTGTGTCAAAGGTCACCAAACATGGCGTTTTTCCGAAAAATACGTGTTTCTGCAACAAAAATTTAATAAAAAATAAAAATGGTATCATTATATGATAAAGCACAAATGATGCATCAACCGTTAAAGTCGGTGAAGTAATTTTGAGAACGTGCAATTTGAAAATTTGAGTTTTTAAGAAAAATGAAAATATCAGAAAACGGCGAACGGTTCTGCCCTGAAGAACAGTACTACTGTAGAAGGAAACAAAAAAATATGAGTTAAATTGAATATGCAATTTCGAAAAGGGCACATGTCTGAAAAATTAAATTTTTCAGGAATTAAAGAAAACTAATTATTTTCTAAAGTAGTAAATCAATTTATACAATTTATTTTAAGGTTACATGTAGACAGGGCCGGCTTTATCCACTAAGCAGATTATGCGTCGCATAGGGGCGCCAACCAATTAGGGGCGCTCACAATACTTCTCACGCTTTCTAAACAAATTCTTCTACTAAAAAAATATTTTTCATTAGAAATTTTGAATTTCAACTCAACTCGTTTACACTAGTTTCGTCGAGTTTACAATAACTCAACGAAAACGTAACTCAACTCTGTTTCTATGAACCCCAACTCGTTTTCAAACTATATCGAATCATGATAATAGTAATTAATAGTTTCAATACTCGTGCTTCCGAAATTGAAAAAAATAAAATCCAGGGCTCCCAAAAAGTTTATTTAATAATAATGAATTTACAGTTAAGCATTTTGGGCATTCTTGTTCAAGGATCTCAGCTGTCTCATATCCGTGCCCCGCCAATTAAAATAAAAAAAAGTTCTACCAGCCCAAAATATTCTTTCAGCTTCATCCGAATTACATGTAAAAAAATTCCTATATGCAAAAATTGTAGAATTCCAGAAAGTTATTACGCTTGGTTTTAAAAAACATGAGAGGATTTTATATAAGGAACTATTAAAAATTAGATGTAGCTGAGAAAACTCCGGAACTAAATATTTTAGCTGGACATATGAGTGGAGCAGAACAGTTTCCGAAATGACTAAACTAAAGTTAAAGCTAAACGTTCGTTTTTAGAATTTTGGTCAAATTATTTTTACTTAAGTTTAAAACCAAATTTGGATTTAATATATTTTTCTAAAAATTCGGAGTTATCCAAAGATTTTTTTAGGTTTTTCTACTACCACTTTTCAACGTAATCAACCAACTTGAAAGCTTTGGCCCTCTTAGCAATTTTATATCCAAAATTTGAAATTTTATTTATGACGAGTTCTTCAAAAAACCGGAACGCGCCATAGTATATAAAATGAAAGCTCAGTAGATGAGAGTAAATCAGTTTTTTTGGTCCCAAATACCAAGGGAATAGAAAATGACCAAAAATTTTTGAATTGTAGGGGGGGAGGGGGGGGCAACAATTAGGTTCCTGGCATAGTTTACCGAAAAACTGGCTTTTCTAGAACAAAATTTTAAGTGAGCACATAATTTGCCAAAATTGAAAGCTCAATTTTTTCATTGACGCACAAACTTTGGTTCTTAATTTTTAGAAAACTGACTGACCCCATTATTTTATTGAGGTATGCATACACTAGAAATGAATATAAACGTTTAATTTAAATTTTATACGGTCGTTGTGAGTCTTAGACAAAGCTTATCAATAGTTATGATTACAAATTGTTCTAAGGAAAAAATTTACATTTTGTGCAAAACTGCCATACAGCCGAAAAGGCACTTTCGATTCCACGGAAGTTAGTTTTATAGTTAAAAAGTATTGCCAGGCTAACTAAAAAAAATCCCTCGTAATTGTTTACTTAAACAAAACTGCTACTCATTTTATAATTCTAGTCAACTATGTTGCGTTGAATACTAAAGGGTTTTATTACCCATACCTGGTGCTTACTTTTTGTCAACTTTCATGATAAATTGATCGGATTAATTGAATTCTCTTTAGATTTGGTAGGTTTAAAAATTAGAATGACACCAATGACGAATATGACATTTTTATGTGTAAAACCAAAGTAAAGTTCGGCAGTAGAATCCTGGAATTTTCGATTTGGAGTTCTCAACACTAGCCTGATATACAATTTAACTAAATTGAAATTGTTGAAGTCAAATTTGACAAGCTGCCATTTGAAATTTCAAATTAAATTAAAGTACGAATAATTTTTTAATATTACATACTAAATTCGTACATTTTCGATATCCAATTTCTCAAATTTTCATAGATCTAAGTTCCTATAGTTTTTAGTTTAAAGTTAGCTCCAAAATGTCCGAGAATTTACTTCGGATATAGACCTCTGATTTAAAAATGTTGTTACTTCATAAAAGGACTCAACTTTAACCGTGATTTTTTTGTCCCATAGATCAAGGTTTGCGATCTGAAATTTTTGTTCATGTTCATTGTAGAGTAAGAACTTACCTTTTGATAGGTTTATCAAAATCCCCGTGATTGTGGAATTGATATACACATATCTTACAAAAACCATCAACAGCATAGAAAACCGTAGCGGTCATTGATAATAGGCAGATTCAAGCCGAGTGTTCGACTGTGATTTTTTCTGCGAATTTTTAGATTCACACTTTTCTTCAAATCAAATAACTCAAATTAAAATATTTTTTAACTTTAAGCAAAATATTCGCAGGCGACCAACTTAATCATACAAAAAGACTAAAATTAGACGAAAAATATTTTTAACAAAAGTGTGTGGATCAAAACTCGCACAAAAATCACAGTCGAACAGTCGCCTTCAGAAATTTGTAAGCTAGGCTTAAGAAGCCCTGCACCAGAAAATATATTTGTGAATGTAACGATTGCTTTACGGATACTTCTAAGTCTTCCAGTTTCCGTAGCAAGTGGTGAACGATCATATTCAAAACTGAAAATAATCAAAAACTACTTGAGATCAAGTATGTACATATATCTCAGGAAAGGTTGGTTAGATTATCGAGTATAGCAATTGAAAAAGAAATTGGTGACAAAATCGATTTAAGACCAAATGATTGATGATTGCTACTTTAAAGGCAAGAAAAGCTAAATTTTTGTACCTGAATTAGACGAGTATATTACTTATTATTAAATAAATTATTGAATTGTTGAACAATATTTAGGTAATCGCTTAGTTTTTTTGTTTATTTGTTTTTGCTTTTAAATTTAATAGCTTTCCTCCCACCATTAATGCTTTAAAGTCTCTCTGGTAATTTAAGTAATTTTTATTTACCATTTAATTTAAAAAAGGGCGCCTAAGAAGGACTTGCATAAGGCGCAAAGTATTCTAGAGCCGGCACTGCATAAAAAGCAATCGAAAATTATATAAATATTTAATGTTAATCTTTATTCTATTTATTTTTTTATATATTTTATACATAAGAGATGTGCCCTTTTCGAAATTCCTGAAACATAAACGTACAGTGATTTTGGGTGAAAATATCGACTGTAAAAAAAATACCGACTGAGAAAATGTCGGCTGAGGAAATGTTGTCTGAGGAAATGGCGACTGAGGAAATGTTGTCTAAGAAAATGTCAACTGAGGAAATGTTGTGGGAGAATCTTGTCTGAGAAAATTTGCACTGCACTGAAAAAATGAAGTCTAATAAAAGGTTGATTGATAATATACTGCGCAATCAACCTTTTCTCAGGCATCATTTTATCAGTGAAATAGTTAATTGAGTTTTATCAATTTTTATTCAACACTCTAATAAAAAAACATACTGATTGCATGTAACGTAGTTTTCCAGTATGAATAAATCATCCAATAGTTTTTAAGAAATATACAAAATAATTGATGGTACGCCAACAAAAATGGACAGGCAAATAATTTCTAGTAATAAAAACGGTAAAAAATTACTATTTGGAGGATACATATTTCATTATGCGAAATTGCGAAGATGACTTCAGTTAATGGAACTAAAGTATATCGTTGGCGTTGTATATAGAGTAAAAGCCATTCTTGTCCCGCTACAATTTCAAGTACAGAAAAGACAGCAAATTTACACATAATCGTGAAATCTCCAGCAAAGAAGCATACACATGAACCATCAGCGTATGAAAAGGATGCTAATGAAGTAAACAGCTCGATCAGACAGATTGCAGTACAATCTATTAGAAATCCTTGTAAAATATTACAATCAGCGACAATAATGTATCTACCAATTTCTCGAGCTTATTTGCCCTCAAATGAAAAATGCTCAATATCAAAAAATTAAAATATATGCTCGTAAAACAAATAGGCTGTATTCGGAAAAGCTACCAATTTAGATGAACTGGAAATACCATCCATGTTACAAAAGGTTGAAGGCAAGAATTTTTTAATAGCAGACAAGATATTTATTAGTGGTCGGATTATCATACTGGCACGTTCGGAACATATTGTCCGACTTTGAAAAAGCCAATGCTAAAGCAGCTAAGAAATTATTTCCAAATGTTGTTTTCTCTGGTTATAACTTTTTGTTTTTCTGAGAAAATGTTGACTGAGAAAATTTCCACTGGAAAAATTATGCCTGAGAAAATGTTGATTGAGAAAAAACTGCGCAGTTAACCTTTTCTCAGGCATAATTTGTCCAGTGGAAATTTTCTCAGACAACATTTTCTCAGACAACATTTCCTCAGTCGACATTTTCTCAGTCGACATTTTCTCAGTCGACATTTTCTCAGTCGATATTTTCTCATCAGACATTTTCTCAGTCGACAATATGACCCGGACCCAGTTTATCTTCTTCGGTATAACCAAGAATTAGAGGAGTTAATAATATGAATGTAAACAACCGCAATCATTCCATTTTCCGGACAATAAATTGTCATGTTCCATGCCAGAAAAAGACCACTACCACGTATATTAGGGCGAAAGTTTGTATTGGACAGAGATCATTTATAATGTCGAGCTGCAGAAACAAACAAATTAGCTTTTATTTTGTCAATTCATAGTACTTTTTCCTCCTTTTCGGCATCAAAACTATGTTTGGATAAACAAGGAACGGCTCGGGTCTTTCAAACTATTTCGAGCAACTGCTTGTGAATGATGCCTTCTAAATAATTAAGATTTATAAACCTTCATTCGTTAGAGGTGATAGAAGAATGTTTCATTGCAGTTCGGATAGTTAAAGTCCCCTTGCTTGTATTTTCAGCAAAACAACGACCAACCATACCTCAATCAGAGCAAACTACAGAATTAATTAAGCAAATTACAACGGCGTGATCACTCACCTGATCTGAATTCGATCGATCATTTTTGGAATCGAGTAACAGTCTATTAACAATGAGAAACACAAAAAGAAAAAGAAATTTTTGATTTAAATTTGTCGAATTTGGAATAAATCACCGTTCACAAATGCCAGGAGCTGGTGAAGTGATTCGGAAAGAAGATCACACGACTAATACTATTCAATAAAAATGCATATGTATTTAGGTTTAATCATATACAAATAAGAATAGAAATGAATTTCGAAATTAACTGTGATTAAATATGAATTTTTATATTTAATTGTAAGTAAAAAAAATTGAAAATTGATAAGCAGTTTTTTAGTTAATTAAGAATTTGCAATAATATTATACCTAGTGTGCTGTATAAACTTTACGAAACTTTTATGTATCAAAATCACGTCAGCAAGAGACGGAGATATATCGCCTTCGCCAATTAGTAAAATGCAGTAAATTCGAAAAGGGCACATCTCCAAGAGTTGTGACCTTTTCGAAATTATTGTCATACACATCAACACTGGTAGCAGTATTAATATAAGAGATGTGCCTATTTCAAACAAAATAGGTGCGGAGATATATTTCCATCACATTAACGTGAAAAAACGGTTTTGTCAAAATTTTCGAGATGTGCCCTTTTCGAAATTGCATATTCAATTATTTCATGTAGAGAATACTTTCAGAGATTTTATTTCAAAACAAAAAGGGTCAGAACAAAATTTTTTTTTTCATCGTTTTACAACTTGCGAAACTAACGCGTTATATATTACTTGATCCCACAGCTTTCCTTTGTACCTAAAACATTTAATTAACAAAATGGATTTTAAAAAAAAAACATTCCAATTTGACTTTTACCTAAATTTAAAGCGGGTCTACTTTTATAATAGTTCCAAAATTCCAGGTTTTATTGAAACAGAAATTGCCTTTCATATCCTTGGTGCTTCTATAACCATTTTACCGTGTTTTTATAAAATTATTGATATTAATAAAATTATGTAACCTGTATTAGCGGGGCCTACGGTGAACAAAGTTTTGAAATTCGCATATTCTTAGTTTTTATAAAATTAGTGAAATTCTTTAAATATTTAAATTCCTATGTGCTAGTAAATATCTCGCGATTTATTGACAGTGTTGTTTCAGCATCTTATTTAAGGTTGATTTATAGCAAAGCAACCTGGATTATACAAGCCATAATCTAAAAAAACGAAGCTTTTATAAGGGAATTAGAAACGACGAAAAAACCAAAATTTCCATAGTAAAACCAGAGCCTTCTAGAGTATAGAGCCATAATCATTATGACGTATTTTTTAGAAGCTTTTTTAGTGGTATAACTTTTCACTAATTTCCATAGGAATCCATAGTAAAAATGGTGTTTTTTAGCTTCAAGTTTTTTATTGAAAAAAGCAAAAATGTTACAAAATTTTTATACAAAAGTGTTCTGCATATCTTTAGCAACAATATACAGGAAGGTTTTATTGGTATTAAGTAAATATTAATTGCAGAAATATTAAAATTAAATTATTTCTAAAATATATTTTTCGAACTTTCATTTTGAAAAATACATCGAAGTTGGCTCTGACGAATTAAAATAATACTTGCTACATTTATATTTAGTTTTACTAGTGTACGTTAGATGTCTCAGATTTATACAGAAAAATACGAAAAAAATTGTTTAATCACAAAATTATGACAAGTTCTTAATATTTTGAGAATTTGTTTTGCTCTTCCTACAATTTTTGAACTTAAATTTCCCCAGGTGGCGATTTTTGGTACGGTTTTTCAAAATGTTTACTGCCCACTGCCATCTATGTATATTGGCTTAATGCACACGATTTGTAGTAAGCTTTTTTTTTAATTTGACCAGAATGTTGTTGTTATGAACTTTTTTTTATATTTTGGTTTAAATAAATCAATTATTACAAGAAAATGAAAACCATTTACTTAAACGAGAATTGTATATGTTCAAATTCAAACATTTATGAAAATATTTCAGAAATCATAATAAGGAATTTGCAATGTTTTCATTTACAAATTTGTCTTCGGAAAAAAAGTGATTTCCCATATGTTTTATGTGTTTTACTATGGAAATTTTGGTTTTTTCCTCGTTTCTAATTCCCTTATAAAAGCTTCGTTTTTTAGATTATGGCTTGTATAATCAAGGTTGCTTTGGTAAAACACATAAAACATATGGGAAATCACTTTTTTCCTAAGACAAATTTGTAAATGAAAACGTTGCAAATTCTTAATTATTATTTCTGAAATATTTTCATAAATGTTTGAATTTCAACATATATGAATATCGTTTAAGTAAATCGTTTTCATTTTCTTGTAATAATTGATTTATTTAAACCGAAATATAAAAAAAGTTCAAAACGACAGCATTCTGGACAAATTAAAAAAAAAAGCTTACTACAAATCGTGTGCATTAAGTCAATATACATAGATGGCAGTGGGCAGTAAACATTTTGAAAAATCGTACCAAAAATTGTCACTTGGGGAAATTTGAGTTCACACGTTGTAGGAAAAGCAAGCCAAATTCACAAAATATTTAAGAACGTGCCATAATTTTGTGATTAAACAATTTTTTTCGTATTTTTCTGTATAAATCTGAGACATCTAACGTACACTAGTAAAACTAAAGATAAATGTAGCAAGTATTATTTTAATTCGTCAGAGCCAACTTTGATGTATTTTTCAAAATGAAAGTTCGAAAAATATATTTTAGAAATAATTTAATTTTAATATTTCTGCAATTAATATTTACTTAATACCAATATACCCTTCTTGTATATTGCTGCTAAAGATATGTAGAACACTTTTGTATAAAGATTTTGTAGCATTTTTGCTTTTTTCATTGAAAAACTTGAAGCTAAAAAACATCATTTTTACTATGGATTCCTATGGAAATCAGCGAGAAGTTATATCACTAAAAAATCTTCGAAAAAATACGTCATAATGATTATGGCTCTATACTCTAGAAGGCTCTGTTTATAGTCACCGAAATACGGATTCTTTTTTCATTTAATTGATGGATGTCGTCTTAATGCGAATTTTGTAAGGGTCTTGGGGAAACATTTTTGGTTAATTTTGTTGCCAACTCTTCACGATGTCAAATCCTTCGTTGCAGCTATGTATTAATGATTTCAACAGCTCCAAATACAACGCTCAACGTGGATCAACTTTTACATAAGTGTTTTTTTAATTTCATAAAATTTATAGTTTTTAGCGAATTTTGAATTTTTTGTGTATTTTTTATAATTTATCTGCAACTCTTTCGTAAATCAAAACAAATCACTTATAGCAAATAGAAAAACTCTTAATATTATTATTATTCAACTCTTAAGGCCCAAACAAAATGATGGCACTGCCGTTCGCTGTTATCTGCTTCGCTTAAGCCGTTTCGCCTACTCAAACATTTTTAAAGTTTGATCCTAATGGCGTTTTTAGTATTAAAGTTTCTGTCTTCAGTGTAGAAAATTCAGTTAGCTAATTATAATTAAAACATAATACAATTTCTGTACCAAAGTAAATTTGTTTTACTACATTCTACATCTTACATAATGTAGTTATCATTATTCATCTTAGTATATTATATAAGTATACGTACGTACTATATGTAAATATTTACTTGAAATATAGAAGAATAAATCTTCTTGAATGTTATGGAAAAAATTCATATCAATGGATTGGATCTGTATATGATGTATGTTCACGTGTATGTATATTATGTACAATTTTTGGGTATATCGAACAAAATTATTTACATTCAATTACATTCAAATATTAAATTAAATTATTTATGAGAGATTTTGTTATTCCTTGGGTATGGATATTTGTAAAATTGATGATTGTACAAAATATTTAGAAAAAGTTTATGTACAATATAACTTGTAATTAAATATAATAGGTATCCAAATGGCATATTTTGACTTATTACGAGGTGTGCGATATATTAAGTTCGATTATTAAAGCTGCAATAAAAAATAAAAAAATTGAACTTCCTGACACCTTTTCCTATATAAATCTATAATCATACTCCCAAGTGAAAATGATTTACAAACATCTTTTACTATGTAATAAAAATAAAATCGATATTAAATTTATCATTCCTCTTTTCTATTTTATACATATATTGCATTTATTATGGTAAATCTACCATGTCGCACCCGCTAAATACCATTAATTTTACGCCACAAATAAAGGGATTTGCATTGCTGTATATGTGTGTACGTGTGCAGATATATAAAAATTAAAAATTTATTTTTTTCTGTATTTAAATTTTAATAACAATAAACACAATTCTTATTTTTACCGCAGCTCGCTCCTCGACTCTATAAAAATGTAAATTTTTGTTATATTAAAGTAAAATTTACACGAAATTTATAATTTACATTTTTTGTTATGCTATAAAATAAAAAAAACATAAACCATGTTGTATACATACATAATTCACATCAATCCTGAAGGTATAACAACAATATATACGTACGATTTATGTGGCCCGGTAGCTGTCGTAAACCGATGTTTTGTTAAACGTTATTCGTTTTACACACATTAGATTTTTGATTCCATGTAAAGATTTTTGTCATAATTACTGTGTTCCATTGGCCTGAGTAAATTAGTCATAAGTACTTGTACTCGCAACTGCTCATGCTTAAATGATTGTGTAGTTGAGAAATAGTTATGCATAAATTTAACGACAGAGGGATTTTAGTTTAAAAATTCTAATAGATGGCTCTATATCAATTTTGGTTGTGTGAAATGTCTTATTTGTTTTTTTTAATTGTTGTTTATGTTTGTGATACGACTCGGCAATTTTTAAATCCCAAAAATATTTTAATTATTTTGTTGTTTTGTTGTTGTACAAATTATTTTTTTTTTGTCAAAATCTAGCAGTTCTATTTTTAAATTGAAGTTATGTTTTACTACTGTCACGAAAATTCGCGGTCCATTGCACATCTACTCATAAGTACTTGGCAGCAGCAAACTGTTTCCAATGGAACACAGTTTTCGAATTTCTCACCATAAATGATTTTGGGTTTTTCTAATTTAAAGTACATATCTACAATTCTCAAATGAGCTACTCAAAACATTTTGTCACGTCGTAGGTAGTAATAAAAATATACAATCGTACAACATGGTTCAAGAATACTGAATCCAAAGATTTTAATTTGACTTTATTACTTAATTTGAAACAAATAAATCCTAAAGGATCTTATCGTGGAACTTTAAGATTTTACGTAAATTTCAATAAGATCTCAAATAATTTTTTGAATTAGCTTCAATGAGTTTCTAAAATAACACGTGAACTAAACTTTTTATGGAGTTTACATTTTATTACCTTCATCTTTAGAGTTTTAGGAAAAATGTCCATTTTTTTTCCTTTCATGCTTATTTCATTTTGAATAATTCTCAAGATAAACTTTTTTTTGGAAATGTTAGAAAAATTTTAACATAGATACTGGGAGGAATACTATACATAGTTTTAAAACTAAGCCAAGTGTCCAAAGTCCAAGTGTATTCCATGGGAATATTTTACTGAATAGCAAAATACGTCAAAAAGAGAAAAAAATCAAATACCATATAATAGACAAAGACAAGGTGTTTTTTTATAGCAAAAGTTGTAAGAAGAATTTTGACAACAATGGTTTCTCATTCGTGAATTGCGGCACCTTTGCTGTCGTGACCAGTGATGGGGGATGGAGGAAACTCGTCGAAAAGATTAACGAGATAGAGGGAACAGTTCCACCAAGGAAAAAATTTAAAACATGTCATGAATTGGAAATTAAATACATAAATTGAATTTGTGAACGACCGATTTCAATTTAAAACCGATTTACTGTGAATTGATCGTAAACAATTGATCATGAACAATTGGTCGTACAACAATTGATCGTATAACAATTGACCGTGGAAACAATTTATCGTGGATACAATTGATCGTATGAACAATTGATCGTGGATCAGTTGATCGTATGGACAATTGTTTGTGGATCAGTTAATCGTATGGACAATTGATCGTGGATCAGTTGATCTTTGATACTTCGCTGTTTCTTGACCTATTATGATGAAATTTGATATGGGCGATGGTAATGGGATTCTAAAATGATTTTTGGATTAAGTTCTGGAATATGGTATGGCCAATTAAGGTGGAACTTCGCTGTCTTGCATTACAAAATCTTGCAAGTACAAAATCTTGCATTTGAAAATTTCGCAATTTTAGTATCTGTACCTGCCTTTAGTATCTAACATAATATTGCTTATTCATAAAATTTCATTTCTCAATTGAAAATTCATATAAGTCAGTTTTGAGTCTAGATTTAATTATTGCAGTTTTATTCACAAAAAAAACATAAGAAAAGATTTTAGTTAATGCAGATTTAATATTAGAATTAGAATGAAAATCTCCATTTTCCAGATTATATCAACAAAATATTCTGGATAAGCGAGATTTAATCTTCATTTCCCAAAATTTAAATTTTCGTTTCTGGTTAATGCAGATTCAATATTAGAATTAGAATGAAAATCTCCATTTTCCAGAATATTCCAACTAAATATTCTGGATAAGTGAGATTTAATCTTCATTTTCCAAAATTTAAATTTTTGTTTCTGGTTATGCAGATTTGTACAATTAGAATGAAAATCTCCTTTTTCCAGAATATTTTAACAAAATATTCTGGATAAGGGAGATTTAAAAATCTTAATTTTCCAGAATTGAAATTTTCGTTTCTGGTTAATGCGTGTAACTGTTAACCGTGTAACTGGTCATATTCCAGAACTTTATCCAAAAATCATTTAAGAATCCCATTTACAACGCACTTGCAAATCTCATCATAATCAAGTAAGGAATAACCAAGTTTCATCCTATTTGGCCATATTCCAGAACTTTGTCCAAAAATCATTTAAGAATTCCAATTCCATTGCCCATGTCAAATTACATTATAATCGGTCAAGAAACAGCGAAGTTCCACCTTAATTGGCCACACTCCAGAACTTTATCCAAAAATCATTTAAGAATTCCAATTCCATTGCCCATGTCAAATTTCATCATAATCGGTCGAAAAAGCAAAGTTAAATCTTAATTGGCTATATTCCAGAACTTGAATTGTCCATACGATCAATTGTCCATACGGTTAATTGTCCATATGATCAATTGTCCATACGATCAATTGTGTGTACGATCAATTGCCCATACGATTAATTGTCCGTACGATCAATTGTCCATACGATCAACTGTTCATACGATCAATTGTATCCACGATCAATTGTTCACACGATCAATTGTGTCTACGATCAACTGTTTACGTCCAATTGTAACACGATTAATTGTGTCTACGATCAACTGACCGGAACCCTGTAAAACCACATTTGAATTTATAACCGATAAAATTTATTGGTTTTAATGATACAATTTAGAAATATGTAACAAATTTAATTCATTCCCTCTTCAAATTCATCGGATAAATTTCCCGATAGTGACCTTGGTTGCGACAACAATGAGTTTAAATCGTCTGAATCGTACTCATGCTCCAATGATAAAATTGAATTACTTAACGTAATCGTAGGGTCCAAACTAAGCGTGTTTCGGTTAAAATTTTTATCGTTCGTTGCTATTTCATCGTCGGCCATCGAATCATGTGTCGTAATAGTCTTGTCTTTAGACACGTTATTATTATCTGAATTCGATTTTTACAGTTTTGATTTTAATAGTACCGGGTCTAGACCGGCAGATAGCATATCCTCTAGCTCGATTCGCTCCTCTTCCGCACGAATTTCTAGTCGGTCGCTATTATGGGTTACATACTAGAGTGGGGGTTAAAATAGTGGTTTCATCGTTTGTAAGAAATGTTGGCACCACATTTATTCAAATTCAACTAGGCCCCCATTTTTATAATTGAAATGCTCAACGACTTCTTCACCATGGTACAAAGTTTTGTAATTTTTCGCTATGCAGAAGGTCAAGTAAATAATTAAAGAATGATCTCGGACAGTTCGCCGTTAGGGTAAATCTGCCTGATTACGTCGTGTAGTTCCTCTTTTCGGTTTTCTGGAATATTATCTTTTGAATTAAGTAAAGCTCGCGCTGCTGAATGAATCTTCTTCAAATTTGGTATCTAGTAGATGTACTTAAGTTGATTATCCTTTATGTGTAACGAACACGGAGATCGCTCATATTACTGGTCTGATGGCACTGGATACACAACAGTAGAATTTTAGGAAGATCTGATTTCTCGTGAGCCAAGCATGATTTACACTAGAATAAGAAGTCTCCATTTTTTTGTAAAAAGTTCGATAGCGACATGAGCATTTTTCGCGGCATAAGCGATTTGCTGGTCATTTAGTGTATGTCAGTGTCTCCCATTTTTAGCATCGAATATGCCAATCTTTATCCAGCTCAACATTTAATAGACTCGAACTTAAATTGGCTAGTCCACCGTGCTTAAATCCAGTGAGCTGTGCAACATAACGCAAATCTAGCGTGCTGGCTACACATACTCCGTAACCTTTGGCCAAGTAAGCTGCACCATCATGAGGTGGTACGCCCACCTTAATAATATTATTGTCTTCAGGAATTTCTCTTAATTCCGGTGAAGTTCTCTTCAAGTGGCACAATCGAATTAAAGCACATAATCCTTTATGTGTGGCCAATTCACAATCGAATCCAATATTGTAATCTTTACAATCACTAGAAGTACAAAAAAATACGATAAATTCACAGAATTCTTATCAACCACAGAGTTCTATTCACTCACATTTTTAATTTATCTCGATTGGTTGATTAAATTCCATTTGTTGAAGATTAAAAATTGTAACGTTCCCCACGTACAAATAAATTTGTTAGAACGCACGGAATGAAAATTTGATGAAACAAACGTCATGTGTTTTTTATTTTTATTATTTTATAGCAAAAGGGGAAATTTGACATTACACAAAAACATAACCAATAATTGCTAAAAAATTAACTATTTAGTAATTTAGTATTTATTTGATAATTTTCTCGTCTCAAAATTATCTACTAAATTAAATATTCTTAATATTCATATCAGAATTTGATTTTTTCGAACAATTTCCGTCACAGAATAAAAAATTAAAAAAAATCGCTACCATAAAATCGTCATCCTGTTAAAATTATTAGTGTGTGAGAGATTTTTTTTTGATACTTTTTAGAGGAGTGTCACAACTACAGACACAAATATTTTTTTACAGATTCGGTTTTTTGTTTCATTCCCCCATCTACCAGATATATATTTTTTTCTTCCTTTAATTTTACTATTCAGTAAAATATTCTCATGGAATAGCACCTTATTCCAAAAGAATAGAAACACGAAGAAAAGTACAAATATCCAATATACAAATGAGACGGGCATATTCAAAATTTAATTTTTTCCTTTCAAAAGGTTACTTTGATTCTATAAATTTGGGTGCACCATGGTGCAACTTTTTTCGAGAAAAGATAAGCCAGTTCATCTGTTTCAGATTGTTCTATTCTTTTTGACGAAAAAATGTTGCAGTTGCAGTAAGTAGTATTTGAGTATTCCTTCTCATTTTAATACAAGGGAATCCTACAAAAATACATTTTTTATCTTTTGTATATCTTTTGTCCGTTAGAAAAGAGTAAAAGATGAAATGTAAATCAGCTATAACTCGTCAGAAAATAAATGGAATCGTGTGAATTTCAGTCTAACTCTGTCCTAACCAAAAAAATTTAAATTTTTAGAATATTCTTCACGCATCTCATTAAGTAGATGAAATCGGTCCTAAATTTAAAAATATGGGATTTAAAACTATAATATTAGGGTCTAATTTGACGCCATTTTCATTTTAACCGCCTTCTTTTCCAAAATCTGTATGATGACTTTTTGTTTATTTTTGAAAGGTCCAGCAATTAATTGGTAATCTGAGTTTTGAAGGGAAGTCCAATTCTAAACTGAAGGGGTTTCCAATTTGGATGTTTGGCTTTTTTAATTCTTTCATCTGGCAACCCTACGTTTTTTTAACATGGCTAAGTATTCAGTAAATTTTGTTTTTTTTATTATATGGAAAGCTATACACAGTTCAATAAGGAGGATCGCTCTATTGCATGAAAAGTTTCGTGGCCGCGTAATTTCACGAAACGGTGACATTAATTTGCCGCCAAGAGTATTTCATTTGACATCGTTAAACTTTGTTCTGCGGGGTTATGTCAAGTCACTCGTCTATGCCAATAAGCCAAGAACGATTAAGGAGCTAGAGGATAACATAAGACGTAAAATTGCCGCTTGGATCCTCATTTTTACCAAAATGTCATCGAAAATTGGTTCTTTGATGAAGCCGCTGACCATCTGGACGATATTATATAGAAATTCCACCAAGTTTTTTTATTCATTTTAAAATCCGGGCATTGAACATCAAAAACCGTTTATAATATTTTTAAAAAAATAAAATTACTGCCCTGAACCTTAAAAATATTCAAGAAGTGCTACCCGAGGCAAAGTTTTGTTAAATAAAATGTTACCGTTTCCTATTAATTAAATGGGCGATTTAATTTTATTTTTTTAACACCGCACGCCACCATAGCCTTAACACTTTCGTAGACATTAGGCTTGAATGGAAAAATTTACAAAATTGAATAAAGAAATAAAAACGTGTTACCTACGTATTGGAGCCCCGCTCTAAATGCAAATTAATTTTTTCAGCCGAAACCGACTCTTTATGTAATTAAGTTATATTATACAGGGTGAGGAAAAATTATGGAAACCACTAAAAATCTCGTGAAGTTCGGTCAAAAAAAATATTATAAAGGTTAAATTTTGGGTAATTTTTAACAAGTAATTTAATGGTGAACATGCATGTGACCAAGGTCATTTTTTAAATTGGAACCCCCTTTTTTGGTGCCAGAAAAGAAGGGGAAATTGTACTCCGCAAATGTATTTTCTATGACCTCCCAAGGTGACTAGAAGGAATATACATTGTGAGGAAAAAGTGTGGAAACCCCTAGAAATGTCGCGGAGTTCGGTAAAAAAAAACTACTAAGATCAAATTTTAACTAATTTTCAACAAGGGATTCAATGCTAACCTTAGTTGTGACCTTGAACCTCATATTCAAGGTCATTTTGAGGTCAATTTTATTTTGTATAGGGAAACCCCTGTTTTTGATATCGGATTCGAAAAGAGAGGGAAATTGTACGTCCGAATATGTATTTTTCATGACCTCTTAAGGTCACTTGAAGTAATATACATATTTTAGTTATGTTGCTTATGATTTGTTATGAAAATTTAAAAAATAAATAAATTCTTCATTTTCAAGATTTGTATTTTTTTATTCTTTTAAATTTTCATAGCAAAACATGCATTATTGCCATGTTTTGTTATTTGTATATTTTTTTAATTTTCTTAGCAAATCATAAGGTTTATGATTAAATTATATCCTTCTAGTGACCTTGGGGGTAATGGAAAATGCATATTCGGACGTACAATTTCTCACTACTTTCGATTCTGGCACAAAAAGTGGGGGTTCCCATTTAAAAAATGACATTAGCCTCCAAATGACCTTGAAGATGAGGTTCAAGATCACATCTAAGCTCACTATTAAATTCCTCGTTGAAAATTACCTAAGATGATTTTTTTTTACCGTACTCCGCGAGATTTCTAGGGGTTTCCATACTTTTTCCTCACCCTGTATAAATGTAGTTAAACTTATTCGGAACGGAACAAATATTTTTTATTGTAAATAACATTTTCAAGAAAAATTCCATAGGTACCGCCCAGTTCTACCATATTCAGAATGGTTAAAAAATTCGAGGAACCCCCGAAACTGTTAAAAACCTACCAGTGAACATTTCTGTAAATTAAGATCGAACAACCTCTATTTTGGAAAATAATCTGTGACAATCTGTGTATGAAAATCATGCAGAAGTGTAATTTTAAACCATGTAAAATCCAAAGAATTCACGGGATTACTAAAAGAGCTAAATCTAATTGGCTCTCTTTTGCACAAGATTTAATAAATTTGTATGGAGTTCGTTATCCAATTTCCTAGGAACCAATCAATTCTGTTATGCGCAGGATAGGTTTCCAAAACGTTTTAATAGAAGTTTAAATTTATTGCCTTTTTCACCAGAGTTTGACCCATATGGTTTGATCGGGTGTACGTTGGCAATCGACGAGATTTGAATGATTTGAAAAACACATTCGCAAAAAAATAATGAAATTTCAACAGATCTTCTTATCAGAGGTTTGAATTCTATACCAAAAAGGTTACAAGAAATATCAGTGTAAATGGGGAATATATTGTTAATCTACCGCAAGTACTAAAATTAGGCTATGTAGTCGCTTTTTAAATGGAACACTTTGTACTTTATTACTAAAACATGAATACACTTACTTTTGAAAAGAATTCATGTGGCGTTGTTATTTAGTTTTCAAATGGTCTTTCAAAATGTAATTTGGCACCATTCCTCTTTAGGCCAATTATTATAATCGACTAGATATTTTTACTTCAAAACTCACTGCTATCCAACGTTGTTTCGTAGGACAACTGTTTTATAATCAGAATTTGTTTATGATTGTATTACATTGGAAAAGTCTAAATTAGTGAAATCCAAGAAATAAGGAAACATTAAATGAGATTCACAATAAAATTATCAAGGGAAAAAATTGGGTAGACTTTCTTCTTAATTTTATAATAATAAAATAATAATTTCTTAAATAATATTCAGATTCTAATACAATGGTCCGCAAAATTAACGCACCAACAATTTTTTAACCATAACTTTTCAATTATAAAAAATTATTCAATTCTTATTGCTTATGTTACCATAGGGTTGTTAACATATTTTTATATCTCAGCATAAATAAAAAATTATCGTGGACGTGGTTAGTAATTATTATTGTTTATTCTCCTATTTCATGCTCCTGATAAATTTTTACAGTAGTAAGTTTTTAGCGGAAGATTCCTTTCCAGGAAAATTGATTCAGCAAAGTATACATTTACAATTTGTTACCTGATTCACAACTTTAACAAGAATACAAAATCACACTTACAATTGAACAAACAAAAACGGTTTCGGAAAACTTGATAATCGGTTAAAAAATAACCAAATGGTTTGAGAATGGTTTAAAAATTACTTTATAAACCGAAATTTATTAAATGTTGGTAAATGGTCAAAATTAAACTAAACTGTTTAAATAAAAAACCCGAGGTGTAGTTTAAATAGTTAAAAATTGATTGATTACAAATTTAAAATAAACAATAATTATAAAAACTTTGAAAAATTACCCCATGGTTATAAAATTTGATAAATAGTCATACTCTAACCAAAAAGTTACAAAGTAGTTCGAAAATTACTTAAAATAAACCACCGTACATCTAGCTTACTATTAGTTAAAAGTTAACCAAATAATGGTAAACCTTGTATACATGGTTTAAAATTTACTTAAAATTGCCCACCGATCAGATTCCAGTTTAAGTTATTTTTAATCAAGATAAATTAAAACCGTTATTTAAACGTTAAAAAGTTTAGAAGTTATTTTTTGACCTTTTTAAAACCAAAGAGTTAAAAATTGAAAGTTAAAATTTAACTGCGGTTTAAATTTTTTACGACTTAAGTTACGTCCACTAATTGCCTTAGATCAATATAAGAAGCTTAAAATCACGCCTCCTTGCTAATATCTTAAGGATTTGGGACCGTTTTGCATTTTAGCCTATTAAATTTAGCATAATTAAGCTAAAAATGTTGCCTCATACAATTTAAAAATTTTAAAACTTGAGAAATTTTTGAAGAATATTTGGTATTTTAAAGAGTTGTAGAACTTAATTCCTAATTTATATTTTAAAAAAATGTAAATTTAACTGTTCAATAAAGAGAGGGAGAAACTAGAATATTTCAATTTTAAGAACGTTGGTTTTAAAATTTCGTATTTGAAATAGTTTTGAGAATTTTAAGATAATAATCGAGTTTAGTTTTTACGCAGAATGTGATAGCTGAAATCTCGGAAATCCTTGAATAGAAAATTCTGTAAATTGTAATTTTAGAATTGTATTTTCTGAATCTAGGGCCCTGATTTAGATTTTCGATTTCTGGGATTTTAAGGAAGTACTATATGTAATACTAGTACTAATTGACTTTAAAGTTAAAAAAAAACTTAAATTCTTTACTCTTCTGTAACTAAACAATAAACACAGGATGTTATAATTCTGTATCAAATTTGATATTAGAAAGAGAAGTTTGTTTGTATTAAAATCAAATCAGATTATTTCGGTTTTTTATAGACAAAATATATTAACAATAATGGCTTTCACAACATTTTTCGACTTGTTAATCAGAAAAAATGAAGAAGCCAATCATTTATAATATATCTACCAAAAAAGTAGAAATATCAAAATCCCCCGCGTACTCTAAACCCAAGAATAACAAAAAATGAGAACCCTCCTTGAATTCTCTATGTGGTAGTTTAGCTTCGTACTGAAAAGTACGTACGAACAAAAGTTCAGTCTACTCTTTAGGTAGCTACGACTAAACTACAAAATACAATTCTAACTTCATACCTTAACCTAGCGAATTATATTCATTAAATCAAAAAATAAAAAAATAGTGGATATAATTCGCTAGGTCAGTATATTCTTGCCTCATACTTAATGTATGAAGTTAGAATTGTTCAGCTACCTGAAGAGAAGACCGAAATTTTGTTCGTAGAAACTTTTCAGTACGAAACCAAACTACCACATAGAGAAATCAAGAGGGTGAGAATATTCTTTACTTCTCTTGGATTATTAACGGTAAATAGAACCAATTTTTAAACTTGTTTGGAATAAAATTCACACATCTAGGCTAAATGATCTCGTAATTATCAATGTAAAAATTCTGAGGAATTTAAGAATGTGAATTTTCGCTGTACATACTCTTGAACCATTTTTCAGGCGAACTATAACTTATATCAACTTTCACTCTCGCACGACCAAGCTGTGGAATAAACTTGATACGTAAAAAATGCATTTCCTTCAATATTTTACTTTACGCTGTTTAAAACAGTTAATGAAAATTGGTTTTATCACTAAAATGTTGAAAACTCAATTACTAGCCGTGTGGGCCTCGTTTTAGAGAGTTATTAATGAAGCATTCTGTAGAGACATAAGTTCTAAGCTCTTAACGGAAGTAGGTTGTGTTAATCGAAGTTTTCATTTAATTCTTTAGACGTGTTCCATCAAAAGTTAAATTGATCTTTTTCAGTATTTTAGAGACAATACGGAAGTTTTGAAATTTGCATTGTTATTATGGACTAATTTATTGTATGAAAGTACTCTAAAGGGTGCATAGATTGCTAAAAATTGCTTGGAACAAATCATCAGCCGACTAGTGCCACTAACCAACCAAATATACCTAGAAATTTTACTTCTTTATCGGCTTTAAAGACGCGTGGATTGTGAACATAAATTAAAGAACAATTTAGCTCAATAAATTTGCTGTTATTTATGATTTAATCTTGAGTGACTATATACCAAAAACCAAAATCTTTTAATTTTATGTTTTATTTCAATGATAAATTATTCCTTTCATTTTTTATTTTGTTTATTATATGATTCTATTTCTCCATTCTACCACGATTAATATCCTTCTATTGACTTATGTAAATTCCATTCCAAACCAACCGCAAGAAAAGCTTTATGATTATTATTTTCATTGTTTACTGAACAATTTTTGATATTCTGTCTCTCGTAAAAAAAAATATAAAAATTCCTTTTATCCTTAGTCAACGAAAGGCACACAAAAAGAAAAATTAAATTAGAATCCTTAAATGTTCACACTTTCTTCGCATCACCGCCCACTCCCATCATCATAATCATATTACTTGCGTGGAATATAATCTAAGATGTATAGATTTTATTAGGACCTTTGTCTTATTTTTATTTTTTTTTCGCATTATTATGTTCTAGTATGTGTGTGGTTGGTTGGTTGTGTTGTTTAAAAGCCCCCAAATTATATAAGCAACCAAACACCAAAATTATTTTCAATAAAATTAAATAAACGCGGAAAATACGTGTCCCTGAATATTTATCTTTATTTTATTTAGATTGGGGGTTTTCCTTTCTCGATTCTTGCTTAGTTTTCATTTTTTTATTTTACCATTTTATTTTTGTTATTGTGTGTTGAATAAAAAAAAAGGATATAACCGTTGCCGAAAAATATTAGATATTTTGGTGCCCTAAAAGCCTGTGCACTTATATAAGAATAAGATACACATAAATAAAAAAAAGGATTAAAATTTATGACACGATGGTGGTGGTTTCGCTCTTGCAACAATACATCAAGTGTTACTGAGAGTAATGGTAGTTTACCATCGACACCGGTTGATGGTATAACCACAAAGTGTGCCAATTGTAGGTGAAACGCATTATATCATATCGAGCAAAAATTTCGGCAGGTAACTTTAATAAATTTGTTTTTATTTTTCTAGGTGCATCTGCACGACTCAATCATTCCCAATCGAATGCTGAAATAACATCGGTGACAGCATCTACTGTGTTAGGTGCCGCACAAACATTAGCATTATGCCTGCAACAAAGTGGTTGTTTGTCACCTTCGCCGGATACACGGACGGCAACAATAATAAGTCAATGGTTGGATACTCATTTACCGGTAAGTCACAATTTAAATATTTTTTTGGATAAATCCTTGATAGATTTGATTTTTAATGGAAAATACTAAAAAAATTGTCTAAGTTGGTTATCCAAAGATCCGGTTTTGCCAAAACGGTCAAACCCAGGTTTTTCTTGAACATTTAGCGAATTTTTTAATTGTTGAAATTTAGGCCAACACACGTTTTCCTAGTGTTTTCGCTCAGATACCGATTTATTGTAAAAAATATAATACCTTTTGTACTTAAATAATTGTAGGTTCTAATTCTAGAAGGACTCAAGAGTGCTAATGAATTTTTTTAGATTTTTCAAAGCGATTTAACACGCTGAAAACTAATAACTAACTATCGAAATTGCAATGCGACCGCCTAGGGTTAATGTAGCATGTCAGGTAATAACAAAAATGAAACCGACTATTCCTTTAAGTTAAGAAAAAATCCTTAATTAATGTTGTGTGAGATAAAAAGGCTGTAAGGAATAAAGTAGACATTATTTCATGAATTGTAAAGCAGCAAACATCAAAATTTACGTACTAACCTTGACGAGGATCGAGATTGGCTCAGGTTCACAACATTATGAAAAAAGCTCTGGATGGTTCGAAAAACATTTCCAATGAAGTTTTTTTTTAGTTTTGCGGTAGGAATTCATTTTAAGTCACATTAGTTTCCTACTAACGATATTTGCGTGGTGTCAACAAGATCTCTAATTGTTAATCGATGATTTTTGAGTACCAAATCTTTGACTTCCTTGACGTGGTTTTCATGAACATCAAGGGTGTTCTTTGTCTTCAACGCGTTCTTTGCCTTCTATAAAATATTTAGAACGCGAATTCTACATTGCACTTCATTGGATGGTTAAATTTGAGTTGGGGTGATTGAGTTGAGGATTGGGTTAGGGTTAATTTGTTAATCGCGTTGGGGATGAGTTTAAGATGTGTGGGAGATTTAGTGGGGGTTTAGGTTTGAGATTGAGTGAGGGTTGCGTAACGGATTAAAAATTCCAATTTCATAATTAAGAGGTCCATGAGGATTGATTTAGGAGTTGAGTTGGAGGTTAGATTGAGTTGTTCACTTACGCACGTAATTTTCCTGGCCGAAGTTCTGATCGCCTCTTGAGGTTTCAGCCCTTTTTTATATTCAATTTAATGAACAATTACGATTGAAAATCGTACAAAGCTTAGTTGGTTTCGTTTAACAAAAGAATCTAAATTTGATTACCAGTAACAGGTAATCGTAGAAATGGCGGAGTAAATCTAAGCCTGAATAAGGCATATTACTGGGGTGCCTCTACAAGGTTACCTGTGGTAAGAACCATCTTACTGCGATCCTCAGACGGAGAAATCTTGATTCAGCTTCCTGCAAACCCTGTTATTTGGAATCGCTAGTGATTTTGTGAATTTATGTGGAATAACTTGGTGTTAATTCTGGGATTTTTAATTGTGCAAATAAATTAGTTTTGTGTTAACAAATTTAACAGCTTGTTTTATTCACAATCCAGTAGCAGAACCTTGTTTGACAAGGCGATAACGTATCAATGATTAATGCAACTGGGTCACATCTCACATTCTTCTGTTTCGTTTAAAGCTGATTGAACTCCACCGAAGCGATATTTTGTAGACACCTTTGATTGTTTATATTCTGAATAAAAACCAACCTCTCTAAAGCTTCACACAATGACGCGTCACACAAAATATATTCAACCGTTTTGTTTTACTTCAAATTGGCAATTTTTTTAGAATCCACTAGGTGTACTACTTGGCTGAACTTTTCAAGAATGTTTAAATTCGAACCGGGTAGTTCACCTACTGAATTCTCAAATAATTGCCGAATTAAAGTAAAACAAATCGATTATGTAACGCATAAAAAGCAATGTCATTTTCATAATTATTGTAGGATTTGTTTACGATAGCCTGTGTAAGTCCTGTTTACGACTACCACAAGCGAAATCAGATCCAAACTATGGTTTCCCAGTATAACTAAGTGAAGTATTTCTAGATTTTTTTTTAACATTTTGCACATCATTCAGATTAAAATATACGACACCTTTTTGGCGTTCAGACAACTCGCACTGCGATCTAAAAGCTGCTTAATTATCCGTCTAGTCAATATGGAGGCTCTTAATGAACCTGATAATACTACCGACCGGTAAGCGATATATACTATCTGGGCTCATTGCTCTTTCTCCTAGATGTTTACTATAGCATTTACTTCTGCTAGAAAGACGGTAGCATTGGTACCCAACGACTACGAGGGGGCAGTCCCACTCTCGTATATTCCTACTCCTGGCTCGTCTTCCGTTTTGATTTTACTCTTACGAGTTACAGCTTTACTAAAGTAAGGCTCAATAAAACTGGAGGGTGTCTGACTGCCTGGTGTATCGAGAGTCCGCATACTTTTGTCTGATTAAGCTATTCAACCATCGGCATATGCTGTTCCACCTTAGATTAGGATTTTCTGTTAAGAATTTCTCTTTTCGCGTCGTACTTTAGCCTGTGCTAAATGGCCAAAATGGCCTCAGTTACCAGTGGTTCCCACGAGGAGGCAGCACGTACACTTGCGAATTGTGACCAGGTTACCCCTTACACAATTGTACCCATCACGCAGCTGCCTAATACATAACCAGAACAGCATACGTGATGCGTACCCTACTGGAAGGTTACGGAGCTGGTATAGAGTAATCATCTCAACTTTGATTCCCTCGTCCAATAGGCCAAACCATCATCTTTTTATGTAACTAATAAGCTTGCATTCACCAAATTGCCCTTTGTGTTTGAATAGAGATAAGATAAAAGACATTACACTATTCAGTATTCACATCATTGATGTGCATCTATCTCACCTCACCATTATAACACAAAACAATACATTCTACTAATGGATCAAGCCCAAGCTTTATAAAACAATAATGTTATCGTCGTTGTTAAACGTTGAGTAAAGCAACATTATCCATTATCACTTGAATTACGCAATCTTTGTTTCAAGTTCAAAGAAATTTTTATCGTTTTGTGTCAGCTTAAGTGCTCCGTTTCTACAATATGTAGTACCAAGTTGATTTTTTTTACGGTCGCGTTGTGTAAAAACAAATTTTGTCGATCATTTATCAAAGAAAAAGATTCGTACTTTGAACCCGTTTCTACAATCAAAATAGTTAATTTGTACAGTAGCGTATCATGAATTATAGAAGATCGTTTTGGGGTAGGTGAAATAGTTTTTATTGCTGTGAGATTAAAGAATGAATAGGTCTGGGTAATTGTTAATAGCTTTTACGTGTTAACTGTGAATTTGAGTGAATGCCTCTTCAAAAGTATATGGGATGCCACTGGTAATTCAATAATTCCATTGGTAATTGCAACGGTAATTTAGAATTTTAGAATGAGTTTTGTAGGTAAAGTCAATAAGGCTATGGCTACTTATTCACAGATTTAGATGAAATTCGGTTTATTCTAATGGGTTTCTAACATAATTTTTTGATGCGATGATGAAGTTTGCCTGTCATCTCTTCTAAAAACCAACGGCAACAATTTATGCGTAGATATGTATGTGTAAAAGGAGAATAGAGTCTATCTAACGAATTTTATTTGTAAAGAAATTATTATTTTTATTTTTTGGAATACTTTTCGAATATGTAAGATACAATCGCAGCCTCATATACAGGGTGTCTGGTGAAAAACTGAAAAGTGCACAACGTTTTTTCGAAAATGGTTAGATATATGGAGAAAATATTCCCATTATCAAAGTTTTCAAACGGAAAAAGGAAATATGTATGGTATCCTAAATTCTAAAGATACAAGCAAAATGTTTTTTATAATGGGTTACCATACTTTTGATGCTTCCAGCCCTTAAAAGTACCCTAACCTAATTAAAAACACAAATTTTGATGTTATTTTCAAAACTAAGGTCATTCAAGGTCATCCAATGTCACCAAATAAATTTCCTTCCATTTATTTCTAACCAACGTCGAGGAAAAACGAAGAACGCTTTCTACCAGACTCACTCTATATGTATATGTATGTAGGACATTTTTGTCTTATCTTCCTAGGATTTACTCAAGCAAATTCGTAAAATCAACTAAGCATAAATATATTCTAAAATAATCACCTAATTTCGAAGAGCCATAACTTCAGTCAGATTTATCTTCAGATGATTCCGAAGGATCAAATTTATCTGAGCTTTGAATAGCCAATAAAACTTTTTTGTTGGATTTCATTTTCTCTACGAGTCTCACGCAAGGCTCTGATTTAAAATTTAATATAACATAATACTCAATTTAGCTCGCACTAGTACGTATTTTGAACCTATTTTGCTCCTCGGTCCATTGAGCCTCATCAATGAAAACACACTTTCCATATTGGTATTTTGGCCCGGTATTGAAAAAAAACTCTGAAATTTTACTTATTTAACTTGTATTATCATAATTATTAGCTTTGTAAACGATTGCGAACAAAAGGTTTTTTCTGCCTCTCCGAAAAGCATGGATAGTAGTACAGTGTGTTTTTTTCGATATCCTGATTGCATACATTCGCTCAGTAAAATTAAGATATCTCAAAAACTAGATTGAATATTTACAATCTGTAAATTGCGTATGATAGGTTATACTGTTACCTATCATACACAAAAAGCAGATTGTAAAAATTCGATCTAGTTTCGAAGATATGCCAATTTTTCTATAATGTACCAAAAGCCTACTAAAAACATCGATTTCTACCAAACGGGTTATGTAAACGAACTGAAATTACGACGAATTTTATTTATTTAACTTGTATTATCATAATTATTAGCTTTGAAAACGATTGCGAACAAAAGGTTTTTTCTGCCTCTCCGAAAAGCATGGATAGTAGTACAGTGTGTTTTTTTCGATATCCTGATTGCATACATTCGCTCAGTAAAATTAAGATATCTCAAAAACTAGATTGAATATTTACAATCTGTAAATTGCGTATGATAAATTATACTGTTACCTATCATACACAAAAAGCAGATTGTAAAAATTCGATCTAGTTTCGAAGATATGCCAATTTTTCTATAATGTACCAAAAGCCTACTAAAAACATCGATTTCTACCAAACGGGTTATGTAAACGAACTGAAATTACGACGAATTTTATTTATTTAACTTGTATTATCATAATTATTAGCTTTGAAAACGATTGCGAACAAAAGGTTTTTTCTGCCTCTCCGAAAAGCATGGATAGTAGTACAGTGTGTTTTTTTCGATATCCTGATTGCATACATTCGCTCAGTAAAATTAAGATATCTCAAAAACTAGATTGAATATTTACAATCTGTAAATTGCGTATGATAGGTTATACTGTTACCTATCATACACAAAAAGCAGATTGTAAAAATTCGATCTAGTTTCGAAGATATGCCAATTTTTCTATAATGTACCAAAAGCCTACTAAAAACATCGATTTCTACCAAACGGGTTATGTAAACGAACTGAAATTACAACGAATTTTATTTATTTAACTTGTATTATCATAATCATTAGCTTTGAAAACGATTGCGAACAAAAGGTTTTTTCTGCCTCTCCGAAAAGCATGGATAGTAGTACAGTGTGTTTTTTTCGATATCCTGATTGCATACATTCGCTCAGTAAAATTAAGATATCTCAAAAACTAGATTGAATATTTACAATCTGTAAATTGCGTATGATAGGTTATACTGTTACCTATCATACACAAAAAGCAGATTGTAAAAATTCGATCTAGTTTCGAAGATATGCCAATTTTTCTATAATGTACCAAAAGTCTACTAAAAACATCGATTTCTACCAAACGGGTTATGTAAACGAACTGAAATTACGACGAATTTTATTTATTTAACTTGTATTATCATAATTATTAGCTTTGAAAACGATTGCGAACAAAAAGTTTTTTCTGCCTCTCCGAAAAGCATGGATAGTAGTACAGTGTGTTTTTTCGATATCCTGATTGCATACATTCGCTCAGTAAAATTAAGATATCTCAAAAACTAGATTGAATATTTACAATCTGTAAATTGCGTATGATAAATTATACTGTTACCTATCATACACAAAAAGCAGATTGTAAAAATTCGATCTAGTTTCGAAGATATGCCAATTTTTCTATAATGTACCAAAAGCCTACTAAAAACATCGATTTCTACCAAACGGGTTATGTAAACGAACTGAAATTACGACGAATTTTATTTATTTAACTTGTATTATCATAATTATTAGCTTTGAAAACGATTGCGAACAAAAGGTTTTTCTGCCTCTCCGAAAAGCATGGATAGTAGTACAGTGTGTTTTTTTCGATATCCTGATTGCATACATTCGCTCAGTAAAATTAAGATATCTCAAAAACTAGATTGAATATTTACAATCTGTAAATTGCGTATGATAAATTATACTGTTACCTATCATACACAAAAAGCAGATTGTAAAAATTCGATCTAGTTTCGAAGATATGCCAATTTTTCTATAATGTACCAAAAGCCTACTAAAAACATCGATTTCTACCAAACGGGTTATGTAAACGAACTGAAATTACGACGAATTTTATTTATTTAACTTGTATTATCATAATTATTAGCTTTGAAAACGATTGCGAACAAAAAGTTTTTTCTGCCTCTCCGAAAAGCATGGATAGTAGTACAGTGTGTTTTTTCGATATCCTGATTGCATACATTCGCTCAGTAAAATTAAGATATCTCAAAAACTAGATTGAATATTTACAATCTGTAAATTGCGTATGATAGGTTATACTGTTACCTATCATACACAAAAAGCAGATTGTAAAAATTCGATCTAGTTTCGAAGATATGCCAATTTTTCTATAATGTACCAAAAGCCTACTAAAAACATCGATTTCTACCAAACGGGTTATGTAAACGAACTGAAATTACGACGAATTTTATTTATTTAACTTGTATTATCATAATTATTAGCTTTGAAAACGATTGCGAACAAAAAGTTTTTTCTGCCTCTCCGAAAAGCATGGATAGTAGTACAGTGTGTTTTTTCGATATCCTGATTGCATACATTCGCTCAGTAAAATTAAGATATCTCAAAAAATAGATTGAATATTTACAATCTGTAAATTGCGTATGATAGGTTATACTGTTACCTATCATACACAAAAAGCAGATTGTAAAAATTCGATCTAGTTTCGAAGATATGCCAATTTTTCTATAATGTACCAAAAGTCTACTAAAAACATCGATTTCTACCAAACGGGTTATGTAAACGAACTGAAATTACGACGAATTTTATTTATTTAACTTGTATTATCATAATTATTAGCTTTGAAAACGATTGCGAACAAAAAGTTTTTTCTGCCTCTCCGAAAAGCATGGATAGTAGTACAGTGTGTTTTTTCGATATCCTGATTGCATACATTCGCTCAGTAAAATTAAGATATCTCAAAAAATAGATTGAATATTTACAATCTGTAAATTGCGTATGATAGGTTATACTGTTACCTATCATACACAAAAAGCAGATTGTAAAAATTCGATCTAGTTTCGAAGATATGCCAATTTTTCTATAATGTACCAAAAGTCTACTAAAAACATCGATTTCTACCAAACGGGTTATGTAAACGAACTGAAATTACGACGAATTTTATTTATTTAACTTGTATTATCATAATTATTAGCTTTGAAAACGATTGCGAACAAAAAGTTTTTTCTGCCTCTCCGAAAAGCATGGATAGTAGTACAGTGTGTTTTTTCGATATCCTGATTGCATACATTCGCTCAGTAAAATTAAGATATCTCAAAAACTAGATTGAATATTTACAATCTGTAAATTGCGTATGATAAATTATACTGTTACCTATCATACACAAAAAGCAGATTGTAAAAATTCGATCTAGTTTCGAAGATATGCCAATTTTTCTATAATGTACCAAAAGCCTACTAAAAACATCGATTTCTACCAAACGGGTTATGTAAACGAACTGAAATTACGACGAATTTTATTTATTTAACTTGTATTATCATAATTATTAGCTTTGAAAACGATTGCGAACAAAAAGTTTTTTCTGCCTCTCCGAAAAGCATGGATAGTAGTACAGTGTGTTTTTTCGATATCCTGATTGCATACATTCGCTCAGTAAAATTAAGATATCTCAAAAACTAGATTGAATATTTACAATCTGTAAATTGCGTATGATAGGTTATACTGTTACCTATCATACACAAAAAGCAGATTGTAAAAATTCGATCTAGTTTCGAAGATATGCCAATTTTTCTATAATGTACCAAAAGCCTACTAAAAACATCGATTTCTACCAAACGGGTTATGTAAACGAACTGAAATTACGACGAATTTTATTTATTTAACTTGTATTATCATAATTATTAGCTTTGAAAACGATTGCGAACAAAAAGTTTTTTCTGCCTCTCCGAAAAGCATGGATAGTAGTACAGTGTGTTTTTTCGATATCCTGATTGCATACATTCGCTCAGTAAAATTAAGATATCTCAAAAACTAGATTGAATATTTACAATCTGTAAATTGCGTATGATAAATTATACTGTTACCTATCATACACAAAAAGCAGATTGTAAAAATTCGATCTAGTTTCGAAGATATGCCAATTTTTCTATAATGTACCAAAAGCCTACTAAAAACATCGATTTCTACCAAACGGGTTATGTAAACGAACTGAAATTACGACGAATTTTATTTATTTAACTTGTATTATCATAATTATTAGCTTTGAAAACGATTGCGAACAAAAGGTTTTTTCTGCCTCTCCGAAAAGCATGGATAGTAGTACAGTGTGTTTTTTTCGATATCCTGATTGCATACATTCGCTCAGTAAAATTAAGATATCTCAAAAACTAGATTGAATATTTACAATCTGTAAATTGCGTATGATAAATTATACTGTTACCTATCATACACAAAAAGCAGATTGTAAAAATTCGATCTAGTTTCGAAGATATGCCAATTTTTCTATAATGTACCAAAAGCCTACTAAAAACATCGATTTCTACCAAACGGGTTATGTAAACGAACTGAAATTACGACGAATTTTATTTATTTAACTTGTATTATCATAATTATTAGCTTTGAAAACGATTGCGAACAAAAAGTTTTTTCTGCCTCTCCGAAAAGCATGGATAGTAGTACAGTGTGTTTTTTCGATATCCTGATTGCATACATTCGCTCAGTAAAATTAAGATATCTCAAAAACTAGATTGAATATTTACAATCTGTAAATTGCGTATGATAGGTTATACTGTTACCTATCATACACAAAAAGCAGATTGTAAAAATTCGATCTAGTTTCGAAGATATGCCAATTTTTCTATAATGTACCAAAAGCCTACTAAAAACATCGATTTCTACCAAACGGGTTATGTAAACGAACTGAAATTACGACGAATTTTATTTATTTAACTTGTATTATCATAATTATTAGCTTTGAAAACGATTGCGAACAAAAAGTTTTTTCTGCCTCTCCGAAAAGCATGGATAGTAGTACAGTGTGTTTTTTCGATATCCTGATTGCATACATTCGCTCAGTAAAATTAAGATATCTCAAAAACTAGATTGAATATTTACAATCTGTAAATTGCGTATGATAAATTATACTGTTACCTATCATACACAAAAAGCAGATTGTAAAAATTCGATCTAGTTTCGAAGATATGCCAATTTTTCTATAATGTACCAAAAGCCTACTAAAAACATCGATTTCTACCAAACGGGTTATGTAAACGAACTGAAATTACGACGAATTTTATTTATTTAACTTGTATTATCATAATTATTAGCTTTGAAAACGATTGCGAACAAAAGGTTTTTTCTGCCTCTCCGAAAAGCATGGATAGTAGTACAGTGTGTTTTTTTCGATATCCTGATTGCATACATTCGCTCAGTAAAATTAAGATATCTCAAAAACTAGATTGAATATTTACAATCTGTAAATTGCGTATGATAAATTATACTGTTACCTATCATACACAAAAAGCAGATTGTAAAAATTCGATCTAGTTTCGAAGATATGCCAATTTTTCTATAATGTACCAAAAGTCTACTAAAAACATCGATTTCTACCAAACGGGTTATGTAAACGAACTGAAATTACGACGAATTTTATTTATTTAACTTGTATTATCATAATTATTAGCTTTGAAAACGATTGCGAACAAAAAGTTTTTTCTGCCTCTCCGAAAAGCATGGATAGTAGTACAGTGTGTTTTTTTCGATATCCTGATTGCATACATTCGCTCAGTAAAATTAAGATATCTCAAAAACTAGATTGAATATTTACAATCTGTAAATTGCGTATGATAAATTATACTGTTACCTATCATACACAAAAAGCAGATTGTAAAAATTCGATCTAGTTTCGAAGATATGCCAATTTTTCTATAATGTACCAAAAGTCTACTAAAAACATCGATTTCTACCAAACGGGTTATGTAAACGAACTGAAATTACGACGAATTTTATTTATTTAACTTGTATTATCATAATTATTAGCTTTGAAAACGATTGCGAACAAAAGGTTTTTTCTGCCTCTCCGAAAAGCATGGATAGTAGTACAGTGTGTTTTTTTCGATATCCTGATTGCATACATTCGCTCAGTAAAATTAAGATATCTCAAAAACTAGATTGAATATTTACAATCTGTAAATTGCGTATGATAAATTATACTGTTACCTATCATACACAAAAAGCAGATTGTAAAAATTCGATCTAGTTTCGAAGATAAGCCAATTTTTCTATAATGTACCAAAAGCCTACTAAAAACATCGATTTCTACCAAACGGGTTATGTAAACGAACTGAAATTACGACGAATTTTATTTATTTAACTTGTATTATCATAATTATTAGCTTTGAAAACGATTGCGAACAAAAAGTTTTTTCTGCCTCTCCGAAAAGCATGGATAGTAGTACAGTGTGTTTTTTCGATATCCTGATTGCATACATTCGCTCAGTAAAATTAAGATATCTCAAAAACTAGATTGAATATTTACAATCTGTAAATTGCGTATGATAGGTTATACTGTTACCTATCATACACAAAAAGCAGATTGTAAAAATTCGATCTAGTTTCGAAGATATGCCAATTTTTCTATAATGTACCAAAAGCCTACTAAAAACATCGATTTCTACCAAACGGGTTATGTAAACGAACTGAAATTACGACGAATTTTATTTATTTAACTTGTATTATCATAATTATTAGCTTTGAAAACGATTGCGAACAAAAAGTTTTTTCTGCCTCTCCGAAAAGCATGGATAGTAGTACAGTGTGTTTTTTCGATATCCTGATTGCATACATTCGCTCAGTAAAATTAAGATATCTCAAAAACTAGATTGAATATTTACAATCTGTAAATTGCGTATGATAAATTATACTGTTACCTATCATACACAAAAAGCAGATTGTAAAAATTCGATCTAGTTTCGAAGATATGCCAATTTTCTATAATGTACCAAAAGCCTACTAAAAACATCGATTTCTACCAAACGGGTTATGTAAACGAACTGAAATTACGACGAATTTTATTTATTTAACTTGTATTATCATAATTATTAGCTTTGAAAACGATTGCGAACAAAAGGTTTTTTCTGCCTCTCCGAAAAGCATGGATAGTAGTACAGTGTGTTTTTTTCGATATCCTGATTGCATACATTCGCTCAGTAAAATTAAGATATCTCAAAAACTAGATTGAATATTTACAATCTGTAAATTGCGTATGATAAATTATACTGTTACCTATCATACACAAAAAGCAGATTGTAAAAATTCGATCTAGTTTCGAAGATATGCCAATTTTTCTATAATGTACCAAAAGTCTACTAAAAACATCGATTTCTACCAAACGGGTTATGTAAACGAACTGAAATTACGACGAATTTTATTTATTTAACTTGTATTATCATAATTATTAGCTTTGAAAACGATTGCGAACAAAAGGTTTTTTCTGCCTCTCCGAAAAGCATGGATAGTAGTACAGTGTGTTTTTTTCGATATCCTGATTGCATACATTCGCTCAGTAAAATTAAGATATCTCAAAAACTAGATTGAATATTTACAATCTGTAAATTGCGTATGATAGGTTATACTGTTACCTATCATACACAATTTACAGATTGTAAAAATTCGATCTAGTTTCGAAGATATGCCAATTTTTCTATAATGTACCAAAAGCCTACTAAAAACATCGATTTCTACCAAACGGGTTATGTAAACGAACTGAAATTACGACGAATTTTATTTATTTAACTTGTATTATCATAATTATTAGCTTTGAAAACGATTGCGAACAAAAAGTTTTTTCTGCCTCTCCGAAAAGCATGGATAGTAGTACAGTGTGTTTTTTCGATATCCTGATTGCATACATTCGCTCAGTAAAATTAAGATATCTCAAAAACTAGATTGAATATTTACAATCTGTAAATTGCGTATGATAAATTATACTGTTACCTATCATACACAAAAAGCAGATTGTAAAAATTCGATCTAGTTTCGAAGATATGCCAATTTTTCTATAATGTACCAAAAGTCTACTAAAAACATCGATTTCTACCAAACGGGTTATGTAAACGAACTGAAATTACGACGAATTTTATTTATTTAACTTGTATTATCATAATTATTAGCTTTGAAAACGATTGCGAACAAAAGGTTTTTTCTGCCTCTCCGAAAAGCATGGATAGTAGTACAGTGTGTTTTTTTCGATATCCTGATTGCATACATTCGCTCAGTAAAATTAAGATATCTCAAAAACTAGATTGAATATTTACAATCTGTAAATTGCGTATGATAAATTATACTGTTACCTATCATACACAAAAAGCAGATTGTAAAAATTCGATCTAGTTTCGAAGATATGCCAATTTTTCTATAATGTACCAAAAGCCTACTAAAAACATCGATTTCTACCAAACGGGTTATGTAAACGAACTGAAATTACGACGAATTTTATTTATTTAACTTGTATTATCATAATTATTAGCTTTGAAAACGATTGCGAACAAAAAGTTTTTTCTGCCTCTCCGAAAAGCATGGATAGTAGTACAGTGTGTTTTTTCGATATCCTGATTGCATACATTCGCTCAGTAAAATTAAGATATCTCAAAAACTAGATTGAATATTTACAATCTGTAAATTGCGTATGATAAATTATACTGTTACCTATCATACACAAAAAGCAGATTGTAAAAATTCGATCTAGTTTCGAAGATATGCCAATTTTTCTATAATGTACCAAAAGTCTACTAAAAACATCGATTTCTACCAAACGGGTTATGTAAACGAACTGAAATTACGACGAATTTTATTTATTTAACTTGTATTATCATAATTATTAGCTTTGAAAACGATTGCGAACAAAAAGTTTTTTCTGCCTCTCCGAAAAGCATGGATAGTAGTACAGTGTGTTTTTTCGATATCCTGATTGCATACATTCGCTCAGTAAAATTAAGATATCTCAAAAACTAGATTGAATATTTACAATCTGTAAATTGCGTATGATAAATTATACTGTTACCTATCATACACAAAAAGCAGATTGTAAAAATTCGATCTAGTTTCGAAGATATGCCAATTTTCTATAATGTACCAAAAGCCTACTAAAAACATCGATTTCTACCAAACGGGTTATGTAAACGAACTGAAATTACGACGAATTTTATTTATTTAACTTGTATTATCATAATTATTAGCTTTGAAAACGATTGCGAACAAAAGGTTTTTTCTGCCTCTCCGAAAAGCATGGATAGTAGTACAGTGTGTTTTTTTCGATATCCTGATTGCATACATTCGCTCAGTAAAATTAAGATATCTCAAAAACTAGATTGAATATTTACAATCTGTAAATTGCGTATGATAAATTATACTGTTACCTATCATACACAAAAAGCAGATTGTAAAAATTCGATCTAGTTTCGAAGATATGCCAATTTTTCTATAATGTACCAAAAGTCTACTAAAAACATCGATTTCTACCAAACGGGTTATGTAAACGAACTGAAATTACGACGAATTTTATTTATTTAACTTGTATTATCATAATTATTAGCTTTGAAAACGATTGCGAACAAAAGGTTTTTTCTGCCTCTCCGAAAAGCATGGATAGTAGTACAGTGTGTTTTTTTCGATATCCTGATTGCATACATTCGCTCAGTAAAATTAAGATATCTCAAAAACTAGATTGAATATTTACAATCTGTAAATTGCGTATGATAGGTTATACTGTTACCTATCATACACAATTTACAGATTGTAAAAATTCGATCTAGTTTCGAAGATATGCCAATTTTTCTATAATGTACCAAAAGCCTACTAAAAACATCGATTTCTACCAAACGGGTTATGTAAACGAACTGAAATTACGACGAATTTTATTTATTTAACTTGTATTATCATAATTATTAGCTTTGAAAACGATTGCGAACAAAAAGTTTTTTCTGCCTCTCCGAAAAGCATGGATAGTAGTACAGTGTGTTTTTTCGATATCCTGATTGCATACATTCGCTCAGTAAAATTAAGATATCTCAAAAACTAGATTGAATATTTACAATCTGTAAATTGCGTATGATAAATTATACTGTTACCTATCATACACAAAAAGCAGATTGTAAAAATTCGATCTAGTTTCGAAGATATGCCAATTTTTCTATAATGTACCAAAAGTCTACTAAAAACATCGATTTCTACCAAACGGGTTATGTAAACGAACTGAAATTACGACGAATTTTATTTATTTAACTTGTATTATCATAATTATTAGCTTTGAAAACGATTGCGAACAAAAGGTTTTTTCTGCCTCTCCGAAAAGCATGGATAGTAGTACAGTGTGTTTTTTTCGATATCCTGATTGCATACATTCGCTCAGTAAAATTAAGATATCTCAAAAACTAGATTGAATATTTACAATCTGTAAATTGCGTATGATAAATTATACTGTTACCTATCATACACAAAAAGCAGATTGTAAAAATTCGATCTAGTTTCGAAGATATGCCAATTTTTCTATAATGTACCAAAAGCCTACTAAAAACATCGATTTCTACCAAACGGGTTATGTAAACGAACTGAAATTACGACGAATTTTATTTATTTAACTTGTATTATCATAATTATTAGCTTTGAAAACGATTGCGAACAAAAAGTTTTTTCTGCCTCTCCGAAAAGCATGGATAGTAGTACAGTGTGTTTTTTCGATATCCTGATTGCATACATTCGCTCAGTAAAATTAAGATATCTCAAAAACTAGATTGAATATTTACAATCTGTAAATTGCGTATGATAAATTATACTGTTACCTATCATACACAAAAAGCAGATTGTAAAAATTCGATCTAGTTTCGAAGATATGCCAATTTTTCTATAATGTACCAAAAGCCTACTAAAAACATCGATTTCTACCAAACGGGTTATGTAAACGAACTGAAATTACGACGAATTTTATTTATTTAACTTGTATTATCATAATTATTAGCTTTGAAAACGATTGCGAACAAAAGGTTTTTTCTGCCTCTCCGAAAAGCATGGATAGTAGTACAGTGTGTTTTTTTCGATATCCTGATTGCATACATTCGCTCAGTAAAATTAAGATATCTCAAAAACTAGATTGAATATTTACAATCTGTAAATTGCGTATGATAAATTATACTGTTACCTATCATACACAAAAAGCAGATTGTAAAAATTCGATCTAGTTTCGAAGATATGCCAATTTTTCTATAATGTACCAAAAGCCTACTAAAAACATCGATTTCTACCAAACGGGTTATGTAAACGAACTGAAATTACGACGAATTTTATTTATTTAACTTGTATTATCATAATTATTAGCTTTGAAAACGATTGCGAACAAAAAGTTTTTTCTGCCTCTCCGAAAAGCATGGATAGTAGTACAGTGTGTTTTTTCGATATCCTGATTGCATACATTCGCTCAGTAAAATTAAGATATCTCAAAAACTAGATTGAATATTTACAATCTGTAAATTGCGTATGATAAATTATACTGTTACCTATCATACACAAAAAGCAGATTGTAAAAATTCGATCTAGTTTCGAAGATATGCCAATTTTTCTATAATGTACCAAAAGTCTACTAAAAACATCGATTTCTACCAAACGGGTTATGTAAACGAACTGAAATTACGACGAATTTTATTTATTTAACTTGTATTATCATAATTATTAGCTTTGAAAACGATTGCGAACAAAAGGTTTTTTCTGCCTCTCCGAAAAGCATGGATAGTAGTACAGTGTGTTTTTTTCGATATCCTGATTGCATACATTCGCTCAGTAAAATTAAGATATCTCAAAAACTAGATTGAATATTTACAATCTGTAAATTGCGTATGATAAATTATACTGTTACCTATCATACACAAAAAGCAGATTGTAAAAATTCGATCTAGTTTCGAAGATATGCCAATTTTTCTATAATGTACCAAAAGCCTACTAAAAACATCGATTTCTACCAAACGGGTTATGTAAACGAACTGAAATTACGACGAATTTTATTTATTTAACTTGTATTATCATAATTATTAGCTTTGAAAACGATTGCGAACAAAAAGTTTTTTCTGCCTCTCCGAAAAGCATGGATAGTAGTACAGTGTGTTTTTTCGATATCCTGATTGCATACATTCGCTCAGTAAAATTAAGATATCTCAAAAACTAGATTGAATATTTACAATCTGTAAATTGCGTATGATAAATTATACTGTTACCTATCATACACAAAAAGCAGATTGTAAAAATTCGATCTAGTTTCGAAGATATGCCAATTTTTCTATAATGTACCAAAAGCCTACTAAAAACATCGATTTCTACCAAACGGGTTATGTAAACGAACTGAAATTACGACGAATTTTATTTATTTAACTTGTATTATCATAATTATTAGCTTTGAAAACGATTGCGAACAAAAAGTTTTTTCTGCCTCTCCGAAAAGCATGGATGGTAGTACAGTGTGTTTTTTCGATATCCTGATTGCATACATTCGCTCAGTAAAATTAAGATATCTCAAAAACTAGATTGAATATTTACAATCTGTAAATTGCGTATGATAAATTATACTGTTACCTATCATACACAAAAAGCAGATTGTAAAAATTCGATCTAGTTTCGAAGATATGCCAATTTTTCTATAATGTACCAAAAGCCTACTAAAAACATCGATTTCTACCAAACGGGTTATGTAAACGAACTGAAATTACGACGAATTTTATTTATTTAACTTGTATTATCATAATTATTAGCTTTGAAAACGATTGCGAACAAAAAGTTTTTTCTGCCTCTCCGAAAAGCATGGATAGTAGTACAGTGTGTTTTTTCGATATCCTGATTGCATACATTCGCTCAGTAAAATTAAGATATCTCAAAAACTAGATTGAATATTTACAATCTGTAAATTGCGTATGATAAATTATACTGTTACCTATCATACACAAAAAGCAGATTGTAAAAATTCGATCTAGTTTCGAAGATATGCCAATTTTTCTATAATGTACCAAAAGCCTACTAAAAACATCGATTTCTACCAAACGGGTTATGTAAACGAACTGAAATTACGACGAATTTTATTTATTTAACTTGTATTATCATAATTATTAGCTTTGAAAACGATTGCAAACAAAAAGTTTTTTCTGCCTCTCCGAAAAGCATGGATGGTAGTACAGTGTGTTTTTTCGATATCCTGATTGCATACATTCGCTCAGTAAAATTAAGATATCTCAAAAACTAGATTGAATATTTACAATCTGTAAATTGCGTATGATAAATTATACTGTTACCTATCATACACAAAAAGCAGATTGTAAAAATTCGATCTAGTTTCGAAGATATGCCAATTTTTCTATAATGTACCAAAAGCCTACTAAAAACATCGATTTCTACCAAACGGGTTATGTAAACGAACTGAAATTACGACGAATTTTATTTATTTAACTTGTATTATCATAATTATTAGCTTTGAAAACGATTGCGAACAAAAAGTTTTTTCTGCCTCTCCGAAAAGCATGGATAGTAGTACAGTGTGTTTTTTCGATATCCTGATTGCATACATTCGCTCAGTAAAATTAAGATATCTCAAAAACTAGATTGAATATTTACAATCTGTAAATTGCGTATGATAGGTTATACTGTTACCTATCATACACAATTTACAGATTGTAAAAATTCGATCTAGTTTCGAAGATATGCCAATTTTTCTATAATGTACCAAAAGCCTACTAAAAACATCGATTTCTACCAAACGGGTTATGTAAACGAACTGAAATTACGACGAATTTTATTTATTTAACTTGTATTATCATAATTATTAGCTTTGAAAACGATTGCGAACAAAAAGTTTTTTCTGCCTCTCCGAAAAGCATGGATAGTAGTACAGTGTGTTTTTTCGATATCCTGATTGCATACATTCGCTCAGTAAAATTAAGATATCTCAAAAACTAGATTGAATATTTACAATCTGTAAATTGCGTATGATAAATTATACTGTTACCTATCATACACAAAAAGCAGATTGTAAAAATTCGATCTAGTTTCGAAGATATGCCAATTTTTCTATAATGTACCAAAAGTCTACTAAAAACATCGATTTCTACCAAACGGGTTATGTAAACGAACTGAAATTACGACGAATTTTATTTATTTAACTTGTATTATCATAATTATTAGCTTTGAAAACGATTGCGAACAAAAGGTTTTTTCTGCCTCTCCGAAAAGCATGGATAGTAGTACAGTGTGTTTTTTTCGATATCCTGATTGCATACATTCGCTCAGTAAAATTAAGATATCTCAAAAACTAGATTGAATATTTACAATCTGTAAATTGCGTATGATAAATTATACTGTTACCTATCATACACAAAAAGCAGATTGTAAAAATTCGATCTAGTTTCGAAGATATGCCAATTTTTCTATAATGTACCAAAAGCCTACTAAAAACATCGATTTCTACCAAACGGGTTATGTAAACGAACTGAAATTACGACGAATTTTATTTATTTAACTTGTATTATCATAATTATTAGCTTTGAAAACGATTGCGAACAAAAAGTTTTTTCTGCCTCTCCGAAAAGCATGGATAGTAGTACAGTGTGTTTTTTCGATATCCTGATTGCATACATTCGCTCAGTAAAATTAAGATATCTCAAAAACTAGATTGAATATTTACAATCTGTAAATTGCGTATGATAGGTTATACTGTTACCTATCATACACAAAAAGCAGATTGTAAAAATTCGATCTAGTTTCGAAGATATGCCAATTTTTCTATAATGTACCAAAAGCCTACTAAAAACATCGATTTCTACCAAACGGGTTATGTAAACGAACTGAAATTACGACGAATTTTATTTATTTAACTTGTATTATCATAATTATTAGCTTTGAAAACGATTGCGAACAAAAAGTTTTTTCTGCCTCTCCGAAAAGCATGGATAGTAGTACAGTGTGTTTTTTCGATATCCTGATTGCATACATTCGCTCAGTAAAATTAAGATATCTCAAAAACTAGATTGAATATTTACAATCTGTAAATTGCGTATGATAAATTATACTGTTACCTATCATACACAAAAAGCAGATTGTAAAAATTCGATCTAGTTTCGAAGATATGCCAATTTTTCTATAATGTACCAAAAGCCTACTAAAAACATCGATTTCTACCAAACGGGTTATGTAAACGAACTGAAATTACGACGAATTTTATTTATTTAACTTGTATTATCATAATTATTAGCTTTGAAAACGATTGCGAACAAAAAGTTTTTTCTGCCTCTCCGAAAAGCATGGATGGTAGTACAGTGTGTTTTTTCGATATCCTGATTGCATACATTCGCTCAGTAAAATTAAGATATCTCAAAAACTAGATTGAATATTTACAATCTGTAAATTGCGTATGATAAATTATACTGTTACCTATCATACACAAAAAGCAGATTGTAAAAATTCGATCTAGTTTCGAAGATATGCCAATTTTTCTATAATGTACCAAAAGCCTACTAAAAACATCGATTTCTACCAAACGGGTTATGTAAACGAACTGAAATTACGACGAATTTTATTTATTTAACTTGTATTATCATAATTATTAGCTTTGAAAACGATTGCGAACAAAAAGTTTTTTCTGCCTCTCCGAAAAGCATGGATAGTAGTACAGTGTGTTTTTTCGATATCCTGATTGCATACATTCGCTCAGTAAAATTAAGATATCTCAAAAACTAGATTGAATATTTACAATCTGTAAATTGCGTATGATAAATTATACTGTTACCTATCATACACAAAAAGCAGATTGTAAAAATTCGATCTAGTTTCGAAGATATGCCAATTTTTCTATAATGTACCAAAAGCCTACTAAAAACATCGATTTCTACCAAACGGGTTATGTAAACGAACTGAAATTACGACGAATTTTATTTATTTAACTTGTATTATCATAATTATTAGCTTTGAAAACGATTGCAAACAAAAAGTTTTTTCTGCCTCTCCGAAAAGCATGGATGGTAGTACAGTGTGTTTTTTCGATATCCTGATTGCATACATTCGCTCAGTAAAATTAAGATATCTCAAAAACTAGATTGAATATTTACAATCTGTAAATTGCGTATGATAAATTATACTGTTACCTATCATACACAAAAAGCAGATTGTAAAAATTCGATCTAGTTTCGAAGATATGCCAATTTTTCTATAATGTACCAAAAGCCTACTAAAAACATCGATTTCTACCAAACGGGTTATGTAAACGAACTGAAATTACGACGAATTTTATTTATTTAACTTGTATTATCATAATTATTAGCTTTGAAAACGATTGCGAACAAAAAGTTTTTTCTGCCTCTCCGAAAAGCATGGATAGTAGTACAGTGTGTTTTTTCGATATCCTGATTGCATACATTCGCTCAGTAAAATTAAGATATCTCAAAAACTAGATTGAATATTTACAATCTGTAAATTGCGTATGATAAATTATACTGTTACCTATCATACACAAAAAGCAGATTGTAAAAATTCGATCTAGTTTCGAAGATATGCCAATTTTTCTATAATGTACCAAAAGCCTACTAAAAACATCGATTTCTACCAAACGGGTTATGTAAACGAACTGAAATTACGACGAATTTTATTTATTTAACTTGTATTATCATAATTATTAGCTTTGAAAACGATTGCGAACAAAAAGTTTTTTCTGCCTCTCCGAAAAGCATGGATAGTAGTACAGTGTGTTTTTTCGATATCCTGATTGCATACATTCGCTCAGTAAAATTAAGATATCTCAAAAACTAGATTGAATATTTACAATCTGTAAATTGCGTATGATAAATTATACTGTTACCTATCATACACAAAAAGCAGATTGTAAAAATTCGATCTAGTTTCGAAGATATGCCAATTTTTCTATAATGTACCAAAAGCCTACTAAAAACATCGATTTCTACCAAACGGGTTATGTAAACGAACTGAAATTACGACGAATTTTATTTATTTAACTTGTATTATCATAATTATTAGCTTTGAAAACGATTGCGAACAAAAAGTTTTTTCTGCCTCTCCGAAAACCAGCCCGTGATTTTTTCATCACCCGCCGGGAATCGAACCCGGGACCTCCGGAGCTTAAAGCAAGCATGCTAACAACTGTGCCACCGGGGCGGCTACTAAGCCTACTAAAAACATCGATTTTGCATGACTTTTTTTTAGCTTAGCGTTAATTTGCTTGATGTTACTAACATTTATACAATGAGCTCCCGCTTTCTGTTCGAAACAATATTAAAAGTAAAACAAGTTCAAAAGTCCTTTTTATACACAAACAATTTCGAATAACCCAGAGATTTAATTAATCAAATATTTTCAAACTCTATTCCACAGTAAGGGTTGATTAGTTGAGGAACAATATTTTTTGGAAAAACACATCCCGAAAGTTATAATCTTTTTCGAGAATATTCCCATAAGTATAATAAATGTTTTATTCCAACGATGTTTTATTTATTTTAAGGTAAGGTCACCAAACTTGAGCTTTTTTATTATTAAGTCTACCACAAAATAATTATTTTTGTTTAGAAGAGACAATAGAAAACAAAAAGGCGACAGTGCTTTTGGTAAATAAGAAGCACATCACCAACACAGGCGAACCACTCTTATTATATGTAGAACAAACAAAAAAAAAATCAATTTACTTTTTTCTCACAAAACATCCTTTCATACCGCTTCTTACTATGTACATATAAACAAAGAGAACAGTGAGGTGCAAAATACCCCATTTTGTATACTCTTTACGCAATGTGCCACACTGATCGTCTGACTAAGTTTACCACATAAACTCATATTTGTACGGTTGTAGGTAAGGTAATTCCTTTTTGTTTTAATGTTTTATTATATCCTTTCACTTTAATAATAATTTTTTAAGTTTTCCTCGTAATTCTAAAGAAAAGGATTTTTTGTTTTATTTTTTTTAAATTACCTCTTTTGATGTAAGTTTTATATTTTGTTTAGTTGTTGCTATATTGTATATTCTTTAACATTGTTTAATTGTTGTAAAGCACAAAAAAAAGTTTTGTTTTTACTTTGTGTGCAGTGTGTTTGTTTTGTGTATTATGAATGGAGTAAAAACCGTAAAGTTTTTTTTTTTATGTATGTATGTACGTGGAAAAAAAGTCAGCAGCGTTTTATTTTGTTGTTTTGTTTTTCTGCACAAATTTTTCTTTTCTTAAGCTAAAGTTATACAGATATATGTACATACTTATATACCTCCTCGTATTTACACAATTTATAATCAACCGACTGTTACAATTTGTTGTTGTTGTTGTTGTATTCCTTAAAGTCGAGTAACTTTAGAAAACGAAACACTTTGCCCCATTGTTCTAGAGAAATCAACAAAAGATAATTTTTTTTTTGCGTTTTTTAAACTTTTGAAATTGCGGTTGTGTTGTTATTTTGTTGTTGGTGCCTGATGTTTTCCAAAAACCGATAAAATTAAAAGCGATGGCAATTTAATTGTGTGGTGGTGTGGCTCTGGAGAATGAAATGTATGTAATATAAGTACGTCATTAGGAATTGCTAATCAATAAGTTAAACGTTTGCTTGTTCATTTCGCAGTACAAGATTAAAATTCGAATAGGTACTGGATGAACATTTTTTGAAATCTAAACAACTTCTTTAATTCTCATAATTTCAATCATTTACAAAGTAGCGATTTCCAATGCTTTAGCCCATTGTAGTGAGAGAACGCCTAATATAATATGATCGGGGTAATTCTGGTTTCAACATTTGCGTAATGAAACTGTGACGGTTATTTTATTTTAAATTGACATAATTAATCTCCACATACATTTTAATTTTAATTACCTAAAAACTACAAAATTCAAATTACGAACAAAATTCTTGCATACCGCCACTATATTCCCATTCCATGAAATAATAATTAGGCTTAGGATTTTTAGGTTCTAAAAAATCTCAATATCATTTCATGACATATTCTGATTCACAAGCGTTAAAAGTTAAAAGTGCATACAACAAAAAAATTACCGCAACAAGCTCTGAGAGGTATCAATCATTCATGTTATGAGTATGGCCTTCGCTTCTAGATATTCTGGTCCAAAGTCGAAAGTTTGTTTCACGGTTTCTGGTGGCTATCAAATGAGTCTCGATACGGTATCAATACTGAGCAAAATACGTACGCGCTAATTCAGTTACAAGACGGACAATGAACCTTCAAGAGTTGAATAAATAACGGTGCGTCGGTCCTGGGTGAGAATACGATAGGTTGGTTCGCTCTCGAGATGATATTTTGTTTAAAAATGTTAAAGCGTCCGAAGTTCGTTTGGCCGATAACCGAGAGTCATTTTTAATGAGGTTATTTCAGCACTACGTTGACATCCGAGAATATTACCGAGTAGAATACACATGGCGAGCGTAACAATATTATATTTTAATTAAAATTAAACCAACTTAATAAATGAACACACTACAAATTTCTTGAGATTTAGAATTAAGTAATATTCCCTTGCTTGCGAGCGAAAATGGGAGAGCCGGAAGACGTTCGAGTTCGTAAAGTTTAGATACGGAGGCAAGCGGTTATTTTATTAGCGATCTAGAGAACATCCGAAAAATGTGAAATTGATGAAAAACACAATCACTATGGTATGAGGTTACTCAAAACCTCAAATAGCATTAAACAGACAGAAATTGAGTAAATCGGTTTATGAATTTTTCATTGTAAATCCCTTTGATTGTATAAAGACCCACTTTTAACTCGCTTATCTCCTCCATAAATAAAACTAATGAAAATCTTTCGAATATCTCTTTAAATTCAGTTATATGTAGTTTAACATAAAATTCCAATCCAAATATATCGACCTACCGACACACACACACACACACAAACTCTTAAAATAAAATTCGAATCCAATAAAAACTCAAAGTACCGTCAATATATCATTTGCTAAGGAACATTACATTTTTTTAAGCTTTCTTCGTTTCTTGTGTACGAAGAAATTATTTTCCATGACTTTTTTTTATACTGAGTCAAGGTATATAAAAAAGAAGGTAAGGTTCACAATATATACACACACACACACAAAACCAACAAAAGGAAAATGGCAATAATATATTTTGAAATGAGAAATATGAAATTTATCTTCAACAAAACAAAAAAATAACAAAAATTACAACATTTTGAAGAAAAATTTATTTCCATTTTTTGTTGTTGTTGTTGTTGTTCTTCGGCTGTTGGGTTATGTTCTGGAAAATTGATTGTGTAATACAAATGGTAGGCACTAGAATATCAGATTTTAATTAAAATTAAGCCGACATAATAAATGAGCATACAAATTTCTTGAGATCTAGATCTAAGGAAAGTTTACTCAGCAATAATACTTACTCCTATATGATAATATTTATCAGTGATTTGAAATATATGGTCCGCGGGACCACTACTTAAAACTTTACATTTTTATAATGTAATAAATTAATAAATCTCGAGGTTCAAGTTTAAAATTTTGTATTTTAGTTGTGGCCAATTTTGTGTACCACAGCGAAAAACACGTTAAGAGACACTGCTTAATTCCTCTGCGTATAATTACGTTCGATATTTCATGCAACAAGTTCTAATGAAATGTCTCTACCGGTAAGCAAGTACGAATATTTTGGAAAATATTTCATGATTATTTCCAGTTTGCTATAGGGAAAATATTTGATAGAAATGAAATTGATATATTTAAAGTATAGGTACGGTTTAAATTTGGTCTTTTGAAGGGTGAACTTATATGCAATAAAATCTTAAAGTATATATGTACAGAGTATTTATTTAGGTGCTTTAATATTTTACTTGGGGTTGATTAAATTATTCCACTCCATTAAATCACTGTCACAATAAAATAAATGTCCTCCAAACTTTATAAAAAAAAAAAAAAAATGAAAATGAAATTGTGCGTGTGGTTGGCAGAAAATGGAAAATTTCTCAGGACAGATGAAAAATGTTTTTCATGATTGTATATGGATTACAATAATTATTAATTATCATTCAAAACACAAAAAATAAAATGAATGGGAGAACTTTTTATTTTTTTACTGCTGCTTGTTGTATTTCCATCTTAAGATGACAACATTTAAATTTTATATTCCATTAATATTCAACCACCCGAGAAAGGGGGAGAGAGAGAGCAAAATAAAAATAAAACGGAAGAACCATATACAAAATAAAACAAAAATGAAAATTAAAATACTAGAAGGAAAATTATGATGATTTATATTCATATAATAAAATTTTCATTGATCTAGAAACACAATAGAAGACGGATAAAAGTTCAACGAGTCACTCGGTTTCACAGAAATATACAGCTTCTTTCCAAAATAAGGGTATATATATAATACGACTATTATAGAGCTATTAACCTAGAGCCATAAAGATATAGCACAGAATAAAATCACATTTCGTTTATTCCTTTAGTTGATGAGGATACATTCAGTATTATGGAAAATGGGGGAAAAACTACAAAGCATATTAAAAACGTAAAAAGAAAATTATAATTTTATAAAACGAATAACTCTTGCAGCTAGCTATCATCCATTCCAAATTTTCATGCTTTATTTACCTACTTTTGATAAAATTTCATTTTTTGACCTTTTCCGTATTTCGGGAATTGTATTTTATATTTTCATTTTGGGTTTTCCATTTTTTCTTTTGTATGTACTTTGCGGCTACACTTATTGGTTTTTCATTTAATTTTAATGTGGTTTGTTCTAATGTATTTTTTTTTTATTTAATTTATTTATTTAAATGTTTATTCGAATAAGCATAGAAAATTGTGAATTTTTCCCAAGGCAATTTGATCTTGTAGGAGAAAAATTGTAAGATTTTTGGCAAAACGTTTAGAGCTAGTATGACGCCATAACATTAAAGACTCGCTTTAGCAAAGTTATTGATGCACACAAATTTGAAAATCCAAATTTATTTCAAATCAGTGAACAAATTTAATTTAAAGCGACAAGTCAATTCGAGCAGTAATCAAATTTCATTTCCTATAAAACTCTAAATTAACTCGTAAAGTGCGTCGTGGAAAAAGTTGCATGGAAAGAGTGGTGCATTCCAGCGGACCGCAATTTTATATTAATTATTTTTTATTCAATTGGAGCGATACTGAAAATTTCGATTAGGAAGATACCAAAAATTTCAGAAAAAAATATTAAACGGAGTGGAGATAATTTGTTTTTTTGAAAACTAGAGCGGTCCCACGGACCGCATAACGCTCTTTACGGGTTAAGTTTAATTCAAATTCGTCTTAATATTAATGCAAATTTGGATTAATTTATTATTAATTATTCTATTTCGTTCATCTCAATTTTCAATTTCCCATTATAATGGGTGAGTAAATAAAATCATGAAAAAATGTTGTCGTGTCCGTCCTTCCACTCAGTCATACTTGCTAAATATATTTTTCCTTTGATGTAGTTTGCTCTAAAGAAATTCCTTAAATAACATCACGCTGTTAGGATGGGGAGGTAGAAGGGCAATTGGTTTCGGAAACAATGCGTTCGAGTAGCTGAAGAAATTTTCTGTTCTGAAATCCTTTCCATTGTATTTTATTAATTAAATTTTCTTGTTCTATGAAATAAGCAAAAAAAATTAATTTTGACGGAATTTTTTCAAATTTTGACGGTTTATGATTATGAGGAAATTTCCACCGATTTCAAGAATTAGGCCCCTTAATGCAAAATATCTCACTAAAAAAGTAGATCTCACTGTGTTTTAGTGAACGAAAAATTATTATCTACATTTTGATTATTTTTATTTTGGTAATCTTTTCTGAAGCTCAAGGCACTCCCAATTCTTTCGCAGTTCGCTTTTAACGAGATATCTTACATAGGAGCCAAATCGAAGACATACGGCTATAGGCCCGTTTTGCGTAGATCACCTACACATTGCATTACTTCATGCCATCTTGTAGTACTGACATCAATCATCGAAATCGGAGCACATTTGCAGGTTTTCGAATTTTGTGGCTCTGAATTTGTGGGCTATAGTTCAGTTGATTTTCAAAAAAATTCAATTTTCCATGAAACGTGTAGAAATATTCGACCGATCCAAATGGCCGTTTGTATGACAATTACAGGTCTCAACGCCTATTGATATAGGTATCAATAATCGAAATCGGAGCACATTTGCAGGTTTTCGAATTTTGTGGCTCTGAATTTGTGGGCTATAGTTCAGTTGATTTTCAAAAAAATTGAATTTTCCACGAAACGAGTAGAAATATTCGACCGATCCAAATGGCCGTTTGTATGACAATTACAGGTCTCAACACCTATTGGTAGACGTATCAATCATCGAAATCGGAGCACATTTGCAGATTTTCGAATTTTGTGGCTCTGAATTTGTGGGCTATAGTTCAGTTGATTTTAAAAAAAATTGAATTTTTCACGAAACGTGTAGAAATATTCGACCGATCCAAATGGCCGTTTGTATGACAATTACAGGTCTCAACACCTATTGGTAGAGGTATCAATAATCGAAATCGGAGCACAATTGCAGATTTTCGAATTTTGTGGCTCTGAATTTGTGGGCTATAATTCAGTTGATTTTCAAAAAAATTCAATTTTTCATGGAACGTGTAGAAATATTCGACCGATCCAAATGGCCGTTTGTATGACAATTACAGCTCTCAACACCTATTGGTAGACGTATCAATCATCGAAATCGGAGCACATTTGCAGATTTTCGAATTTTGTGGCTCTGAATTTGTGGGCTATTGTTCAGTTGATTTTAAAAAAAATTGAATTTTTCACGAAACGTGTAGAAATATTCGACCGATCCAAATGGCCGTTTGTATGACAATTACAGGTCTCAACGCCTATTGATGGAGGTATCAATCATCGAAATCGGAGCACATTTGCAGGTTTTCGAATTTTTTGGCTCTGAATTTGTGGGCTATTGTTCAGTTGATTTTCAAAAAAATTGAATTTTTCACGAAACGTGTAGAAATATTCGACCGATCCAAATGGCCGTTTGTATGACAATTACAGGTCTCAACGCCTATTGATAGAGGTATCAATCATCGAAATCGGAGCACATTTGCAGGTTTTCGAATTTTTTGGCTCTGAATTTGTGGGCTATTGTTCAGTTGATTTTCAAAAAAATTGAATTTTTCACGAAACGTGTAGAAATATTCGACCGATCCAAATGGCCGTTTGTATGACAATTACAGGTCTCAACGCCTATTGATAGAGGTATCAATCATCGATATCGGAGCACATTTGCAGGTTTTCGAATTTTTTGGCTCTGAATTTGTGGGCTGTTCAGTTGATTTTCAGAAAAATTGAATTTTCCACGAAATGTGTAGAAATATTCGACCGATCCAAATGGCCGTTTGTATGACAATTACAGGTCTCAATGCCTATTGATAGAGGTATCAATAATCGAAATCGGAACACATTTGCAGATTTTCGAATTTTGTGGCTCCGAATTTGTGCGCTATAGTTCAGTTGATTTTCAAAAAAATTCAATTTTCCATGGAACGTCTAGATATATTCGACCGATCCAAATGGCCGTTTGTATGACAATTACAGGTCTCAACGCCTATTGATAGAGGTATCAATCATCGAAATCGGAGCACATTTGCAGATTTTCGAATTTGTTGGCTCTGAATTTGTGGGCTATAGTTCAGTTGATTTTCAAGAAAAATTGAATTTTCCTCGAAACGTGTAGAAATATTCGACCGATCCATATGGCCGTTTGTATGACAATTACAGGTCTCAACGCCTATTGGTAGACGTATCAATCATCAAAATCGGAGCACATTTGCAGATTTTCGAATTTTGTGGCTCTGAATTTGTGGGCTGTTCAGTTGATTTTCAGAAAAATTGAATTTTCCACGAAATGTGTAGAAATATTCGACCGATCCAAATGGCCGTTTGTATGACAATTACAGGTCTCAACGCCTATTGATAGAGGTATCAATCATCGAAATCGGAGCACATTTGCAGGTTTTCGAATTTTTTGGCTCTGAATTTCTGGGCTATTGTTCAGTTGATTTTCAAAAAAATTGAATTTTTCACGAAACGTGTAGAAATATTCGACCGATCCAAATGGCCGTTTGTATGACAATTACAGGTCTCAACGCCTATTGGTAGACGTATCAATCATCAAAATCGGAGCACATTTGCAGATTTTCGAATTTTGTGGCTCTGAATTTGTGGGCTGTTCAGTTGATTTTCAGAAAAATTGAATTTTCCACGAAAATGTGTAGAAATATTCGACCGATCCAAATGGCCGTTTGTATGACAATTACAGGTCTCAACGCCTGTTGATGGAAGTATCAATACTGACTAAGGTATCTAATACCGCTTGTCGAATACCCGGATACTCGGATATTTTAACCCTTTTCTAATACTCGACTACCCAGGTAATTTGATCGATTATCAGAGTAATTTATTCCGCCGGAACTTCCGAAGTTGTGTTATTTAATTATTAGGAAATATTTTTAATATATTGTCTAATTCTTAGCTTATATGTTGGATTGTCACATGGTTTTAATACATTCATGGTAAAATAAAATTTAATTCGATTCAACTAAATTTAAGCACAAAGATGATTTATATAATTTATTTTGTTTGTCAATGATGAATTTATCCTAAAATGCATTCCTCGCCCCCATCAACAAATCATTTGTTAGAATCATTATTTATAAAAGACAAGATAAATGGACATCAAAATGAGTTGTTTATTAATTCAAAGGTCCAGGACAAGGGGGTCTACTATGTATTCGAATCAGAAAGTAAAGCCAATCGGATAGTGTAATTTCAATATGAAACCAATTCAATTTTACCTTCGTTCTTTCTGTACAAATTTCTGAATTCAGAAAAAATTACTTACCGACCCGAATACATAGGATACCCCAAGGGCTAGATTCGATGAAATTATCACTTTTAATGACAATTATAATTATTAATAAAAACGGTGAATCGATTAAAACGAACTGTTACATTTGTTTATTAGTGACCAAATCTACAATATTACTTTCTTTTACGTAAGTAAAATAAAGTATAGTAATCATGAAAATTTTGAACCTTGAGATTTTTAGAGATTTACCTGTTTTGAGAACCCTGAGTCCGAAAAAGTGGGGTTCGAAATGGTGTCTGTCTATCAGTCTGTGTTCTCTCTACAGCCCAGATGGTTTATCCAATGGAACTGAAACTTCAGATTTAAGCTTTTTTGATAAACTGGGAGGTCCCAACGGTGGGCCAACAGAAAGTGGCCACGTCCTGGGTCCAGAAAATTTATTTTGCAAATATTTTAAAAAGTATAAGGTTTAGAAAAAACAACTTAAGGGGGTAACCTGGTGTAGAACGCCAAAAACAAGCACTTTTTGTAAAATAAAAATAAAAAAAACTTTTCAATATTTATTTTTGCAATTATTAATGTTTATTGTGTTACCGGAAGTGGCCAGTCCTTTGAGCCAGAAAATTTGTTTTGCAAAACTTCATGTTCATCAGGCTGTAGCGACTGAACTGCGTTAGATAAATAAATTAGGAACAAAATAAACGTCAAATTAAAGTAGCTCAATAATTTACTGCACATTATTTGACGACTGAAATTCTTCTTCGAAGTGTCTTTATCAAGCATGATATAATCCCCGTTGTGACATTTATCTGATTAGGGCAAAATATGAAAATGTATGTAAAAGAATTCATTGGAATTTAAATGAATCAAACAATCGTTAAAATTATGATACTTAAACTATAAAAACGTAGCAAATGCAATTCTACCCTATTTATGCAATTGAGCAACAGTTGTAAAGTTATTAATATTCAAAATGGGCTCGAACGAAAACTAATTTTTAATCCGAAAAATTCCAAGTTATTATATTTTTGAGGGAAATATTGAATGTAAAGTTGATATTAATTGTGAATTACTAACTGCATTATTTGATGGTAGATTAGAAATCTATTTCGAATTACAATTAAAACACGATAAATTTGACCAACATTAGAAGGAAATCTAAAGGTAACAAAATTAGTTTCAATTCTGAATTAGACATAATGATTGTGAATAAAATTTTAAGTAGAATAATTTAATTTAGAAATAAAATTAACTCAGAATTCAAACATTTACGTGAGAAAAGTCAACATATTGTTTGCCAACATATGTTTGTGAATTTTACAAACGATTACATTTTTCAAATGTAATTGAATAAATTCTTGATTAAGTACTTAAATTAGATTTAAAAATTAAATAAGAAATACAAAATAGATTTGTACAACATCTTGTGTTTAATATGAATCAAATTCTAACCAGGGCTTGATTAAATATTGAGTGGTTTTAAAAAAATCCTTCGATATTAAATTTTTAGTTTGAAATTAAACAGACACAATTTTAATTGAATTACAATTCGAACCACGATGCCAACAACATTTTGAGTGAAATTTAAAATAAAAATTAAGAAAATGTTTCCGTATTAAACAACATTTTGCATAGAATACAAATAGTACAAATTATTATCCAGTGTTACTTGGGTTAAAAATTTAAAGATTTAAAATTAAAGATTAGAAATTGCTAAGACATTCTATTTGGTTTTGAGTTTGAGTTTAAATTTGGTATTCCAAACTAAATTTTAAGATAATTTTAATTGCAATTAGGTAGGAATTTGTTTTGCAATACGAGATTTGATCTCAAACAATCAACAGAATTTCCTTTGAATTTAGTTTAGAAATTTGTATCGGAAATTTTGAGTGAAATTTGAATTCGAAATATAAATTTTAAAAAATGGGTTGTGAAATTTTTGATTTCACAAAGTTTTGAGAGAAATATAAATTTACATTGCACAATAGATTTACTGAGTGGATTTTCAATTAGACAACAAAAAAATGAGGGCAAATTAGGTGGAGCAAAGAATAGATATATCTAGGGAAAACCAAATCGAATTGGATCAAAAAATTAGACTGGAAAAGAAATCCTCGGATGCATCCAGAATAAAATTAGATTACAATTCCATCTGAATTTGAATAAACTTTATGGGACTGAGTTTAAATTCTAAACACGATTTCGACAAATTTTTTAGTTAAACTAGAAAATCAGAAATCGAACAAAAATCTGAATGCTTTTTGTAATATAATAGAAGCGTAATTGAATAAAATCTTAAGTAGGAACTTAAATAAGAAATAGAGTTTAAATTATAATTTATTTAAGTAAATATGTACCATATTGAGCTTTTAGCTAAAAACTTAAGTTTGGAATCCAAACTGCCTTTAATAACAGTTAATTCATTTAAAATTATTCGAGCAACATTTTTATTTAGAATTGGGTGAATTGATATTGAACAAAGTCTGATCTAAAAATTCAATTTCGATCCAACCGAGAGTTTGAGCAAAACTTTGGATGCGATTTACTTAAAAAATATTTAAAAATTGAGTTTAAATTCAAAATTTAATTAACCAAAATTATGGTGAAATTTTGTGATATTTTGTTTAGAAATTAAATAAAAATTCCAACCTAGATTGTCTATATGTGCTTGATTAGAAAGTTGGAGTACAACTTCAGCATTAGTTGCAAGTGCATTTAAGAAAAATTTGAGTTTTATTAGAAATGTTGAGTTAGGGTAGAATTTAAAAATCTAGTTTGGGTCAAACGGTTTGTTAAATTTTTATCACAATTTTGATGTACATATAAAAGAATATGAATTCTAAATTGTAATTGAATATAATCAAGAGTGACGTCAACTTAAATTAAAAATTGAGTTTGAATTACAATTGAATATGCAATTTAGAAAAGGGCACATGTCTGAAAAAATAAATTTTTCAGGAATTAAAGAAAACTATCTATTTTCTAAAGTAGTATATAAATTTATACAATTTATTTTAAGGTTAAGTGTAGGGTCAAAAAGTAATTGAAAATTATATGAATATTTAATGTTAATCTTTATTTAATATATTTTTTTATGTATTATATCAAAGCAACCTTGATTATACAAGCCATAATAAAAAAACGAAGCTTTTATAAGGGAATTAGAAACGACGAAAAAACCAAAATTTCCATAGTAAAACGCATAAAACATATGGGAAATCACTTTTTTTCCAAAGACAAATTTGTAAATGAAAACGTTACAAATTCTCTATTATGATTTCTGAAATATTTTCATAAATGTTTCAATTTCAACATACAGAGGCACAAACAATTATTCGTACATCATTGAAAATAATGGGTTAAGATGATTTTTTTGAAAACGAAACAAGCTACCACAATTTTTACATTGGTTTATTTCTGTCTTAAGTTTAATTTAACAATAATTAACAAAAATTATATAAATATAATATTCACTGATAAGGAAATTAACAAAAATTTGAAATATCTAACAAATTTCAGACAAACAATTATTCGTACATAACAAAAAAATTCAAATATATACATCGTTAATTTTCAAGACAAGAAAATTTAATATTTTGTGTGATTTCCGTGGTTATCAATAACGGCCTGCAGCCTTCGTGGCATTGATTCCACCAACTTCTCAGTCACCGATGCTTTAATATTCCCCCATTCTTCCAAAATTCGTTTCTCTAGTTCCGTCTTATTCGAAATTTGGTGTTTTCTAATGTTGCGTCCCAGAATTTCCCAAATATGCTCGATTGGGTTGAGGTCGGGTGATTGCGGAGGTGTATTCAAGCGATTTCGACAGTTATATAGTAACCATTCCTTAACTATCCCTGCCGTGTGCTTTGGGTCATTATTTTGTTGAAAATAATATTAATGTTCGACACCCAATTTCTTAGCACTCGCTACTAAATTTCTCTTAAGGATATCGAGGTATCCATATTTGTCCATTTTATAGTCTATAAACTCAATATTTCCGACACCACAAGCAGCCATACTACCCCAAACCATTACATTCCCGCCTCCGTGTTTTATTATCGCAGTTGTATTTTGTTTTTGCCATTCTGTGTTGGGCTTTCTCCAAACTTTCTGCTTTCCATCAGAGCCGAAAATATTAAATTTACTCTCATCCGTGAAAATTACCTTTTTCCAGAAACTAATTTCTTTTGTCAAGTATGTTTTCGCAAATTCCAATCTCTTTTTCCGATTTACTTCTGAGATAAAAGGTTTTTTTCGAGGTACTCTGGCATTATAACCTGATTTCCGTAGAACGTTTCGAACTGTTTCTGTTGAAATGGGCTTATTGATGATCTTAGCAATTTCACATCTTAAATTTGGAATATTTTCCTTTGGATTTAACTCTACTTTCCGAATAATAAACCTTTTATTATTTGATGATAAAAGTGGTTTTCGACCTCTTCCAGACGTGTTGGTCAATGTGCCTTCATTTTTAAATTTATTAATGATGCTCTGGACTGTGGAGTGACTTCTATTAAACAATTCGCCTACTTCTCTAAGCGATTTTCCTTGACATACTAGCTTAACCATCATTTGTCTGTCGGAAAGACACACTTCCTTCTGTTTTCTGCCCATTTTTAAAATTTATTCAGTAATAATCAAAACTTATTAAAAAAATTATTATTTATTTTTATAACGAAATATGTATTGGCGTATATCTGGTTTTGTTCGAGGACAAATATATACTAAATAAAAAAAATATTTTTTACGCACGAATTGTTTCAATAACGGTAAATTACGAAAAATATGTATTGTGTATGAATAATTGTTTGTCTAGATTTTTGTATTTTTATTTGGAATTCTGGTTTTTTCTAACGAAATTATTTTTATTTGAACCTTAAGGGATGACTATTTTTAACAATTATCTCACAATCTAACTCAACATCAAAAATGTAGATATGGCTTTTAGAAAAAAAGATTTTATAAAGTATACGAGAAAATATTAAATGTACGAATAATTGTTTGTATCACAGTATATAAATCTCGTTTAAGTAAATCGTTTTCATTTTCTTGTAATAATTGATTTACTTAAACCAAAATATAAAAAAAATTCATAACAGCCGCATTCTGGTCAAATTAAAATGAAAAGCTTACTACAAATCGTGTGCATTAAGTCAATATACATTACATAGATGGCAGTAAACATTTTGAAAAACCGTACCAAAAATTGCCACTTGGGGAAATTTAAGTTCAAAAATTGTAGGAAAAGCAAAATAAATTCTCAAAATATTAAGAATGTGTCATAATTTTGTGATTAAACAATTTTTTCGTATTTTTCTGTATAAATCTGAGACATCTAACGTACACTAGTAAAACTAAAGATAAATGTAAGAAGTATTATTTTAATTCGTCAAAGCCAACTTGATGTATTTTTCAAAATGAAAGTTCGAAAAATATATTTTAGAAAAAATTTAATTTTAATATTTCTGCAATTAATATTTACTTAATACCAATAAACCCTACAAGTATATAGCTGCTAAAGGTTTGTAGAACACTTTTGTATAAATATTTTGTAACATTTTTGCTTTTTTCATTGAAAAACTTTAAGCTAAAAAACACCATTTTTACGATGGATTCCTATGGAAATCAGTGAAAAGTTATACCACTAAAAAAGCTTCTAAAAAATACGTCATAATGATTTACGATGTTAAAATTGTCTGATTTAATATAAATTGTTTTCGGCTTTTTTATAGACAACATACTATTTGTAATGACATACTCATTATTTTCAATTTGGCAAATCAGAAAAATAATGGAGTCATACTCCTAATATATCTACCAGCAAAAGTAGAAAATATTCATCCCCTCCCCCCTTTTCTTTCCCGCAGAGTCAATACAAAGTGTATCAACTCTCAAAAATGAGAAATCTCTTTGAGATTTTGTGTTGGTAATTCGGTTTCGTACAGAAAAGTAAGGTCTACTCATCAGGTAGCTACGACCGAACTACAAAAATTCAACTCTCGAAAAATACATTAAGTATTTAACTAGAGGGTATTGAGTTAGCGAATTATATTCACTAACTCGAACTCTGCTTAAGTAAATCTAATTAAAAATGCAACGTATGAACTTTATGAAACTGTTAGCATAGGTATCAAAATCACTTGAGCGACAGATAGAGATATATCGCGATCGTCGATTCATAAAATGCATTAAATTCGAAAAAGGCACATCTCCAAGAGTTGTGACCTTTTCGAAATTATCGTTATACAAACCGACACTGTTGGCCGTATTAACACAAGAAATGTGCCTATTTCAAACCAAATAGGTGCGGGAATATATTTCCATCACATTAACGTGAAAAAACAGATTTGTCGAAATTTTCGAGATGTGCCCTTTTCGAAATTGCATATTCAATTTGATTGAGCAAAAATATGAGCGTAATTTAGCTTTTCCTAGTTTAAAACTTGCTTTAGTAGCAAGAGTCTCAACCATCATGGTGTTTTTTTTGAAGTATGTACATATGTATCGCTTACCAATCAACATTTTTAAGTGTATGGATGTGGAACCATTTTTGGACTACTTCTTCAGCACTTTGTCACCCAGGGTGCTGATTCTCTAAAAAATAAGATAATGGGTAAATGTGTAAACTTGCAAAAAGCGAGGCCTACTCTAACGAATTCTCAATTTTTCGATTTGAATACTATTTCAAATAAAATCGAAATATTGCAAACTAATAAAAGGAAGCTTTGCTTTTTACGAGTTTACACGTTTACCCATTATCTTATTTTTTTAGAGAATCAGGGTGCAGGAGAGTTAGTTTATCCTACTTTATAGCCAAAAACTTGATACTTTTTTGTTAATGAGTGAATTGAAAGCCTCTTAAGATAAGGTCTAGTTTTGGTTGTATTTTCAAAATTTCGACCACACATTTTTCATTTGAATCAAATATTTTACCACATAATTTGCAAGTTTAGTTACATGTTTTAGGAACATATTTTTGATTTTTTAGAACCTAAAAATCCTAAGCCTAGTAATCACTAATTGTACCAGTTCCATCATTTGTTCTTCTGCATCCCGTTCTATTTTGGTTCTACTTTGCCATTTATTTGGCTTTAGTAAAATGATAATTCATCTTAGTTAACTGAACATGATTAAAATATGCTAAATAATTATCTAAGGATATAACGCTTCCTTTCTTGTATCTACTTCCATTTCGATTTTAAAAACGTTTAACATTAAACATTTTTTTCCAAAATTCTTTAATTCTGCTACAAAGCCTTTGACACATTTCAGAAGTATGACCAAGGTTGCCACACATAAAACATTTCCATGATTTTGCTGGCCCTTAATATAATTATGGAACCGTCCACATCGAAAACTTTTGCCAAATGTTATGTTATGCAGTCCATTGAAAATAAAATTTGCAATGTTTACAATGGAAAATAGAAATTCCCGTTCTAACTTTAAATTATTTTAATATTTCAATATTTTAAAATAAAATCTTCCTTTTTCAAATTTTCTGTATTTTCTGGGATTCCCTATTTGATTCTGGACATTACACTTTCTCGAGCAGAAAAAAACTACTTTTCAGAAATTATCCTATTGAAAAGCATTACATTTCAATATAATTCTCTGAAATTGTCAGAGGAAAATTTCAAATACTTTCGAAGTTATAGACGATTATAGTGCCACGTTTTTTTACGAAACAAAATGCTACGTTGGAGATCACCAACTTTGGAGGTTCACTATTTTGTGAACTTTTGGTCAAACAAAATAACCGTGGTCTATACTGGGGCCATAGTCATAACTATTCTAAAAATATGGAGAAAAATACGTGAAGTCACAAATTCATAATATGGGATCGAAAGTCATGTTTTATTTTTATGATTTTTATATTTTGAATGTGTTATCACTAGGCTTATGATTTTTAGGTTCTAAAAAATCAAAAATATGTAACCCAAATTGCAAAATATGTGGTAAAATATATGATTAAAATGAAAAATATGTGGTGAATTTTGAAAAGAAAACCAAAACTAAACCTTATCTTACAAGGATTTCGATTCATTCATAACAAAAAAATATCAAGTTTTTGGCTAAGTTGGATAAACTAACTCTCCTGGCTTACAAAGCGCTGGAGAAGTAGTCCAAAAATGGTTCCACATCCATACATTCAGAAATTTGGACTGGTAAGCGATACTCACTTATTTCAAAAGAACCCCGCGATGGTTGAGACCTTGAGACTAAAAGATTCACGCTAAAAAAGCAAGTGTTAAACTAAGAAAAGCTAAATTACGCTAATATATTTGCTCAATCAAATTCTAATTTAAAATCAATTTTTAATTTAAGTTGCCATCAAGATTATATTCAATTACAGTTTAGAATTCGTATTATTTTATATATCGTGCTGATAACAAATAATTTTGTTGTTTTATTGAAATCATATTTCGTATTGCAATTAAAATTTAATTTGGAATATCAAACTTACAATTCTCGAATCATTTTAAAATGAAAGCTAAAATTGAACTGTAAATTTTGTATTTTAAATTTTCCCTCAAAATTATAACTCAATTCCTCCTTCAATTTTGTCAATTTGGTTTCAATCGAGTTTTGGAACTTTGCCTATTTGCATTCAAAATATCACAAAATTTTTATCTACATAATTGCAACAAAAATTTTGGAATTCAAACTCAAAATAAACATAAAAGTTTGCTCAAATCTATTTTATAATTGTAACTTAATCTTTAATTTTTCTCTTTCCAGTCTAATTCGAAATACTAACTCAACTTTTAAACTAAAAACTACTTTATAGTTATGTTTTTGCTCAAGTCCAAATTACTGCTCATATTCAATTTCTACTCAACATTTTATTCAATTACTGCTTAAAATTCAAATATTCCAATACTTACTCAGATTTCTACTCAAAAGTCTGATACAATTTACAAACTGTTTGCCCTTGCCCTAAACTAGAGTTTTAAATTCTTCTCTATCTCAGCATTTTAGTAACACTCAGATTTATCTTAAATGCACTTCCAACTAAAGCTGAAGTTGTTCTCCAAATTTCTAACCATGTACATTTATACAAATCTTGGTTGGAATTTTTACTTAATTTATAAACAAAATATCACAAAATTTTGTGTTAATTAAATTTGGAATTCACACTAAATTTTGAAATATTTTTTAAATAAATTGTATCCAATTTATTTTCAAACTCTCGATTGCATTGAAATTGAATTTTTAGTACAATCCAAACTTTGTTCAAATCTGGTGTTTTTTTTTTTTTTTTTTTTTTTTTCGCTGGCGCTACATCCCATTGAGGGATTTGGCCGCTTCATTTTGAAGTTACGTAATCATTTTATTAATGGATAATGAGTGATTAATTCATTGATCCTACCCTTAAAACCAGCCGTGATTTTTTCATCACCCGCCGGGAATTGAACCCGGGACCTCCGGAGCGTAAAGCAAGTATGCTAACCACTGTGCCACCGGGGCAACGTAATCTGGTGTTACTCCGTTCTAAATAAAAGTTTTGCTCGAATAATTTAAACTAAATTTTTAAAATTCACTCAAACCTTTATTAAAGGCAGTCCGGATTCCAAACTTAAGTTTTAAGCTATAAGCTCATGTATTTGCTTAAATCAAATTGAAATTTAAATTTTAAACTCTATTTCTAATTTAAGTTCCTACTTAAGATTTTATTCAATTCTTCGCTTCTATTATAAAACAAAAAGCATTCAGATTTTTGTTCGATTTCTGATTTTCTAGTTTAACTAAAAAATTTGTTGGAATCGTGTTTAGAATTTAAACTCAGTCACATAAAATGCATTAAATATTTTTCTAACTTCCAAAACACCTTGGAAGTTTCTGACTAAAAATCTTAATTTTTTCGAATCCATTTTGATTTTAAACTAAGTTACTAGTCTGAATACCACTCACATATTTAAAAGAAGTTACAATAATCAATTAGTAGAATACCTAAATTTGTTAAAACTTTAAAATTCACTCAAGTTTTTATTTCAATTTAATTCAATGAGCGTGATCAAAATTACAATCAACATTCGAGTACAATTTGCAAGTTTAACTCAATTTTGGAATAAAATGTCACTCAAAGTTTATTCAAATCCAGATGGAATTGTAATCAAATTGGATTCAAAATATTAATTTTGGTTTTCCCAGACATATCTATTATTATTTTTTTTTTTTTTTGCTGGCGCTACATCCCATAGAGGGATTTGGCCGCTTTATGATGAAGTTTCATAAAGGATAATGAGTGATTAATTCATAACCCGGGACCTCCGGAGCTTAAAGCAAGTATGCTGACCACTGTGCCACCGGGACGAGTAATCTATTCTTTGATCCGCCTAATTTGCTCTCATTGTTTTGTTTTCTAATTGACAACCCACTCAGTTAAATATCTATTGTGCTATGTAAATTTATATATCTCTCAAAATTTTGTTAAATCCCAAAAGATTTTATTTGGTTTGGAATGCCAAAATAATTTTTAAAAATATATTCCCAATTCAAATTTCACTCTAAATTTAAAATATAAATTTCTAAATTAAATTCAAAGGACATTTGGTGGGTTGTTTGATATAAATCTCGTATTGCAACCCAATTCTTCCCTAATTGCAATTAAAATTATGGTTAAATCTAGTTTAAAACACCAAATGTAAACTCCAATTTTTGCTCAAAAACAAGTAGAATGTCCTAATCAATATCTAATCTAAATTTCTGAATCAATTTTTAACCCAAGTAACACTGTAGAACAATTTATATTAATTTAATTCCATCCAAAATGTAATTTAATCCAGAAACATTTGCTTCATTTCTATTTTAAATTTCACTCAAAATTTTGTTCGCGTTATGGTTCGAATTAAAATTTATGAATTTAACACCGGACGTTTTTTAAATCCACTCAATATTTAGTCAAACCGTGGTTGGAATTTTTATTCAAAGATAGAATTCAAACTCTATTTGTAGCTAATTTCTGCTGAAAATTTGGATTAGCTTTTGATTCCTAGGGTTTGCAAAAACCCGGTTTTTACCCGGGTAACCCGGTTTTTAGGATTTTTCAATCCTGAAAACCCGAGTTTTTACAAGCTTTAATTTTGAATAGAATTTATTTTGAAATATAAATCCGGGTTTTAAGTAAAAAACTCGGGTTTTTGGATTCCTCACATTTGGAGAAACCTGGGTTTTTGAGACCTAAAAACCCGGTTACAAGCCCTAATTCATACTAAACAGAAGACGTTGTACAAATCTATTTTGTATTTCTAATTCAATTTTTAAATCTAATTTAAGTACCTACTCAAGAATTTATTCAATTTCATTTGGGAATTCAAATTCTCATTCAGATTTTTGCTCGAAATTCTGATTTTATATTCGATGTGTTGAAATTGTTCGATGTGTTGAAATTGTTCGATGTGTTGAAATTGTTCGATGTGTTGAAGTTGACAAACAATATGTTGACTTTTCTCATGTAAATGACATTCAATATTATACTAAAATTCTACGTAATAATTTTACCTAATTATTTTACTTAAAATTTCATTCACAATCATTACGTCCAATTCAGAGTTGAGGCTAATTTTGTTACCTTTAGATTTCCCTCTAATTTTGGTCAAATCCATCATGTTTTAATTGTAATTCGAAATCGATTTCTAATCTACCATTTTGATGAAATAATGCAGTTAGTAATTCACTAATTCACACTTAATAATAAAATTTACATTCAATATTTCCTTCAAACATTTAATTACTTGGAACTTTTCGGATTAAAAATTAGTTTTCGTTCGAGCCTATTATGAATACGAATAACTGTTGCTCAGGTACATAAATGGGGTAGAATTGCATTTCCTTCATTTTTATAGTGTAAGGAGTTTTAACTCTATTTGATTCATTTTAATTCCGATGAATTCTTTTACATACATTTCCTGATCTTATCAAGTAAATGTCACAACATGGATTATTTCATTTTTGATAAAGCCACATACGTTAACGAATAAAAACACCAATCACAAAATCTGATTTTCTAGAAAAACTCCAGATCATCAAAATGTGCAGTAAACTGTTGAGATATTTTAATTTGACTTTTATTTTGTTCTTAATTTATCTAACTTAGCGGAGTTTAGGCCTAAGCAAAACATTGTTAACTTCAAATATTTGTTGGCCTAAATTTAAAATTTGGCTTATAAAATATTTTTACTTTATCAATCTTTAGACTATAAAAGTCGAATTCGTTATTTTTGAAGAAAAATTAAAAATATTTGGAATAAACCATAAAATGTGCGGTAAAACCATTGAGCATTATTATAATGCTCAATATTAAAACGAAAAATAAGTGGAAATATGTAAAATGATGTGAATATACAAAAATATTTAAAAATATGTGGTAACATTTAGGGCTGATTCGCTTTTATTCTAAAAAGAATAACTACCCAACAAATTTTTGGTTTGAATCTCCCAAAAAAAAATTTTTTTTACATAAGAATCCTAAGCCTAGTTACCACTGAGTAAAACAAACAAATTATGCAGCGTGATTTTTTGTTGTTGTTGTGGTTTTTTTAAGATACAGAGTGTCAAATAATTAAAAATGTCAAGCACGTGGTGTGGTATTTATTGCTATTGACGATTGGAGCATCACGGATTCCACGTAGCGTAATTTTTCTATACTAAAACTATCTATCCATTGACGTTTAAAATTTTATTTCATTGCTGAAATAACCGCAATTCCTTCTTTCAATTTTTCCTATATTGTTTATCTATGCAACACAAACTTCAAATGGATGGTTCTTTTAAATAAACAATTTTTTCATAAAAGGCGTTCAGCCTACTTTTATAATCGTCAACAGGAAAAAATAAATCCGAAAATTTTAAAATAGAGCTCATTACAAAGTCAGATAGATGGGGATTATAAAATATTTTAATTTAATAAAAATGGTAGCTTGGTAGCTTCTTTTTTAAAATGAGCCAAATTTTAGAATATTTGGATAATTATTTTTTTTTTTCTATACCATCGAAAACAACAACAACAATTTTTATAAAAATCATAAAATTAAAACATGACTTCCAAAAAAATGTGATTTGACTTATGTTTTACGACCATATTATTTTTTCAAACATTCCATTGAGCCGGAAGATCAAAATTTTCAAAGCGGCTTTTATTAGGCTGCCAAAAACCCCTGTAAAAAATTATTAAAAAAAATATGTAAACAAATTTTCTTGTATTCAAAGACAAAATATTTGTTAGAAAAATTACGGACTCAAAAAATGTGTTTTTACTAATTTACCAGTCCCATAAAAATTATTTAAATTTTCGACCGAGAAAGCGTAATGTAAACGAGACTGATGAACTGGTGAATATGTCATGGTATCGCGGCTTGCGCTTGCCTTGAACAAATAAAATTTAGGTGTAGTTATTTTAATCAAATAAAGAAACCAACCGAAAGGTATTTTCAGTCCAAAAATTTGTGACTAAAATACCTCTCAAGAAGGTTATTCTGTCCAAATGCCTAGAAGGTATTTCAGTCAAACAGTTTTTTTTTGCGACTGAAGTTACTTTTAAAAAGAAGAAGGCTTCACTCATTTTGTTTTTTGACTGAAATCTCTTTGACTGTATCCCCGGAGAATAATTTTGCCTGGAATTCTTTTTAGTAGTTTGACAGAATTTCTTTTAGAAAAGGTATTTCGGTGAAAAATCCTAAAAGAATCCCAGTCAAAAAATTTTTGAATGCCTTTTTAATTTTTTGATTGAATCACCTTTTGAAAAAGCATTATTTTTACAACTTAGCCATTAGTGGATATGATAACACTGAAATTGTGGATTTCGCTGATTCAAATAATGTTAATGTTGATTTTGGGCGTCAAAACAAAATGGCCATCAAATGCCATTCATAATTAGGAGAATATTAAAAATCATCTGAATTGTCACGATTTTTGCAAATATCGCGAGTCATTTTTGGCAGCAACATATTTTGTAATAATTTTACTTACTTGTTTTACACGTTTAGTTTAAACCCGCAATTTTATGAAAGTTACAAAAAAAGGTTTAACCGCTCATCTAAAACAAAAACACAACACTGAACTCTGAACCTTTGTACATAAATACAAAAACCTAAAAAGAAGCAAAAAGGATCCAAATTTGTATTTATAATTGAATTATTTTATATTTCAGTAAGTTTTCATTTTACCTACAGGAAACAAAATTTAATTATTGATTAAAAATCTGTAACACATTTTCCTTAATATGCCAATTCTACAAAATTGTATATGTTAGCGTAAAACATTAGGGCAAAGCACATATATATCCCAGAAATTTTGTTTAATTAAAAATTGTAAAGGACCCCCTATTGCTTCATCTTGTACAAACAGAATATGATGTGTACACTTCTATAGACAAAACGACAACCAAAACAAAAAAAATCCAAGAATTAATTTGAATGCTACTTTTTTTTATACAATATTGAGTTAGGATAAATATTCTAACCGTGACACAATCACTGACAAATTATGTACTATACTAAATGGTACAGTAACTAATTAGGTTTTGAATCTTATTTTTCATTTATGCGACAAATTAATTCAATGTACCCAAAACAACTGTATAATTATGATGACCTCTTTGAACGGTAAAACCATAAAACATTTATGTAGGCCTAGGCACGTACAAATACATACCTATAACCGAATTCTAATATTCCGATTGTTGTACCATACCATACGACAAGGACTAATTGAAAAACAAAACAAAAAGGAAATTTTTTTTGTCGTTTTTTCAAAATTAAATAAAAGTCACAATAACAACAAAGGAAGAAAATTTTTTTTAAGTAAGTTAGTTTTCCAATTAGGTAGTTCAACATCGAAATATGTATGTGTGTGTACAAAAAAAAATGTTTTTCAATTTAAGCTTTTTAAATTTAGCAGTTGAGTTATTTCCTAATTAAACAAACAAGCTAAAAGATTTTAGTTGGAATTAGTATGTAGCACAAATATATATGGTTACACAAATAAAACTACTTAGCAGAATAAGAACATTTATCTCTGGTATTTTATTTTCAAGTTATTAGCTTGAAGACCACAAAAAAACTAACTGGGCATTTATTACAATGTCAAGATTTTAAATAGCAATTTTAGGCTGAGTTCGGATGGTGTAGAATTTTACAGATTAAGGGTTTGTGTGAATGATGTAAATGTAAACTGTTTAGAAGGCAACTGTTTTGGTCCTTAGTCATCCTGACCGTTTCCCCATTGGTAAATCATCTTGCTGACTGGTAATACTGCTAGTGCTGCCCTGAGGTCTGGGTGAGTCTGATGCGGGACGCAAGGGAATTTCTTGTGAGCGGCTGAATGCTTCATCAAAACTTCTGGATGTGTTACCGTTCGATGTTGAGTCTCGGCCCTGTACCCCCGGGATAATTTGATTTTGGTGTCTTCCCCAAAGTCCGCATTGTGTTTGAACTTGAAACATGCGATTACCCAAATGCTTCGTTATTTGGCCTGGCACCCATTTCTCTCCTTACGAAAAATTCCTAGTATAAAGTTGTTGCTCAAGTCTGAGCTAATGTGTCGCATCTTCATATCTTGATGCAGTTTTGTTCAGCCTAAGAACAGATAATAGTGTCTGATGTTCTCTGTTGTGCGATTTAAAAGCAGGCATTTTACCATTATCTCCAGGATGGTTCTAAATGTTGCTAGAAATATTGCTAGCAGAGCTTGTTCTACGGTTTTCTTAGTGCTACTACTGTTGACAAAGAGCTTGGTTGCTCGAAACTAGTCCGTGTATATGTATAAAATATAAAATTTTAAATTATCACTATAAGATAAAAAATATTGAGTATTTTATTGCATTTTATTTCTCACAAATAAAAAATGTATTAATAAATAAGTGATAAAAGTGCACACACATATGGATCTCCTCCAAAACAGTAATAAGCAATATTTTCGAATGCAAGATTTTGTACTTGCAAGATTTTGTAATGCAAGATTTCGGGGCGTTCCCTAATAAATTTATTTATTAGAATTTAATGTTAACAAAATGTTCCTTTTTTTATTAATCTTGCAACTACAAAATGTTGCAGTTACAAAATGTTGCAACTAAAAAATCTTGCAATTGCAAATCTTGCATAGCAAAATAGTGCAATTATTTTTCTTTTTAGTAGGTTTCATTAATAGATTCTATGTAATCCTCTCCTACGTGCAGCACGCAGTGTGACGTGTTTACTGATCCCGGCTCCTACGCCCCCCGAAGTTCAAATCTAAAGCCCCTCAGAGGGCTAGGCAGGGGGGAGCGCAGCGACATCGCGCGGACCAGTGAGAGTTACCGAAGCCGTTAGCCTCTACAATTCTAAGTTAAATTAGTCGATGTCATTTATCTTGAAAACGAGATTTTGAGAAACAAGATTTTCTCCAAAAAGATTTTTGGTTACAAGATTTTGTAAACCATGATTTTGGAGAAAAGATTTTAGAAACAGTCTTTTGAAAAACAGTGATACTTGGCCAACCCTAATTGAAATTGGAAATATTTTTACAAAAAGTGGAATTAAATTCGGAAAAAATTGTTAACATTACGCGTATACATATTGTACGTATAAATAGTCATTTACGTATATACATATTGTATGTATAAATAGCCTTATCCATAAAAATATACAGAAAGATTAGCTATGTAGGCCCTACATCGTCTTTCCGGAACAAATGGATTAGCAGGGGGGACGATTTCCGTTGTGTTCTCAAAATTTTCTCGAGTGTTTTTTCATCCATCGCGATAACACGACTTTGCAAACAATGTCGCAATATTAATTGCGGATTCAAATTTCCTCCAAATGAAACCAGCTTCTGGAATTTTATTTTCATGTTATTGGCTTGAACACCACAAAATAACTAACTGGGCTTACAATTGGGGCATAAATAGCAATTTTAAGATGAGTTCGGATGGTGTAGAGTTATTGCAGATTAAGGGTTTGTGGTAAATGTAAATATAGTGAATCCCAACAAAAAAATATTTTTCGTTGGGAATTCAAAACAAAAAGTTCATTCCGAATTCTCTTGTGTGCGTAATTATTTGCAATTAAAATGTGCTTGCTCATATTATTGTTGAAATGAGGATACATTATTTTTATATTTCCTCAGAGCACACGTCACCGCTTGCACTATTTATTACTGAAACCGGAAAAAATTATCTCGCGAAACTAATGTGACAATTTGTGAATGAATATAAATTTTCTATTCAACGTTGGAATGATGGAAATTCTTTTATTCCTATACATACAAATAAACATCTTCATTGTTATTTATAAATGTACGATGATGCTTTCCACATTGGAAAATTATAACCAACAAATATGTTTATTATTGACCTAGATTTTTCATTTTTATTCAAATCCCGCATACAGAGCATCATAACTATATGTGGTGAAATGTAAATAGAAAGATGAAATGTGTGTGACTTTTATATACAATGCGAGTATATTATGAAACCGGAAAAACGCGTTTGGAAACAATATTTTAATTACAATGCAAAACTCAACCACAAAAAAAGACGTTAAAATAATGACGAGTATATTATGGGGTGGTGGTGGGGTTTTTCATTGAAATACTTGCTAAAAATAGAAAATCATGATATTTGAATGTTTTTGTTTTACTTAAAACTTTAATTGGTTTTAGTTATTTTTTATATCTACTACATTTTTGACCGACTCCCTATTTTCATCCTTTTATTTTGGCTGACAGATTTTTAACATTTTTTTTGTTTTAATTTCCGATACATGATGTTGATGATACTTATTACCCACTAGACTAAAAACAGATTCAAAATCATCGATTTGCTGAATAATATTCCAAATTCCCGTTTGACACATGTCACACACGATTATAACTCAATTTTTTTTTTTTTGATGGCTGGAAAAATCAATCTTGATTTTCCAAATTATTTTAATGTGTGACTCGTTTAATTTGTTGACAATCCGGTGATTTTCTTTTTGGATGTAAACTCAATATGTCAACATTTTTACAGGTAAAATTGGTAAACAAGATTATTTTTAATTCGATTTTTCGATCAATCTTAATTATATAGGGATAGAGAGGGAGAAAATCGATCAATAATTTAAAAGTTAGACTTTTTTATATACATAATATGTATTGTACAAATACATAAACAAAAAGGGAATAAAATATGGGTCAGATATAACAAAACCGAGATTTCGAGGAAATTCTAGGAACCGATCGTATTAATTTTAATTAGTAGTTGTATATTTATGGAATCTTAGAATCGAACTCTCGAACCAAATATTTGGCTAACGTATAAATATCTGTTGATTGATTTTCCAAATTGTCCCCACGTTGTTTTGGCTTCCAAAATCTAGACTCCTTGTGCCGCTGGTTCTAAATATTTTTTAGCCGTTTTTAGCAAATCAAAATTTTGTTGTACTATCGAGAGTTATTTACCATAGCGTGATCCCGATTTCGGGAAGATTTAATTAATTAATTGAAACTTGTATGACAGACCTAAACACGATTGTGTATAAAGTTGTTCCTAGTGTTGGCCACCTGCAACGTTCGCACAATACGTTATAAGCATGGTTCGAGTGGTCTCTGTAGAGTTACAGTAAAAAGCTCTAAGGGCTCTAGCAATTAATTCAAAAATTTTAAGCCAACTTAGTTTATAACATTGCCCATTTGAAGAAAAAAGTTCAGGCCAAAATTACGAGAGGCCTGGAATAAAGAGTCTTGTCGGCTTAGTAAGAGTTTGTATTTCTTACCAGATTAATTATAAAAGTAATAGAAATAGTTTTGCCAATTGGAATTCCGCTACAGAAATAAAATTATGCATTCTCTCAATATTTTATTTGACGCAGAAACACGGTAAGGCTCGATTTTTTTTAAGTTAATTCATATTTGACCATGAAATATTTTTTCAACAGACATAATACAGATTGCGAGTTCTACATGAAAATCCTATACAGTTTTGTTTTACGTGAAACTTTAACTTTTGACATTCTCTGAAAGATTCTCTGAAGACTTATTGTGTGAGCATTGTACCTGATCAACCCAATGAACTAATCATATTACCCACAATTCCACAACCACAGCAAGTATAAAATTTACTAATATTTTAAAATAAATTTAAATTTGGAACACTGTTATAACAACCTAAAATTATTATTGGTGTCCAGGAAAAAACCCGCAAACTTAAATACGCGAACTAAAAAAAAGCGCACATGGAAAATGTCTTACACAGAAAAATGCCCACAGAGAAAAAAGCTCAGTTGGGAAATTGCGGACACAGTTCACCACACAGTGAATAGTTCACCTAAGTCGCTAACAATTTTATTGCATTTCAAATGATATGAACTGTTGTGTGAATTTTCTCAGCAACAGCTACTCTCTACACTCCGTACTATTAAATGTTGCACGATATTGTTGAAGGACGGCTGTGTTGTGTGCATCAACTTGAGCACGAGTTGGATTTATACAGATTGCTCTATCCAAATCAAAACCGCCAGATGCCTCTTCAACACTTTTGATATCAATAGAGCAAACTGTATGGACTTCAACTCACCGACGCGTAGAGCATTCAAAAGATCGGAAATGCTGTTTCGCCTTAGTGTCGCATGTCCTCCGTCAACTCCGCAAGGCTGAGGAGTCTCCACAAATGAGTTGCTTGAATAAATCTTGCAGGCTGCAGGTGGCAACTTAAGCAAATCTCCAAAAACCATTTTGTTGATGACACCGAGACCGAATGGTTCATTTTCCTTCTTTTTCAGTTGTCGCAGTCTAAATCGATTATGCACATCATTTCGTATAGGGCTATACTAGCGATTAACCTGTTGTTTACACTTTCTGATGCGACTCGGACTTTCATTTATTTGGTCCTGATTACTGATGGTGTTGAATAATTCTCGCTGTCCTAAATTCATTGCAGCACATACATTCTGTAACTGCTCATTTGTCATCGCCTGTTCGGTAACTTCATATTGAAGTTCTGCCTCAACAATTAATTTATATGGAGTAAAAATTGTACGAGCAGGCTAAAGAAATAATTTTCCGGTTCCTCAGCATTTGAAAGAATGGCATTCGCACAACAGCTGGAACATTTCTAATTATCATTTTAGTGTTGTTTGCCAGCTTGTTGAGTTTTCGTCTTGTTAGTTGCTCTTCCTCTCCTGCATCAATGCTTTCTTTACTAATTCCCGCTTTCTTTGCATGGCTAAAAATTCATCGCAACCCTGCTCTTGTTGTCTTGAACGATTTGCTTATCGCTCAAATATATTTGAGCAAAGTCCAACTTCTTGATTATCCTCAAATATCAGCACTTAAAATCGTTGATCATGCTTTTGAACTTGATACTTCCTTGAACTTCATTTTATACTCCGCTTTTTTCCCTTTGGTCTTATGGGAGTCGGTGAAATAAAACTTGTTATCATAATTCATGAGACCATATGCACTGCCAGCAACAATCAAAATTCTAACATTATGTTCGGCAAACAATTTAACTCGGGGGATTTAAGTCATCATATTCAATAGCAAAGGTATTGTCAAATATCAGGATGTCGTGTCTTACAACATCAAGATTTTTGATCTCCAAATAGCCGCGATTATCAATTGAAAATGCACCTGGTTTATTTCTAGTTTCCCAATCAATCCATTCCTAAAATCTATCGCCTTCAATCATGTTTCGATTTGAAATATTTGTTGAAACATTGGTGTCCAGCATGTTAGGATTGAACGATTTCTTTATTTCTTTGATTCCAGAAGGCACGTACGATTCGCGATAAATTATTAATTCAAAGGTAGGCACTGCGAGTTGAAGCATCAGTAGCTTGGTCATCAGGTATTTTTGGTCAACAAGATTCTTGTTGAAGCTTTTCTTGTCGTTTTTGCTTCTCCTGCTCTACGCGTCGCTTGCGTTCGGTGGCTGTCTCCTTGATCATGGTAGAAGTTGTCACTAATCACTAATAATATTTATTTTTATTTTTATGTTTCTCTTTCTTCCTCCTTCACTTCACTATTGTTTTTATTGTTATTTCTTTCTCTCTCCCTCTCTCTTACACACTTACTTTTGAGGTTTTGAAGCACATTCGAGATTTGTTGGGGATTGAAGATTTTTCAAGATTTTCGATATTATTGTTATGTTAAATTCGTGATGTTAATTAACGTAGGTTTTATTCAAAGTGATCAACTTTCAGCTGTTTGCTTTTAAATCGCTTTGAGAATATCAAGATCAGTAGATGTGATATATGTAACTGAATTATGTATAGTATTACCTTGAGATTTTCGATATTTGTTACGATTTTTGCCGTCGAGGTTTTAAGCTTATTTCACGTTTGCTTGCCTGTTTTGTACCCATGGCCTCTTACTAAAACAGACCTTACAAATGAGATTTATATCAATTATTTTAAATTTTCATAGCAAATCATTATTCCTTCAGGTGACCTTGGAAGGTCATGGAAAATACATATTCGGACGTCCAATTTATTGCTCTTTTCGATTCTGTCATCAAAAATAGGGGTTCTAATTTAAAAAATTGGCCTTGACCTACAAATGACCTTGAACATGAAGGTCAAGGTCACAATCAGGATCACCGTTAAATTCCTTGTTGAAAACTACCTAAGAATAACCCTTGCTCATTTTTTTTTGATCGAAATCCGCGAGATTTTTAGGGGTTTCCATACTTTTTCCTCACCCTGTATATCATTTTTTCCAGTAATACAGGACTTCAAAAAATACTCAGTTGCACTACGAAAATTAAATTAAACAGGACTCACGTATAACAGAAAATCATTATGAGATTGGTGCGAACAATAAAGGACCTGAGAAAATACTCGGGGCAAATGAAATTAAATACGATTCACGAGGCTTTGCGGTCATGTTTGGCCATTGAATCAACAGAATTTGCAAAAATTTTAAAGTACTGGCAACTAGTAGGTCTAACAGAAAATCCTCATGAGATTAGTTCCAATAATACAGGACCTATAAGAATATCCTCGTGACAATATTCTGAAAAAATTTCAGAGTACTGCTACTGACTATTGATCTAATAGAAAATCGTCGTAAAATATGTGTCAATACCGTAAGTCTGGAGTAACTTTCTTTTGTTTTGAAAAAATTTAATAAAATACGACTCACTTGTTTCTAACCGCAGCTGACAGGTTGTTCAAAATAAGCACCAAAAATAATAAACGTGATATAATCATATCAATCTACATAGGTTTGATTTGGTAAAATTGTTAGTGAAATTAGGCAATATTCTGGGATTTGAAATTGTATTCATGTTATATTCTTTTTTAAAAATATGTTTACCTATTCGGAGTTTTCATACTTTAATATTAAAGCAAATTGAAATCTGCCAACAGATTTGAGCCAGCACTCTAAGCAATCAAAATATAAACTACATCAACTTCAAATTGCTATGTCTGACTGAACCCCTATACCTAAAGCAAGCCTGAGGCTTGTTTATTATACACCACGATCTTAACCATGAATCTTAAGGCCCCACAACCTACGACTTTCAAGTGTGAGAAAGGCCTATAAATTATTTATGGTAAAATGAGCTCCCAACTACGGGTCTTGAAGCCTTATAACCAGGAACTAACCCTAGATAGGCCTATAAAAACTATTTACATTCTATATACATATCTATACAGAATGTACTGTGCATGTTGTATTAGCGAATTATACTAATACAGGTAAACTCTCTTACAAATTTTTTCTTCGTCACATTCACGCAACTCTATAACTGTGTAAGCACATTTTATTAATTAACAATTTTTATTTTTTTTATACCGGGTGATTTTTTTACCTGATACACTGAAATATCTCGGAAAATAAGCACTCTTCGAAAAAAATGGTAAAGATCAAAATTTAATTATTCCGCGGGGGAAATACAGTAGTGTTAAAATTAGAACCCCCCCCCCCCAGCCTCGTAGAACCCGAATCTGCAATAAAAAATAGAGGTTCCTATCTTAGTTTCAAAGTTACCCCTCGCCCCACCTACAAGTACAAGGAGGGGGGAGGGTTCTAATTTTAACACTACTGTATTTCCCCCGCGGAATAATTAAATTTTGATCTTTACCATTTTTTTCGTAGAGTGCTTATTTTCCGAGATATTTAATCCGTGATAAAAATTGAATATCGTCAATTACAGCGCCATCTATCATGAACCGAAAAAATGTTTCAGTCAAATCCTACGTATTTTTAGCAGTAGAATCCGAATCTGCAATAAAAAATAGAGGTTCCTATCTGAATGAACAAGTCTGAAGTCTATCTAAGGTATAGGGGTTCAAACTTATAGGGATTTGGGGTTGATAAAGAGAGAGAGAGAGAGAGACATTGGACTGTACCGCTTACTTTAACGATTTTTGTGCCTTTTCTGCAAACGTAAGATGTGCTGGCTCTAATCTGGTGGAAGATTTGAATTCATTGGATCAAAATATATGGTAGTCTGATCCCCCAGATCAACCTTTGTATACAGTCAGAAACATTCAGATGTATACGGTAAATTAAAATCAACGAAACACTTTTTTTTTTTTCTTTTTTTTTTTTTTATTTTAAAAATACATAAATATGAAGTAAATATATGTTATGTGATAACATTATTGATAAAAAATAAAATTTTAAATATGATATCTTCTGTTTGGTTTTTAACTTTATCTTTAAATTTCCCTCTAAATATGAGCCGTATACATCTGAATGTTTCTGACTGTACATGTTACTGATTATTGGAATTTATCATGACATCACTTTGTCTATTATATTTCTGTCGTGATAGTTTACTTTTTATCATAAAATTTGGGGTGGTATTGTTAACGTTCACTATCATTATTTTTGGGATAGCATTTTGGACCAACTTTAGAGGTGCCACAAATAAGGTAATTCAAGGTAAATCATAGGAGAGAAATTATACGAGTTTCTCTCACAAACAGACGTTTTAGGTAAAGCAGTGATGAACACCGATATAAATATACAAACGTTTCCTTAGCTAATCTTCAAATGATATTGTTTGAAAATTTGGTTATTTGACAGAACCCTTCGAAGTTCGTTCCTTCTTAAACTCTCGCCGAACATCATAAAATATCAATATTTAGAACCTATTAACTGAAAAAATAACAATCATTCCGGTGTGACATGACACATACATATTTTGATGTGAAAAATGGTTTCGATAAATAAATTTAACAAAAAAAAAAAACAATTTTTAAATTTCCTATACCGGAAAATATGAAAAATTAATTTTCTACCTGAACTGTAATAACGTCGAACTTTGTAAATAAATTCGAAATATTTGGGTATTTGATAAATTATTTGAAAATTGATCAATTGTCACGCGATTTATTTTCCTTGTATATTTCGTGTTAGCTATACACACAGGGGTATTCATAATAGGTTAGCTACACTAATATTGTGACTGTTCATTGTATGTATTTACAAAAGTTTTGTAACACGTTTATTTAAATATTTACTTTAATTTCCATTAAAGGTTTTATACACATAATAAAATGTGCTGCTGTTATACATAAAATCATTGTCAAAAAAAAAAGTTGAATAAATTATATTTTGCTCGTCTTGTAGCGGGTATAGCTGGAAGGCAAAATAACGAACTGACGATAAAGAAATATGATTAATTACAGATGCTGTGTAATAACAATTACTCTGATCATGTAAAGTATATGTATAATCACTGTTCCACCTTCTGTATACACGGAATTTAAGAATTTCGATTAGAACGGGTGATGTTGAATATTTTTGTGCTTCCTGTATACATATACATATATTAATACAATTCTATTAACTGAAGGCAATCATTAACGAAGATCAGATAAGAAAATTAATTTATTGGCACAATCATAAACAAAAAACTTTTCCCTCAATTTCAAATTTTGTACTAAAATGTTATTATAGCACACACACACAACAAAAATCATAAAATAATACCCGCCTCTTAACAACAATCAATTTCCTTTTACATTTTCCTTATTTATCGTAATAAAAAAATGAAAACATTTTTTTTGTCTAATCAAAACAGACAGATAACACAATAGCGCGTAAAAATACTCTTCAAAACGTACAGTGTACACTACAAGGTCTCACATTAAATCCTCGTCTATATATTGTATGAAATAGTAATGTTTCGATTTTGACGTTGTACTTTGTATTGGTAATACAAAGATTGTTGCTTCCTATATACGGTGCAAAAGACGAAGGAAACGACAAAATCATTTTCATTTATCATTCTTGTCCTTTTTATTTTATTTTCCCGTAAATTAAGTTAAAACACATAAAAAAAAAAATTAATAAGATTACTCGACAATAATAGTAATTATAGATATGAGAGAGTAAAAAAAAGGAAAATTGGAATATAAAATTCCATTATTCCATTATGATCAGACACCCTTTTTGACATGCTTCCTTTTAAAATGAATGCTGCTTTTTCATTATGATTATTATTATATGACCTATACTCTTTGTCGACACTTCTTAGATTGCCTGTGTGTTATTATTTTTGTTAAGATGAATGAATATGAAGAAGATTTCTCTCACTTTAAGTGGATAAAAAAGAAGTTAATAGAGAGGAAAATATTTTTCTATTTTTATTCATCTTTTTATTGACAGCAGAATTGTTGTCTTCTAAACAAAAAAGTTTTTGTTCTTTATTTTTACAAACTGACATTAGCAGTCCTGTATATAGGTACCTAAATTCGAGGTTCTCCTTCTTAAACTGGAGGAAATTTTTACGAATACTTTATTATCGGTAGAGAAATTTCAATCAATATTACTGAACCTTTAAAAATGGTTAAAACTAAGTTGTAAGCCTGATCTTCACTCCTCGTTCTGGTTTTTTCTTAGTATTAGAATGGAAGTTAGTATTGAATGGAATTGCGTAAATGAATAAAATTTTAACCTCTTAAATTTTGCATGCTGGGTACTTCTAGATAAGACTGTAGAACAGATAATATTTTGCAGACATATCAAACTAGGGCCCTTAAGACAACCAAATTTGTTGGTGTTACAAAAGATTATATTTTAAAAAGTAAGACTATGTGCAATTTGTAAAATGAGTATATTAAGGGCAAAGTCTTAACTAACAGAAATAGCCTTATTATTAGGGCAGACGGTTTATCCACTAAATGTAAAACGAAAAAAATTGTAGCTTTTTTCTAATACCGTATACAGACTGAAGAAGTAAAACAATTTTCCCATAGTGCTTGAGAAGAAAGCCAGACTTAGGTAAAGGGGCTATTTTTAAACCAAAACCTATAGAAGCTCGTGATCTTCTACGAAAAATTCAGCTTTACTTACTGCTTCACATGAATTGATTCGCATTATTGGAACGTAACTGGCTCCTTTTCGAATCCTGGTATCTTGCTTACTGGATAAGCGTCTCCTGAAATTACCAATATCGCTTCAATATTCTAAGATTTTTGCTTTAATTTTCTGAGTTTTAACACATAACCTATGCACTCTGTGGCTTTGTTATTATTATAAGTTATAACTGAAAAGGTTTGCGTAATCAAACTAAATTGTGCCACTGAACCCAACTTACTAATAATGAATGCTTCTCTGCGAATATTTTTGAGTTTGAATGCTCTGTATCTCTATATCTAGAATATTTAATAACCACAACAGCAATTCATGGGGGTCTTTCGATCTCTATTTTGAATATTAGAATTTGATTTTAGAAATTAAAATTTGGAGCCTGAGAAATTAGAATGAAATTTATTATATATTGAATATTACATTTTTCAGTTTAGAACTGGGGTTTCCGAAATTAGGATTTGTTGGTTAGGAAAATTATAGATTTGCATTTCATTTTCAAGTTAATAAATTTATGTCGTTGAATAGAAAAAAGTGTTTCCTTTGAAAATGTTGTATTTGACTTAAAAAAGGTTGATATTGAAACTAATACTTCATCGTTAAGATTCTAAACTAAAACTCAATATTTCTTAGTCTTAAATCAAATAATTTAACCTAATTCCATGTATTAGTCATAGTAAATAAAACCATTTTAGAACCCTGTTTTCGTCGAATAAATACGCGATTAACCAATTATGTTGCTAAATTTTGATATTGGTACAAAATGGGTTCCTTCTTTAAAAATAATTTCCATGAATAAAAATAAACCTGAAGGGCTAATTTACATATTTTTACTTTTAAAATTATATTTAAATAGAAATTAAAAATTATAGATATTGAGCACTTCCTTATTATATCTTCATTACCAATATTTTGTTACCGTTGGGAGGAGAATACATTTAATTTCACTAAGTTAAGGAAAATTATATTAAGCGAGTAAAATTCCAATAGGTAAAGGGTAATTTTAGTAAGTTTATGGTAACTTTATTAGTTGATAATTAAAACCATTTTAGAATCCCATTTTTATCGCACTTGATTGATTTCATCATAATCGGTTAAGAAATCTAAAATCCTTTTAGAATCCCATTTCCATCGTATACGTCGAATTTCATCATATTAGGTTAATAAATTGCCAAGTTTCGCGCTAATTGGCTATATTTGAGAACTCGTCTAAAATCCATTTTAGTATTCCATTTTCATTGCACTTGTCAAAATTCATCATAATCGTCTAAGAAATAGACAAGTTTTAGAATATACCATACTATGCCATGAGCCATATTGAAATATCCCGTGGTGTATCTGAATTTCACTTATAAATACGTGTTATTTAAAACTTTTGAATTACAGTCATTCGGGTACTAAATACTCCTACTTTACAACAATAATTTTGGTCTACTTTAGTAAAGTTACAGAAGCAACTTTGTAACATTTGAAAGACATACAAATTGCATACAACTCATATTGCTCGTTTGAGTTATGACGTTGTTGTATTCAATAAGCGATTTAAACTTAACCTTTGAAAGAAAAAGGATAATTTAAATCATGATAACTGATTGATTGATTAGAATGTACGACCAAGCCTAAGAGAGACTCCCGACACCGGGCCTTCCCGTACACCCTTTACACATAACAAAACCAAAGGAAGGGAAACGTATGTTAGTAACAAAGAATCAACCCGGTTCCAGACACCTAAGTAGTTAATAGTTAGTAAATTTGTTAGTAGTATATTTTTAGTCAATTATTTAGCACAAGGCAACACAATTTCAAGCCTATTTACTGATTAAGCTCCTGGAAAGCTGTTTCAGGTTCTCCAAAAATTTCCTAAATTTAAAATCTGTATTAATCCTTTATAATAAATATTCTAAAATTGATTAAGTATAAATTTAATTCTTTGAAATAAATATAAATTAATATTTATGTACTACAAATAAATTAAATGTCAAATTCCAAATTTCCAGTTCCAAATTCCAAATTTTAAATTCGAAATTCCAAATTTTAAATCTTAAATTTCAAATTCCAAATTATAAATTACAAATTTTAAATTTTAATTTTAAAGTTCAAATCCCAAACTCCAAATTCCAAATTTCAAATTCCAAATTTTAAATTCCAAATTTGAAATTCCAAATCATATATTCCAATTCCAAAATTTCATATTCCTAATTTCAAATTTTAAATTACAAATTTTAAATTTCAAATTCCAAACTTCAAATTCTAAATTCCAAATTTCAAATTTAAATTTCAATTTCAAAATTTTAAATCTTAAGTCTCAACAATGTTATGAACAAACTATGTAGTACTTGAATCCAAAAACTATTCACCTTGGACGATTAAAAAAAAATTCTAAATCTTAAATCTTAAATCTCAAATTCCAAATTTCCAGTTCCAAATTTCAAATTTTAAATTTGAAATTCAAATTTCAAATTTTAAATCTTAAATTTCAAATTCCAAATTATAAATTACAAATTTTAAATTTTAAATTTCAAACTCCAAATCCCAAATTATAAATTCCAAATTTAAAATTCCAAATTTTAAATTTCAAATTCCAAATCCCAAATTCCAAAATTTAATATTCCTAATTTCAAATTTTAAATTACAAATTTTAAATTTCAAATTCCAAACTTTAAATTCTAAATTTCAAATTCCAAATTATAAATCTCAAATTTAAAATTTCAAAATCCCAAATTTTAAATTTCAAATTCCAAATCCCATATTCCAATTCCAAAATTTCATATTCCTAATTTCAAATTTTAAATTACAAATTTTAAATTTCAAATTCCAAACTTCAAATTCTAAATTCCAAATTTCAAATTTAAATTTCAATTTCAAAATTTTAAATCTTAAGTCTCAACAATGTTATGAACAAACTAGTACTTGAATCCAAAACCTCTCCACCTTGGACGATTAAAAAAAAAATTCTAAATCTTAAATCTCAAATTCCAAATTTCAAACTTCAAACTCCAAATTCCAAATTTCCAGTTCCAAATTTCTAATTCCAAATTCCAAATTTTAAATTTCAAATTCAAACTTCAAATTTTAAATCTTAAATTTCAAATTACAAATTATAAATTACAAATTTTAAATTTTAATTTTAAATTTCAAATCCCAAACTCCAAATTTCAAATTCCAAATTTGAAATTCCAAATCCCATATTCCAATTCCAAAATTTCATATTCCTAATTTCAAATTGTAAATTACAAATTTTAAATTTCAAATTCCAAACTTCAAATTCTAAATTTCAAATTTAAATTTCAATTTCAAAATTTTAAATCTTATGTATGTCTCAACAATGTTAAGAACAAACTAGTACTTGAATCCAAAAACTATTCACCTTCGACGATTAAAAAAAAAATTCTAAATCTTAAATCTCAAATATCAAATTTCAAACTTCAAATCCAAATTTCCAGTTCCAAATTTCAAATTCCAAATTTTAAATTTTAATTCTAAATTTCAAACTCCAAATTCCAAATTATAAATTCCAAATTTAAAATTCCAAATTTCAAATTTTAAATTCCAAATCCCAAATTCCAAAATTTAACATTCCTAATTTCAAATTTTAAATTACAAATTTCAAATTTTAAACTTTAAATTCTAAATTCCAAATTTCAAATTCCAAATTATAAATTTCAAATTCCAAATCCCAAATTTTAAATTTCAAATTCCAAATCCCATATTCCAATTCCAAAATTTCATATTCCTAATTTCAAATTTTAAATTACAAATTTCAAATTTCAAACTTCAAATTCTAAATTTCAAATTTAAATTTCAATTTCAAAATTTTAAATCTTAGGTCTCAACAATGTTATGAACAAACTAGTACATGAATCCAAAAACTCTTCACCTTGGACGATTAAGAAAAAAATTCTAAATCTTAAATCTCAAATTCCAAATTTCAAACTTCAAACTACAAATGTCAAATTCCAAATTTCCAGTTCCAAATTTCAAACTCCAAATTTTAAATTTCAAATTCTAAATATCAAATTTTAAATCATAATTTCAAATTCCAAATTATAAATTACAAATTTTAAATTTTAATTTTAAATTTCAAACTCCAAATTTCAAATTATAAATTCCAAATTTATAATTCCAAATTTCAAATTTTAAATTTCAAATTCCAAATCCCAAATTCCAAAATTTAATATTCGTAATTTCAAATTTTAAATTACAAATTTTAAATTCCAAACTTCAAATTTAAAATTTTAAATCTTAAATTCGAAATTTTATAGTTTAGTTTTAAATTTCAAATTCCAAATCCCAAACTTAAAATGTTTAATTTCAAATTTCAAACTCCAAATTTAAAACTTTAAATTCAAAATTCCAAATTTAAAATCTCAAATTCCAAATTTTAAATTTCGAATTTCAAATCCCAAACTCCAAATCTCAAATTCCAAACTTCGAATTTCAAATTCTTTGGAACACATTTTAAATTCCAAATTTAAAATTCCAAATTTCAAATCCCAAATTTCAAATCCAAAATTTCAAATTTTAAACTTCAAATTTCAAACCTTAAACCTCAAATTCCAAATTTTAAATTCCAACTTTTAAATTTCAAATTTTAAATTCCAAACTACAAATTTCAAATTTGTAAACTTCAAATTTTAAATTTTTTAATTTTAAATTTTAAAGTTTAAGTTTTAAATGCCAAATCTTATAAATTTCAAATTTTAAACTTCAAATTCAAATTTCCCAAATTTCAAATTTTAAATCCCTAATTCTAAATTCCAAACTTCAAATTTAAAATTTTAAACTTCAAATTGTAAATTTCAAATTTTAAATTCCAAATTTTAAATCTTAAACTTCAAATTTGAAATTTAAAATATCAAATCCTAAATTTCAAATCAAAATCTTGCAAGAACAATGCCCATCTTTTTCAAATTCTTAATCACAAACTTAAAATGTTTAATTTTAAACTTCAAATTTCAAACCTTTAACCTCAAATTTCAAATTCCAAATTTTAAATTCCAAATTCCAACTTTTAAATTTCAAATTTTAAATTCCAAACTTCAAATTTCAAATTTGTAAACTTCAAATTTTAAATTTTTTAATTTTAAATCTTAAATTTTAAAGTTTAAGTTTTAAATGCCAAATCTTATAAATTTCAAATTTCAAATTCAAATTTTAAATTTCAAATTTTAAATCCCTAATTCTAAATTCCAAACTTCAAATTTCAAATTTTAAACTTCAAATTGTAAATTTCAAATTTTAAATTCCAAATTTTATATTCCAAATTTTAAATCTTAAACTTCAAATTTGAAATTTCAAGTTTAAAACACCAAATCCTAAATTTCAAATCAAAGTCTTGCAAGAACAATGCCCATCTTTTTCAAATTCCAAATCCCAAACTTAAAATGTTTAATTTTAAACTTCAAATTTCAAACCTTGAACCTCAAATTTCAAATTCCAAATTCCAACTTTTAAATTTCAAATTTTAAATTCGAAACTTCAAATTTCAAATTTGTAAATTTCAAATTTTAAATTTTTTAATTTTAAATCTTAAATTTTAAAGTTTAAGTTTTAAATGCCAAATCTTATAAATTTCAAATTTTAAATTTCAAATTCCAACTTTTAAATTTCAAATTTTAAATTCCAAACTTCAAATTTCAAATTTGTAAACTTCAAATTTCAAATTTTAAATTTTTTAATTTTAAATCTTAAATTTTAAAGTTTAAGTTTTAAATGCCAAATCTTATAAATTTTAAATTTTAAATTTCAAATTCAAATTTTAAATTTCAAATTCAAATTTTAAATTTCAAATTTCCCAAATTTCAAATTTTAAATCCCTAATTCTAAATTCCAAACTTCAAATTTCAAATTTTAAACTTCAAATTGTAAATTTCAAATTTTAAATTCCAAATTTTAAATCTTAAACTTGAAATTTGAAATTTCAAGTTTAAAACACCAAATCCTAAATTTCAAATCAATGTCTTGCAAGAACAATGCCCATCTTTTTCAAATTCCAAATCCCAAACTTAAAATGTTTAATTTTAAACTTCAAATTTCAAACCTTGAACCTCAAATTTCAAATTCCAAATTTCAACTTTTAAATTTCAAATTTTAAATTCCAAACTTCAAATTTCAAATTTGTAAATTTCAAATTTTAAATTTTTTAATTTTAAATCTTAAATTTTAAAGTTTAAGTTTTAAATGCCAAATCTTATAAATTTCAAATTTTAAATTTCAAATTCCAACTTTTAAATTTCAAATTTTAAATTCCAAACTTCAAATTTCAAATTTGTAAACTTCAAATTTCAAATTTTAAATTTTTTAATTTTAAATCTTAAATTTTAAAGTTTAAGTTTTAAATGCCAAATCTTATAAATTTTAAATTTCAAATTCAAATTTTAAATTTCAAATTCAAATTTTAAATTTCAAATTTCCCAAATTTCAAATTTTAAATCCCTAATTCTAAATTCCAAACTTCAAATTTCAAATTTTAAACTTCAAATTGTAAATTTCAAATTTTAAATTCCAAATTTTATATTCCAAATTTTAAATCTTAAACTTCAAATTTGAAATTTCAAGTTTAAAACACCAAATCCTAAATTTCAAATCAAAGTCTTGCAAGAACAATGCCCATCTTTTTCAAATTCCAAATCCCAAACTTAAAATGTTTAATTTTAAACTTCAAATTTCAAACCTTGAACCTCAAATTTCAAATTCCAAATTTCAACTTTTAAATTTCAAATTTTAAATTCCAAACTTCAAATTTCAAATTTGTAAACTTCAAATTTCAAATTTTAAATTTTTTAATTTTAAATCTTAAATTTTAAAGTTCAAGTTTTAAATGCCAAATCTTATAAATTTCAAATTTTAAATTTCAAATTCAAATTTCAAATTTCCCAAATTTCAAATTTTAAATCCCTAATTCTAAATTCCAAACTTCAAATTTCAAATTTTAAACTTCAAATTGTAAATTTCAAATTTTAAATTCCAAATTTTAAATCTTAAACTTCAAATTTGAAATTTCAAATTTAAAACACCAAATCCTAAATTTCAAATCAAAGTCTTGCAAGAACAATGCCCATCTTTTTCAAATTCCAAATCCCAAACTTAAAATGTTTAATTTCAAACTCCAAATTTAAAATTCCAAACTTCAAATTTTAAATTCCAAATTTCAAACTTTAAATTCTAAATTTCGAATTCAAAATTCCCAATTCCAAATTTAAAATCTTAAATTCTAAATTTTGAATTTCAAATCCCAAACTCCAAATCTCAAATTCCAAAAAATTTCAAATTTTAAATTCCAAATTCCAACTTTTAAATTTCAAATTTTAAATTCCAAACTTCAAATTTCAAATTTTAAACTTCAAATTGTAAATTTCAAATTTTAAATTCACAATTTTAAATCTAAAACTTCAAATTTTAAATTTTAAATTCCAAATTTAAAACACCAAATTCCAAATCCTAATTTTCAAATCTAAAATTTCAAATCAAAGTCTTGCAAGAACAACGCCCATCTTGCAATCTTTGTTGATGGACTTTTATTGTTAATTGTTGTTGCGAAAGCGTTGCACTCAGTTGAAACTTTAAAATGCAAATCTTGTAAGGTATACACGAAATATTTTTAATGCATTAATATTCGCCAATATACTTCTAAATCATAACTGGCCAATTTTTCTTCTACTATACTGGTTTTTATACTAAAATAGTAAACAGAAGAAGCCAGCATTCTTTGAAGCAAAATTGCTCCAAATCCGGTAGCGCTTTCATCTATATGTAATTCTGTCTCCGCTTCATAGCGAAATATATTCAACAGTGGTCTTCTTCTTAATTTTTCTTTTAACCGTATTATAAGCGGCTTCTGGTTCTGGTCCAAATATAATTTGATTCTCTTTTCTCAACAGATCACTTATTGGTTTCGCGACGATGCTATAATTTTTAATAAATTTTCGGAAATAGCCCGCAGTAAGTCCCAAAAACCGCTAAATCTGTTTCACGAGGTGATTTTATGTTCGCCTGGTTGAATTCTTCCATTTCCTGTAGTATACCTTAGATACGTAATTTTCATTTTAAGAAACTGGCATTTATCCCAATTAATGTTCAGTTCGACTTCCGCAGCTATTTTTATGATGACTTTTAAATTTTTAAAACAATCAGCTTCATCCTTCCCTGTAGTTAAAATCAAGTCATCCATGTACTATATTCTACATCAATTATAAATCTTTGATAGACAGCAGGTGAAATACATAGTCCGGATGGCGTCTTCAAAAATTCGTATTAACCATCGGGAACTACGAACGATGTATATTTGTAGCTGTCTGAGTGCATTGGGACCTGGAAAAACCCATTTTTTAAATCTGGCGTACTGAAGATTTTGGCATCTTGAAATTTGTTAAGCTGATCTTCAATTAACGGGAGCGGATATCTGTCTTTTATAATTTGCTTATTTAGCTTCCGGAAATCGACGCATAGTCTAGTTTTCCCACTGTTTTTCTTGACCAATACTATTGGACTTGAAAATTCTGAGCGGCTTTTCTGTATTATTTCTTGATTGAGCCATTCCTTTATTATATCATCAACGATAGCTTTATCGTGGATTGACATCCTTCTAGGATGCCGATAGATTGGTATGTGTTCTTTCAGAACTATCTTAAGTGATATATTTGTTGTTTTTGCAGCTGTTGGTTCATACGAGTTTATTAGAGAAAATAATTCATCTTTTATGTTTTTGTCTTTGATGTGTGAAACATCTGGTTCTGAAACATTAACGTCTAATTCAATATTAAATATATGTGCAAGAACTTGAAATATTTCCTGGTTTTTTCTCTTTTTGGCGAAAATTTAACGCCCTTATTGTTTATCACCAATTCGGCTTGTGAAAGTAAATCATTGCCTATTACCATAGTAAAGTCTATTGATTTCTTTGACACAACATGAACTTTAGTTAGATAAATCTAGTCATCAGCTTTCATTTTTGCGGTCAAGTTTCCTATCGTTTCGACTTTTGAATGTCCCAAACCGATAACTTCTATTTTCTCCTCGTTCAAATATCTTTGAATTTAAGAAATTTATCCGATCTTAACATGTTTACCCAGCTGCTGGTGTCTATTAATGCTCTCATGTTTAATTCGTTGATTTCAATATCTTTTAAATACCGAATTGTTGTCAAAACCTTTTCTGCACATGTTAGGATTTTGTGCCCAAACTTGTTACATTTAAAACATTTTGGTTCTTTAAATCGGCAATCTTCTGTTCGATGATTTCTATAACCACAATGTGCATATGTTGGTCTTCGGTTTGACTTATCGTTTCGATCTAGCTCAGTTTAAGATTTAAATTCTGCTACTAGTCTATCCGTGGATTTCTTCTCCTAGTTTTAATTGTAATTTTTCATATACCTCTTATGGACGTATCACCCAATAATATAAGTGTGTCCCGTTCATCTTCCTGAAGTCTCCATACTAAGCTTCTTACGATTTCTTAACTTTTTGTTGACTTCAGCTACCCAAAAAGTTATACTAAACTCTTTTAGTAGTAACTATTTCAACACTCCCATGTTTCCTTTTTTTTAACATTTTGTTTATAATATCAGGAGTACAAATTGAAAATGCGGGATTTTTTCTATTTTTGAACGTTTATTCTGAAAAAATGGTAACAAATGAATTATTCAAAGTATTGTCCATCGCTAGCCACAACTTTTTCCCATCTTTCTGGCAATTTACGGATACCGTCGCGAAAAAATTCGGCCGGCTTGGCTGCTATCCAGTCATCGACCCATTTTTGGGCTTCTTCGTAAGAATGGAAGCGCTGGTCAGCTAGGCCATGTGTCATCGATCGGAAAAGGTGGTAATCGGAAGGAACAATGTCTGGGCTATACGGCGGGTGGGGTTCCATTTCAGCGTTTGTAGGTATGTTTTGACCGGCGCTGCAACATGTGGCCGAGCGTTGTCATGTTGCAAAATTACTTTGTCGTGTCTTTGCTCGTATTGTGGCCGTTTTTCTTTGAGTGCGCGGCTCAAACGCATCAATTGAGTTCGGTATAGTGCTCCTGTGATGGTTTCGTTCGATTTCAATAGCTCATAATACACCACACCCAGCTGGTCCCACCAAATACAGAGCATGAGCTTGGCGCCGTGAATATTTGGTTTGGCCGTCGATGATGATGCATGGCCGGGGTAACCATATGATTTTTTGCGCTTCGGGTTATCGTAACGGATCCACTTTTCATCACCAGTGACAATGCGATGCAAAAAACCCTTCCGTTTTTGCCGTTCGAGCAGCAGTTCGCATGCAAAAAAACGGCGCTCGACGTCTCTCGGCTTCAGCTCATACGGCACCCAATGTCCTTGCTTTTGGATCATTCCGAGGGCTTTTATACGATGGGAAATGGCTTGTTGTGTCACTCCCAATGAATCTGCGAGCTCTTGTTGAGTTTGACACGAGTCTTCATTGAGTATTGCCTCCAATTCAGCATTCTCAAACTTTTTCACTTGGCCCGGCCGCTCTTTGTCCTCAACGTCAAAATCACCACTTCTAAACCGCACAAACCATCTCTCGCACGTTGAAACCGATGGAACATGACTCGGATAAGTCTCGGAGACCAATCGATGTGCTTCAGCAGCACTTTTCTTCAAATTAAAGAAGTAAATTAAAACTTCCCGCAAATGCTGTTTTGTTGGCACGAAACTCGACATATTGAGAGCTCAAAAAAACTATGAATTTGACACTGCGACAAATTGACACATACTGAAAATTAAAGCTATAAGACGTAGCTTTGACATGAACATAGTCACAGTACTGCCTGATGCGTATAGCGTTAGTAACGCCATCTGTTATCAATCCCGCATTTTCAATTTGTACCCCTGATAGTTTTTCTGTAAACCTTAAACATTTTGAGATATTTGCAAAATACATTTTCTTGCCCACGGGAGCGGTCATTTCCGGTGGGTCGATTTGCACTCAAATTCACTGGGACCTATCAATTTATGAACAAAGCTTAAATGTGAGTGTCAGTTCGATTAGTTGACCCATTTTCTCGAAAGCTACTTTTTCGGACTCAGGGGACCTCAAAACAGATGACTAACGTAAAAGATTGGAAATAAAATTTATTGATTTCCATTAGCCTTGGTTTAGACCATATACTGATATGCTAGCGCAAAGTAAGTTTTTTGCCATCGTATTTTTGAGCTTTGTTTCCAAAACAGTTAAAATATTTGTAAAACGTTTGCTAACATATTCATTCGTCCCATTATATAAATTAAGAATTCTGTGTGCTAACTTTTTAAATATTTACATTTAAACTTAATTTTATATTCAAATTCATATTTGTTTGCTTTTCTCGCATGCTTGCGTATAAGAATTTACGAGTATGTATGTATAATAGCAGACACATATGGTGACCCAAACATTGAAAATATGTATTAAATAAATTATGTTTATAGGGTTGAACAAATCATTTGCATAATTTAACATTGATAAAATCACATAATACCTAAATATTTATACTCATAACATATGTACTCGTTTAAATAAAATCTGAAAATAATTTTCCGCATAATTTCGGTGCGCGCAACAATTTAATTCATTATCGCATGTACATAATATAATAAAATTCTAAACCATTAATTTTCATACCAAATTTCCAGTGAAACAACACACAAATCTGCAGTCATCGTAATTTACTTTTTCATATTTCCATATTATACCCAAAAGCTCATCCTGTTTCAAGGAAAAAAGGAAAAAAATCATTGTCTCGCTTTTCTTTTGTTTTATGGAAAATTTAGTGTATTTGTGTGTATGTATATAAACAATGTGTTTTCAGAAAAATCCTATATACATATTTACGAACAGGAAAATAATTCCTTGAGCTATTCTCGGTGGAGTAATTTTTAAAATGGTTATTCACATTTATTTTTATTTTTTTCCTTGTACAAATAAATATTATTTTTAATTAAACACAGAGCCTATAACCTTAAAATATGTTGGATTTAAGGATTTACAATGTATATACCTTTATTCATATTACGTACTAGTGCCTAAATATAATAAACATACATTGGCCATCGTACGTACGTACACTCTTGAATGAATCCATAAAAATATTAAATTTCATTGAATTTACGTGTTATTGCCAACGTGAAAGTTTACGTGCCGCATACCGTAAATAAAAAAATAAAAAAACAGGCAGAAGAAATGTGTGATGTTTTAATCAAAGTTAAATTGACTAAAAGACAATGTGTGAGCTTCGTGACTGCAATACAAAACCGTTTAAGTGTTTTTATCGTTCGCAGTGGGTTTTAATAGAAGTCTCGTATCTGATACGACAATATACATACTTTAAGTAACAGTGAGAAATTCTCCTCCCCTTACTACTATTTATAAGCAAAGATTCATACCAAGTTCAATCGAACTATTTAAAAACAGATTTTCACTGTAGATGTGATGGTAGGTGCTATATATTCCACGAAAGAAAATTAAAATTCTTGGTGAAGGAAATCCAATTTAAATTTAACCCAAACACCTAATAGCTGATTTATTTTTGGCAATATTGACTGCAAAAAAGTTGAGATATGACTGGAATTATGAAATTCATGAAAAATGCGGGCAAGAAAGGCACAAATTCTGAATAAAATTTTATATCTATAGATTAAATCTATAGATCTAAAATTTTATATCTATATTTACAAAATAGACAATTCTTAAATAACTTTTACTTAACAATTCTAAAAAATTCTTAAATCTACATGCAGCTAAATTTGTAAATCCTAGTTTCTAAATTTCTTATGTTTTTAAATTCGGATATGTATATGAAAAAATTTCAAAATATTTTGGTTTCTGAATTTCTAACTATTTAAATTTTACGGTATGGAAACGTATAAAGAGCATATACGCAGACATACGGATTTTCTGTTTTGTTAGAATACGTGGATAGACAAATAATTTGTGCCCCTATTGCAACAATGTACTATTTTCACAATTTGATATAAATACACTGATTGCGTGCCCTAGTATAGCGCGGTTAAAAAAAATTGGTTCTATAAATTGCATTTGTGTAAACTTTGAAAATAAAAAAAAAAATAAAAGTTTCAAATTAACCGTTAAAAAATTTGAATTCCGATAAATTTTTGGACTTGTTATAGTTTGTTGACTTGTTCCAAACAAAATATTTTAAGACTCGAACCATTCCTTTTTCCCAAATACCCTTGCCGTAAAAGTCGCCCTCGCACTGATCGTAATAGCGACGAAACAGAATGGTGCGCTTAAAATTTTTGGTGATTTTAAAGTCACAACTAATCTGCAATTCATGGGGAATTGACATCTGGTACCCATAAGATACAAGCATTTTTTGAAGTAAAACTTCTTTAGCAACGTACTTGTTTGAAATTTTTGAAATGAAATATGTAACGCAAATTCACACTAGGTAACCTGCCACCTATCAGAATTATGGTGAAAGTCTATTGTAAGACACAATTTTTGATCGCTGTTAAATCTTATTTAAAATTAAAAAATAAAAGAATATTTTATTATTTTTATTAAAGAATATTTTCTTCAAACTTGATGACAATTGCACTGAAGAATTAGCTGTCACATTTTCTCTTATAAAACACTTTACAAAATATAATACTCGGGTTACCTGGGTAATAAACAAAAACATAAATATACATAAAATCTTTTAAAAAAATTATAAATCATGGTATTTTTACCTTCTCGTTGGATTAATAAATGGCACATGTTACATTCTGAGTCCTATTTCGTTTGAATGACTTACAAATATAAATTTGTAATTATTTTCTGTTGTATTCATGACTACAAGCCAATCAAATTAAATCATTATGCTTGATTAATTATAGTTGAAACCAATTAATTTTTAATTTACCATGTACATTGTACATATTATCAAAAAAATGATTTTAAAATCCTTCATGGATACGTGAAGAATTTATGTTCTTGCACATTTAAAACAATCTAAAAATCTAAAAGATAACCAAAAGACTAAAAACATTCCGTCAAAAACAAAAGTTATCGAAATTTTAATTAATCTGGAAAATTGATAGAACGCATCAAATTCACATTTATCACTCGATACAAACTAATGTCGTTTTATATTGATTTGTTTCCTCTCTATGAAAAATCAATCGCAATTTCGGCGTCAATCGAACAAGAAAATCTCATTGATCTTTCATGTTTGTACATCATCCGTCAAAATATAAGAACCTTGCAAATGGCACATATGTATGTATAAAATCTAAAAAAAATCGTTTGCCAGGCAATGTTGAGATTAATTTAATGGCATTTCTAACAAATACAATAACCACAGTAAAGTTTTTAAACATACTTATGTAAAATGGGAGGGAATAAATTTACGAAAAATCTAAATCGAAAAAGTGCCCTCGAGCTAAAATATTTTGCTCTTAGAACAAAGTTTTTTTTCAATCGAACAAAATAAAATTCACCCTTCCAAAATTTCCTTTGAATCAAGTTACCCGGGTGGTCGCTCAAATTACCCGGGTAATCGAGTACCCGAAAAAAGGCCAAAATAAAAAAGAGTGGAGGGATGTTGAACCTGAAACAAATAACATAGTTTTTACAGGTGCAGAATTGATATCCATAGATCTACCACCAATCGCCGAACCATTAGAATATTTCAGGAAAATATTTGACGATGTGTTGCTCAAGAAAATAGTTACTTGGACTAACCCACGTACTAAATCCATTATTGAGCATAAGCCATTATCAGCAAATTCCAACCTTCGTCGATGGAAAGATGTGATCAGTAGCGAATTGAAACAAATGCTTGCCTTATATCGACGAATGCCTCTAAATAGAAAACCAAGCTTAAAACACTATTGGCCCAAATCTAGGCTTTATGTTCAAAATGTGTTCGGCCAGACAATGAGTTTAATAAGGTTTGAAAATATCCTTAGGTGTATGTGTTTCTATGACGAGTAGCACAATGCCAAAACTAATAGATTGTACAAAATACAAAATGTTCCAAATCTCGTTCTGGCGAACATAAAAAAATTGTATAGCCCACCTCAAAACCTTTCATTAGATGAAGCTCTTCTGTTATGGCGAGGAAGACTATCATTCCGGCAGTATATACCGAATAAGAGGCACAAGTACGGAATCAAATTCTATGAATTATGCAATCCCGAAGGTTTTTTTAATAAATTTGATTTAACGAGAAAGAGCATGCATTTGGCGTTGTTGTTGAATTAATGAAGGAATATTTGGGTAAAGGTCATACGTTGTACATGGATAATTACTACTGCAGTATTGACCTGGCAGAGCACTTGTTAAAGGATCAAACTAATATATGTGGAACATTACGTACGAACAGGAAACGCAACCCCCCCTCAAGTTATAAAAAGCAAATTAAAGCCAGGACAAATTTCAAGACAAGCGAGACGTTTTGATGATTTCTACCAATCACAAAGCCGAGCTTATTAATTTAATAACAAAGAGAAATAAGGAAACAATAAAGCCAAAAGTAGTGGTAGACTACAACGCTAATATGTCGGGAATCGATAGGACGAATCAAATGATTTCGTATTATGCTTGTCCAAGGCGTTCGGTACGATGGTACATGAAAGTTTTTTTTTCACATACTGGGCATAGCAATATGGAATTCGTGTTGGATATATAACAAATGAACCCAACAGCGACAATTGCCACATCTCGAATTTAGAGAAAAAATTATAACCTCATACTTAGGGCAGATTTTAGACGGTCAAAGAAGCCCAAGACGTGCAGGAACTTCAATTTCTAATACAGCACATTTCCCAAGCATGACCAACAGCCGCAGGAGGTGCCGCATGTGTTACAAAACTGGTTAAAGGGCTGCGAGTAAATACGTATGTGACACATGCAAGGATGCTGAAGGCGAGTTGATCGGTCTATGCCCATATCCATGCTTTCGATTATGGCATACCCAATAAAAATTTTGAACTTTTTTTTTTTTAACTGAAACTGAATTACGCGTAAACAGTACATATAATTTATATGTAAATAATAATTAACTCTTTAGAAATATAAACATAATATACTGTATTTTGCAATTTTTTTGTACACCTTGAAATAATTTATGTTCCACCTAAACCTCATGTCATACATATGTGTCGTAGAAGCATTCAAAAACTCATGTTATATATATATATATATGTGACATACCAGCTTTCCATAAACTCGCGACACATATAGGTGTCATAGAATTGTTATTATGTGAGTTTTTTCCGAACATCAAAAAATCGTTTGAGGGGCGAACGTGATATACGGTGGAAATGGGATTCTAAAATGATCTTTAGATAAAATTTTGGAATATGGCCAATTATCGATTTTTGTATTTTATTTACTTAGTGCATTTCGGTAATTCTTAGGAAATTGTTTTATAAATTTGAATTTGAACATCTGCGACTAAAGAAGTTTCACTTCCTCGACGAGCTTGTATTAGGCTCACGATTTCTTCTCATATTCGTAAAGCTAGCGGTTTTCCACATAAATAGATTTATCGGAATCATATTTGCAAAGAAACAATCAATTATTATTCATTCACATTTAGTGCATTTTAGATCAGGTTAGGCCTTATGTTACAGATGCATCGCTGCTGTGTAGACGACGGAATATATCATATCTCATTCTACAAAAATGGCTCGAAACATTCCGTGGTATTTGCATGAAATAGAGAAAGGAAGGTTTATCGAAAATTTTTGTATTAAGAAATATCATTATTATCTGCCCATACATACCATTTCTAACTAGTCACTCAATTCAAAGCTAGCGGAGATAACAATTCACCGATTAGAATGCAATAGCAAAAACTATAAAGAGCGGAAACCTCACGAGGTGATTAGATTTAGGCACTGAAAATTAACTCAACTCCCAAACCAACACCTAACTGAGCCTCTTAACTCAATCTTCAATACAACTTTCTCAATTTACAACTCAATTCAATCACCAATTCAACCCCAAATCAACTTCAAATCAAACCTCAACCTAACCCCAAACTCAACGGCCAACTCAATCCACGAAACAACCCCCAAATAATTCCCCAACTTAACCCCTCACTCAACACCAACGCAAGCTAACTTAATCCCAATTAAACTATAACTCAACTTGGCTCGAATCAAATGTCAACCCTCTGCCCTATTCCACACTCAACGCCCAAATCATACATGCCTGTTGTATGAACCATTTTAGCGGAGTCGGAGTTGGTAAAATACTGACCGACTCCAACTCGGAATTTTATTTTTTTATTTTTTCTGATAAAATTCACCGTACCCTTAGTTACAAAAACACTCCAATCAGTATATGTGATCTCCGGTCAGTTTCTCAAAAATCTAAAATATCCTCACAACAGAAATAAAATCATCGTTAAAACAAAGAGAAATTGTTCTGCTTGATAACGAGATATTATTGGCGAGAATTTATGTCGGCCCCAAGGTTAGAGTATTTTATTAAGTGATGATTAACAAAATAGAAGTAAACGTATAAATTGGCAATTGTACATTTTTTCAAAAAAAAAAAAAAAAATCCAATGGTTTACTATGAAAACTAAAGTACTTGTTCAATGTTTCGTGTTTCTTATGTTTTGTTCAATGTTTTATTGAGCAAAAAGCTCACAGTTATAGTGATCAGCCGTCATCTACATATTAATCACCAAGAAAATTATGTTGAAGCATTAGAAGTAAAACATGAATTCGAAAAATGTCTAGATGACTATGAGAATAATCGAAACGACTTCGGATTACAAAAATTCAGGATTTAATTTTTTGATGGAAAGAAAAGTTTGTTGTCTGTATTAAATCAATAAGATTCTTTCGGCTTTTTATAGACACAATATATTAACACTAATGGCATTCACAACATTTTTCGACTTGTTAATCAGAAAAAATGAAGAGGCCAGTCATTTATAATATATCTAGCAAAAAAGTAGAAATATCAAAATCCCCCCCCCCCCCCCCCCCCCCCCCGACTCTACAAAATGAAAACTTTCCTTGAATTTTCTATGTGGTAGTTTGGTTTCGTACAGATAAGCTCGCACAAAACAAAAAGTTCGGTCTACTCATCAGGTAGCTACGACCAAACTACAAAAATACAATTCCAACTTCATACATTAAGTATGAGGCAAGAACGTAGTGACTTAGCGAATTATAAATTCACTAAATAAAAAAACTCAAGGAAAACCCTCATTTCTGTGTGTTTTATGTCCACACAAATAATAGAAATCGAAAAGATAATTTTGGGTGATTAATCATCATTAATGGTTTGGTTAATATACATATTTTGTTAATCACGGATTCATGACATCATGAAACCGATGCTAATCATGAAACCGACTCAAATTTCATTTATCCATGTTATTGCTGTCACATAGAGTTAGTCTGTAGAGATTGTAATCAACGATGTCATTGCCGATTAGTCTCGTTTCCTGCCGAATTTACATACCAACGAAAAATATTCAAGTCAACAGCCACCGACCGCTGGTCTTATTGCTTTTCTATAGTGTGCTTCATTTTCAAATCATTCAATAATAAAGTATGTTATCCTTTGAGCTTTGTTTCGGCGGCTGCTGATTTAAATTTTCTCGCTCGTGAGTAAATTTTGAAAAAGGGGAAATTTAGTTTTACAAACCAAACGATATAAAAATAATTCACACTTGCTAGAAGATTATCCCCATTTGTTTTTTCCGGGGTATGTCTCTTTTAAATGGAAATAATTCCCGTTTTTGGAAATAATATCCGATCTTAAAAGGGTTGTGACCCTGCCAATGAGGATTTTATCTCTTTTCTGCATTGAAAATAAATTTTGATATTTACGTTTTACTCGTGTTTCAGTATATCCAATTTAAACACGAGAAAATGGAAAGGGAAGGCCAGACTATATATCTTCAAAATTAATCAATTCTGTGCTCCGCTGCAATTTTTTTTAAATATCGATAAATTATTCACAAACAAAAAAATGCATCCAGAATGCACCAATGAGTTTCTCCAGACATTGTTATTTTTGATCCCTTAATTTGGATGACCAGACGTTCCATATCTGAATTTTTAAATTGCACAAGTACTTTTCTTCGCCAGTAAGTTGCAAGTGTAGCTACTAAATGTACTACGCCATAAATTAGATTTTCGCCTCATTGTCAGATTTTTCGCATATTTTGTTTAATTCATCTCCCGTTTCCGAAATCCAAGTAAAGTCATGAGAATCCAAAAAAACATAATTTATTATCCGTAGTTTGCAACATGGTAACAACTTGCTTGGACGAATTCTTCCAGCCATCTATTAATAATACAGAATCTTGTATCTGTCCGATGCTCCTTTTGTCATTTTCCGTAATTTCTGCATGCACAGTATTCATAATCGTAATGAACAATGTCTGAACACAGCTCGGATATCAACCCTTTAAAATATTTAGAATCTATCACAAGAAATGGAATATTACTTCCGAAGAAAATTTACTCAAATAAAGGTCAAGCTTGGGCGTTTATTCTGTTGTGGTGCAATCAATAAAGTTGGATACCTTTCTTTGTGATGCGACCATTTTTTCCACGAAGGTTTTTGTGGGCTGTGAAAAACTCTTTTATGAGTATTGGATAACGTCGTTGGCGATGATGATGCAAATGATGAACCAAATCCAGACGAAATTAGAATTGGCCGTAATGGCATGAATGAAGCGAAATTAAAGTGAAACTTGCATGTCCACTAAGAGAGGATGACGGCTCAACGAATGTTACTTCATACTCGATTGAATCATTATATACATTTGAATTTTGTTCTGAAGGTTTTTTAGTTTAGTTTTACACAGAACTCACTCCCAATTCTGCTTCAATTAAGGAATCATCAGCCTGATTTGTATTAACATCCGGTGTGATACTCCCACTACGGCGAATAGTTCGTCAGCGGCGCATGGTTCGTCATCGTCTTGCACAAAAATCTTCAAATTTACACTTTATTCATATTTAGGGCGGTCCTCTTTAGAATCAATGATTCTTTATCATTTGTAGCTTATTCAAGCACAAATCCTAAAAAAGTGATTAAAATTTAATGACATTTATAAAATGAATAGAATGACTCTAAGTTGTATCTTTAAGAATAGCTTTGCAAAATTTGCATGAATCGATTACCGCTTCCTAAATACACCGCCTTTATCCACCGACTAATTAAACAAATTTCAGATTTGATCATAACTTGTTGAAAAAATGTTTTATTCTCGAAAGGTCGAAATTGGACTAAATTACATTAATTACGTAGTTAATGTAGTTTATCATATTTTTCATGTAGTTTAACGACTCTGTAACATAAACTATATTTTACATACCTCTTGCATCGAAGCAATTTCGCCTGGCGGGGCCCGAGTAATTCAAGCAGAATAAAAATTTTAATGTTTTAGTTAGAAAGTGGTAGTCTATGAGATGTCAGACCTATTAGAAGCTCGTGAAAGAATTTAATGTTAACCACTTAGTAAGGAGCTAGTAAAGGCTATGCAATTTAATCATGCAGTTTATGGACACAGTATTGTCTTTCTGTGGCTGCGGTCGAATTCTCGGGTAAATCATTTACTGCGGTACATTTAGATTTGTAATGCTCGTTTTCTGTTAAATTACGCATTTTTTTCTATTTTTTACTCGTTCAATTCTTATAACAATAAAGAATAAAGGATATAAACGTAAAAGATTTACCTTTTTTTATTTCCCTTACTCTCCAGCAAAAAAGGTAAATGCATTTACCGAATTTTGCGGATTTACTCGAGAATTCGACCGCAGCCTGTAATTTTAAATAAATGACTTCATCATTCACTGAAACATTTTTCTTATAAATAGAAGTTGGGGAAAGACTTCAAAATACTTCTTTTCGTATTCCTAAATTTTGTAAATTTTAAAATTAATTCACTTTTAAATACAACGTAATCTACATTCTCCTAAGTATCAAAATTTTAATGTTACTAAATTTTTAAATTTTGAAAATTCCTAAAATTTCTCTTTTCTTATTTTTTGTTTGTTTAAGTTCCGAAATTTTTTAATCAAAATTTCGAACGTTTTAAATTTTAATCCGTTTCCGCTTATTCTGCTGAAAACATTTTCTTGTGAATGTTATGCGATGGCTAATTTCTTCCTAAAATTAGGGTTAGGCAAATCGTGTATAAAAGGTGTATAAATAATTCAAGTTCTCCAGAAATTGAGATTTTCTGAGTAAAATCGAATTTTCGTGAAATTCTCAAATTTTGAACCTTTGAAATTTTGAATAGTTTAAATTTTTACTATATGGGTATTCTCTTGAATTTTAACAAAACTGTTTTTAACCAAAATATTCAGGATATGAAAAATTTTTAAGTTGAATCATATTCTGGCTAAAATCATCAACGTATTTATAAACAGAAATTATTTTATCAATATTTGCCTAGCTCATTAGGCAATTGGAACACTAACAAAGTTTCAATAAATAATTCAAACAAAAAATTTAGTTGAGAACAACATAAGTCAACGTGCTACGTGAGTATTTAGCACCGAATACTGACTAGCTTGCATTTTATTTAAATGTTAAAACACGTTTAAACTATAACTTTTTATTTTTTACTAAAAATTAAATATTAACAACACCATTTGAAAACTGTTAGAGAAAATCCATTATGTTGTTAAATAAAATAAATGCCTGATACTATTATACTTGTACAGTATTTAACGCTATTTACTTTTTTCCTAAAATAAACACGAATTCATCTCAGTGGACCAATTTTGTGTTAAATACGATCTTTAAAATTTATTTGAATTTATTTAAATGCATCGACTTTATAAAAATATGTAGAAGTGTGGAGTAATATTTCATGTGCAATGTATGTACATATAGTCATCGATTTTAGAGATAAATAATGTTGTCAGTTGGGAAAATTTATTCGATTTTTCATCATTAAATTTGCGTTTTTTTTTTTTGTTAGAATCAGACATGCTTGCATTAATGATGATTAGTAGAGACATGTTATGATATCTCCATGAGTTATCCAAACTACTTGATGAGGCTGAAATGCATATAGCATGTTTGACATAACACATCATATCATATTATATCTAATCATTTGGTAAAATATAATTTCCGTAAATTCAACCTCCTTTTTCCTTTTCACATATTTTCCAATAAACATTATATGATTTAATTGAAAAATTAAATAACGTTTTCACATGCAACAATTTATCACGAATTGTGATTTCTCAATTTTGACAACAACAAAAACTTCGTTTCTCAGAAATAAACTAATCCTTATAGCGAGGGCGAATAACGATATCACAAAATATTACGAGGAAATTAGAGTCAAATGTGTATCAAAAACAACATTGGGTTTTAATCAACCTTACGCCTAATATTTCACATATGTATACGTACGTTACAGTCGATTTTTCATTCTTCCCCAATTTTTTATTTATTTAAAAATGATGATGTATAAAATTTGAGTGAAAAATCAATTTGGAAAAGAATATAAATATTTTCTTTTTTATTTCCAATAACCAAAAAAAGAAAATTTTTTAATGTAAACTAAATTCATTTTCGTTTCGGTTTGTGGATAATGGAGATTGAATGTTACGATTTTTTTTTTTTTTGTTCACTTCGTATTATGTCGAGATATTTGGTGATGCGAAAAGATATTGTTATGTTTATGTATGTATATAGCTTTTTGTGTGTGTAGACTGAAAAATGTATAGATATGATTTATGTAAGAATGGGCTTTTAAGCTGATTAAGGTGCAGGATATATTGATTTATATTTAATAGCATATATAGATTTTAAGAATTTGGGTCTAATTTTTGTGTTTTTATTTTTTATTTCTAGGTACGTTTATTAGACAGCATCTCATTATTTTTGTGGGTTATGTTGTAAGTAATGTATGTAATATATTGAACAATTTTAATTTATTCAAAAAAATGAGAATATAAAATTTATGTTAAAAGAAGTCATCTACTCGCGAAAACCAACATAAATTTTTTTCTTGTACAAAATAATCTGTTCAAAATTTATTTTAATGCTTTTATAATATTGCAACCACTAAAATTCCAAAATAAAGCAAAACGATGTTTTTATTAGATTCTAAATATTTTATTAAACTTTTATTTAAATTTAGTAAAAAAAAAAATATTTTGGTATACATTCGCGAGCCTTATTAACGAAGTTTATCATAATCGGAAATGAAATAGCCAAGTTTTGTTCAAATTTGACCATTTTATGCCAAATTACCATTATAACTGCGACCAAATTCCAGAACTTTATTCAAAAATCATTTTGGATTCCCATTTCCATCACATATTTTCAAATTTTTCAAAATTGGTTAAGAAACCGAACCAAGTTTCACTATCCTAGTTGGCCACAAATAAAAACTTCATCTAAAATTCGGCTTAGAAATCCATTTTCAAACATAATCTCGACATTAATCATAATCTGTTAAGAAATAGCCTAGTTGATGAGTTGGCCATTAAAATCCCATTCTCATCGAAAATTACGGATTTCATCTAGATTAGGTTAAGAATTAGCCAAATTTCATTCTAACCGGATATATTCCATAATTTTACCTACAAATTATGTTCAATTTCATCAAGATCAGTTAAGAAATAGTCAGCTCCTTTATAATTGGTTACATTCTCAGATATGGCCTAATTGTATTCCACTTGGCTATTTCCAGAAGTTTTACAAAAATTCAAAAATTCTCATTTCCATCTCTCAAGACGAATTTGATCACAAAAATTTGATCACAAATAATAAGTACCTATTCTACGGAGTTTCATTCTAGTCTAGGCTATTCCATTTCCACCACATATCTCGAATTTTAGCATCAAAAAATAGTCTAGTTCTATTCTATTTCATAAATCCTTCTCTTCTTACATTTTGAGGCTGATCCGGTAATCCGGAATGACTATACAGACACACAGATTGCTAGACAAAAAGACATAAAATAAAAATTGGTGTGTTTTGTAAGTAGTGCGGTTTCGTCAATCTTGAAATTTACCAGCTTTTATCTACGGTTCATGGCATTTTCATGGATATATGCGTTTTAAGGTCACCTGAGTCAAAAATCGTGATTTTTTAAAATGATGTAACCGGAAGTGGTATTTAGAAGCTAGAAATAAACTTAGGCTTGAAAAAGGGATTCTTAAAATGTTGTTTGTTGAACAACTGGAATGGAACTGGGTTCGTTGGCCAACCGGGAAATAATTATATTATCAAGCTCGTTTATTTAAATAGTCCTCCAAATGTATTTTTTTTTTATTTGACAATGATGACATTTTTGGTTTTTTATTTTAATTAATTAAATAATGCTAAGTTTTACTTTATTATTTTACTTTAATTTATCTAAATTATATATTCAACAAATTTAGAAAATTATCATCCTTCAATTCTCGAAATTGTTCGTAAAGGATAAAAAATATAAAGGGCTCAGAAATTCGGGCTTCAAAAGTTTTGGTCTAAATCAATCCCAAACTAAATCTCTTAAGTCTTCAGCTCAACCTCCAAAAACAATATTTGTGTAAATTTTGCTTCAAATTCGTCAAGGCGTGTGAAAACTAAAACTTATCTATTTCATAACGAATTTTAGTGAAATTTGACATCCGCGATAGAAATGGGCTCCTAAAATGATTTTTGGATAAACTTAATATGGCCAAGTGGGATGGAACTGGCCTTTTTCCCAACCGATTATTATGAAATTTAGCATGTGCGTTGAAAATGGGATTCTAAAATGGTTTTTGGATGAAGTCCCGGAATATTGTCAAGTATGATTGAACTTGCCCATTTCTCTCCGATTATGATGAATTTCGACAGGTGTGTTTACACTATTTTTCAAATTAGAATGGCTGAAGTTGAATTAGGACGGACATGTAGGGTTTAGAAACGCGTATATAAAATTCATTTTATTTAAGGCTTTAAAAAGCTTTTATAATTTCGAAATTAAACTAAATCACCCTAGTTTCAAAGTTTCATTAACTCGTACAAATATCTTTCGATACGAGTTGATGAAACTTTAAGTCACTCTATGGTTTCATTACGAAGTTATAAGTTCTGAAAGCCTAAATATTACGCGGGATACTTTTGAATATTTAGAGAAATTTGTAAAAATAAAATATTTATTAAATAATTTATTAATATATTGAAATCAAATAAAGCCTTTTACCTTTATATTTAAGTGAAGTTTGAGCTGAAACTTCATATTTACAGAATTGTACAATTCGTATTTTTTATAACCCATTGTAGCACTACTTTCAATCCTACTAAGAGGAATAATGTCAGAATAGATGCCTAAGTTCATTAATTTATAAAAACCCTATATTTCAAAATTAAAATCTATTTAAATTTCCAATATTCCCAAGTACTGAATTTTTAAAGTTTTAATTACAATTTTTTTTTAAATTTTAAAAGAAACTATTGTAGAATCCTTAAATTGAAAAATAAATTTCTAACTGCTTCTAAATTCTAAATAAAAATATTTCTGTGTTACTTAAGTCGTATTTTATTTGACCAAAGATTTAGAATTGAAATTAGAATTCAAGTTTGGCCAAATAAAATAGCCATGGAATTGGATGTTTGGAGTTCGATTTGGTTTCAAAGGTTGGTAGTATTTTACATTTACATTTACTTACCATATTTAATAATATTTGTTTTTACCTTTTTCCTAAGCCAACCTTTAGAACTAAAAAAATGTATTGTAGTCTAGCACACCCAGCATAAAATAGGCAAACTAAACGATGAATTCGATTTTGAATTTCGTTAATTAGCAGGAATTCGTCGAATTCCTATACTGAGGAATTCAATAGTGCAATTGTTGTGGTAAATTGTTAAATAAAATACGGCTTTAATTTCAGAATTTCTTAGAATCCCATTTCCATCCCATATATCAAATTTCATCATAATCCGTTAGGAAATATCCAAGTTCAGGGCATTTTTGATTTAAATCATTGATTAAAATCAGATTTAAATCAATTGATTTAAAAAAAAAATCATTAAATGCGGTTTCCGTAATTTTTTGTTTTTTGCATGTGTATACGTATTAATTGTCAAATTATTTTGACAATTCTACGTTAATTTTGCAAAGAAAGATTTTTTTCGTGTTAATTTATTTAATTATATTTAGTTTTTATTTAAATGACGTTTGAAATGTAATTGTGTCAGTAATCGCCCCGAAAAATTTTACCGGGCGACGAATGACAGCTGGTGTCGCCCCGTTCCCGCCCGGGTTTTTTTATCTGTCAAATTTGTTGCTGCTGGAAAATCTCATTAGTTCCTTAATCCAACTTAACTCAACGAAAGAAGTAGGGTAAGAATGGATTCTATCTGTCAAAACGGAAAAAACAAATATACCAATATAAAATAGTGTCGCGAGTATTCTTTCTCTCCGTAATACTTCATAAATCATAAAAATCACAATAAATATCTAACTTAAAAATTTCGATCAAACAAATAAAATTTTCAGAATTGATTTTTAATTGTTGTGAAATGTCAAATTATGCTAGAAATTATAATTTCATGGAAACGATATGGATTAGCGCCGCGCCGCCATGTTATTAACTCAACGAAACTCTTAATTCGCCTATTATGAAATTTATCCGATATCGTAAAATACGAAATCGTAAAATCCAAGCGTCGGATATTCCTATTATGAAACTTGTATTTGAATTGTTAAATGTGGATGAATGAAATTAGTTCTAATAACTAAATATAGAGGAACGATTTGACATTTTTATTTTCGTAAAATCCGCTAACGTTCGGATTTTTTTGTTTCATAATAGGAATATCCGCGGCGGATCGGATTTTTTTTATTTTCATAATATGAATATCGTAGCGGATCGGATTTTACGATATCGGATAAATTTCATAATAGGCCCCCGGATTAACTCTGTCATGGAAACGTAGTATGTATATAAGAATTCATTCAATAATTATTAAAGCACTCTAAAACTTAACGAAAAAACTAAATTTTGTAAATGGTAACCTTAAAATACCTCAAAACTTCGATAAAAAGAAAAACTTATGTTAATTCCATATTAGGCTCAACCAGTGAAAAATTATAAATTAAAGAATTTTAACGACACTAATTTTTCTTAATTTTTTTTTGACATTCGAGCTAGAGAAAAATTATAAACTTAATAAAGGAACCTACACACAAACAAAATAAAAAATATTAATTTACAAATTGTTATTGTTTATATACAATACAAAATGGGGCTACATAATTTGCGAGCACAAAATGATCACATGTTTTACCCTTTTAGGAAAAATTACATTAGAAAAATGTTGTTAAATCAAATAAATTAAATTTCAGTCAGTTAAACCTAGAAAAATAAAACTGGAATGAATAAATAAAAAATGAAAAAATTTGCATCTTTCGCATCAATATTTTTTTGGATTTCACATTTATTTCTTAAGTTTGGACGCAAAATCGCGCATTCTTAATTTTTTTTAAGTGACAGATCTAATTTAACGAAGATTCGTTAAATTTGTTAATAGACGTTAATTTTCCGCTGGGCGAGAATACAGAAATTCTATCTACCGCATTTTTAAGTTTTGTTAATTCTTAATTTTTAAGTTTATAATTTTTCGCTGGTCGCCACTTAATTTAGCGAATCACAATAGTAACAGACAACCTGTCACATTGTCAATTTTTTTATTTTTTGTTTTCCACATTTTAAAAACCTAAACAAAGTTGAAGGAAAATAATAATAAAGTGTTAAAGTTTGTTTTAAATGCAGATATGGTTTATTAATGTGTTTAAATAACCAATCAAACGACATACATACATAATTACATACATTCTTGTCGGAAAAAGAACGTGGTTTGGTCAAATTATGAAGAATTACCAAAAGTTTCAAATAAAACGAGAGTATGCGTTAGGTGTAAGAATTGCCAACATGAATTACATTGTTTACTTGCTCGTATTATAAAGCGCAGCTAAATTTGTTTATTAACATCCATTGATGATGTTGAATTTGTTGCAAATCTAGAAATGGGTGATGACTTAACTTATTTTTCACGTACAGCTACTTCTAAGGCAACGTACGAATTAGACCGTAAATCATTACAGAAACAGCATACAGCTTCAATTGATAAATATGTGGTAAAAACTACTAAAAATGGCAGTAATAAATTTGATAAGTATCTAGCTAGATTTTTTTATGCGGAAAATGTTGCTTTCAGAAATGTTAATAGTGACGAATTTATTAAATTTTGCAACATCGTTCGACCTGGATACAACCCTCCTCCTGAGAAGGATTTATCTGAAAAATAATTAGATTTAGTGTATGAAGAAGAGCAAATGGATTCTGTCGAATGTTTAAAAGATCAAATAGTGTGTCTTACTCTGGACGGATGATCGCATGTTAAAAACCAATCCAAATTGTATGAGTGGGTAATAAAAGAGGACAGAGAAATAATTTTATAGTCAGTTCTGGGCAAAAACATGATATCTAATATTTACGTAATTTTACGGATTAAATTATCAAAAATACTGAAGAAAAATATTTATGTAAGGTATCAAGTATTGTAACCGACAATATGCCCCTAACATGATGGCTGGCAAGAGAAGTAATATTGAACACATAAATGAAAATTTAATCACGTATGGGTGTTCGGCCCATATATTAAATTTACTTGCACGTGATTTAGGGAAAAAGTGAAGAAATAACGCAGCATCTAGTGCAGATTGTTAAATATTCCCGGAACCATCATCAACCGAAAGCTTGGTTTACAGCTGCTAATGGAAGTGCATTGATCGTTCCATATTGCGACACTCATGAATCATATTTAAAGAACTGGTCAATATTGGTAGATGTCTGTGAAGAGCAAAGACAACATATCAGTAGTGAAATTTCGTCGAAAGTGCTGAATATGGGTATAAAAAGAAGTTGTGGGGATTTAATTAAATTTTTAAAGTCAATTGCTCTAGACAAAATGCAAAGAAATACTTGTAAAATAGCGAATTCTGTCGGAATATGGAAAGAATTAGAAGCCATATTGAAAAATGAAGTTGATCTATCACAAATGATCGCTATTTATTTGCGACTTTGTCATTTTGCAGCTTTTGCATTTATACCGTCATTGCAATTTCGAAATTTTAAACTAACAGAAGCTGAAAAATTAATGACTACGGAATATATGGAAAATATTCGCTGAGTTTCATTACAGTGTACCTAAAGTTTCAAGCAAACAACCTCCATTTGCGGGACCAGTTATGCAAGAAGAAGTCATAACAAATATGACGTCCATTGAATGGTGGTAATCGGTGTTTGCTTTGCATCAACTATTGACAGCGACGTTAGACGAATATAAAATTCAACAAATAACAACAGCTACTGCTTTTTCAGCTGGAGTCGAACGAGTTTTTCCGACCTTTGAGCTCGCTCATTCAAAATTAAGAAATAGCCTAGGGATAGACAAAGCGGCAAAAAAACTTGGTTTTAATTTCTAAATTACTTTATACTTTTAAAATTTATTTTTTAATCAATATGTACTGCAGCACAAACAATGAAATTTACTAAATATGATAATTCCTTGATATTAAAATTATTTCATTTAATTTATATTTAAATGAATTTGTTTCTGTATTATTATATTATCATTCATTTACTATTTAAAGAAAAAGAATTTAAATGTTTTTGGGAATTTATTACAATTTAAGTTCAAAATTCCAAAAAAAATTCAAGAAAATTTGATTTAAATCAAAAAAATCTGATTTAAATAAAAAAAAACTGTTTTTTGCCCAAGTTCCATCCTACTTGGTCATATTCCAGAACTTTATCTAAAACTCATTTTAGAATCCCATTTCCAACGGAAATGTCAAATTTCATCATAATCGGTTGAGAAATAGTCATGATCCATTATACTTGGCCATATTCCAGACCTTTATTCACAAATCATTTGAGGATCCCATGTTCAACGCACATGTAAAATTTCATCATAATCGGTTAAGAAATAGCCAAGTCCCATTTTATTTGGCGATATTCAAGAACTAGATCCAAAAATCATTTTGAAAATCGATTACCATCGCAGATGTCCAATTTCACACAAATCAGTTAAGAAATAGCCAAAAGTTCCGCCCTAATTGGATATATTCCAAAACTTCATCTAAAAATCATTTTATAATCCCATTTACAACGCACATGTCAAATTTGTCAGTTCCATCATACTTGTCCATATTCCAGAAATTTATCCAAATATTATTTTAAAATTAGATTTCCATCGCAGATGCAAATTTCACTAAAATCCGTTAAGAAATAGCCAAGTTCCGCCCTAATTGACCATATTCAAAAATTTATCTATAAAATATTTTAGAATCACATTTATAACACAAATGTTAAATTTCATCATAATCGGTTAAGAAATAGCCAAGTTCCATCCTTCTTGGCCATATTCCAGAACTTCATCTAAAACTACTTTGAGAATCAAATTTCCATTGGAAATACTCAATTTCATCAAAATCGGATAAGATATAGAATTCCAATACAATTTTTATAAAAAAAAACACCAGTCAAGTTTAACTGCTCACTAAACCTAACTCCAACCACAACTTAGCCCTAATTCAACCCGCAAACGGAACCCAACTCAACCCTCAATTCAACCGCAAATCTACACCAAACTCAATACTCGAACTAGCATATACATATATAAATTGGTTAACTACTCATTACATCCTAATCCAACCCCAACTCAACTTCAACTCAACCCGCAAATTGGCCGCTAACTTAACCTTCAAATCAACACCAAACTAAATGCCCAATTCAATAATTAAACCAGCATATGTATATAAAAAAATCATAAATATTTATATAACCCGGTGTTTTGAGTCAATTCGTATCCCACCCTCTTGACGTACAGTTTTCAAAAGCTTTTCAAATCTCCGCCTTGGCCATAGAAACAGATTGACGAAAAAAATTCCAAATCGGACAAGCCGTTCTCGAGATACCATGGGTACAGACATCCAGACGCCCAGACAGATGGACGGACACGGACATTTTTTTTTTTTTGCTGTTTCAGACTCAGGGACTTCAAAACGTTGAGAAAAATGGTTTTGGTTGGACCCAAACAAATTTTTCGTCATTTTTGACACGATTTCAATACTTTGGTCTTTTTAAAGTGAAGTATTCTAATAAACCGATGATACCTACATTGTGATGTAGAAAGTCATTGATCGTCACTCAATGTATGGTGAGTTTAAATATGTTTATCACGAAAATGTTTACAGCGGCCCAATAAATTTGGCGCTTTAATAGTCTGGAAAATAGCTGTTTTTTTGTAAAACATTTTCTCAAAGTTAATTTATGATTTTTCTGTTGAATCTCCGTCAGCCATTTTAGCAAATACATATGTCAATTTAAACAAGTCAAATATGCGAACTGAATTATTTCAACTTCATAAAGCTGGTTTTTTTTTAACAGATGTTAGGAGACATCAGATACATTCAAACACGCTAAATATTATGGCTCCCTTAGCTCTTACGTTATTTTCATAAAAACCTTTTATCTGGTTAAAACGTTTTATCCAGGCCACTTATACAGGTTGAGGTAAAAGTATGGAAACCCCTAAAAATCTCGCGGATTTCGGTCAATAAAATGAGCAAGACTTATTCTTAGGTAATTTTCAACAAGGAATTTAATGGTGAGCTTGGTTGTGACCTGGGTCGTCATATTCAAGGTCATTTTGAGGTCAAGGTAATTTTTTTTATAGGGAAACCCCTGTTTTTGATATCGGATTCGAAAAGAGCAATCAATCCGAATATACGTCCGAATATGTATTTTCCTATGACCTTTCAAGGTCACCTGAAGGAATAATGATTTGCTATGAAAATTACAAAAAAAATTTAAAAAATGAATTCTTCATTTTAAAATTTAATTTTTTGTTTTTTTATAATTTTCATAGCAACACAAGCTTTATACAATATTCGGTATTTATGATTTTTTTTTAAATTTTCATAGCAAATCATTATTCCTTCAGGTGACCTTGGGAAGTTATGGAAAATACATATTCAGATGTACAATTGATTGCTCTTTTCGAACCCGATGTCAAAAACAGAGGTTTCCCTAAAAAAATGACCTTGAACTTAAAATGACATTGAAGATGACGGCCAAGGTCACAACCAATTTCACCATTAAATTCCTTGGGGTTTCCATACTTTTTCCTCACCCTGTATACAAAAATTCGAATTTTTCTCTCTGCACCATAGATAGCAACAATTATGGTAGGTTGGAAAGGGTAGAATTATCTACGAAATCATGAAAATATTCGGAAAGCACTTCGATACCTTTTTTTTATTATGAAAAAACGTAGAATTATGGCGCCACTTCAATGACGGAGTTAAATTTTTCTCATTTTTTTTTTTGTTTAATTACTACAAAATGTTTCTCCGTGAAGTTTTGTTTGTTGGAAAATTACCAAAAATATTACTGCCGACGGTTTTGATGTAAGCGCCACTAAGCGCTGATTTTAGCGCCTTACGCTATTTTGTATACAGGGTGGATCCACCATTGTTAAACTGTGCGTTATCCAAAAGGTTTTTTTGCGTTCTGAAATTTTATCAAACTTCGATATGAAACCAAACTAATCTCGTTTATCTAAATTGAAAGCAAGAACATTTTTAAAAATCTAAAAAGGAATTGACTAATAAACAGTAATTTGATAATACAAAACGTATACAATTTTAAAAAAAATGTTGAAACTCTATACCCGCAGACAATCTCAATAAATAATTTTGATTTCATACGATCTGCTGTTAATGTTTCATATCGAGAAATGTCTCAAATGCTCTCAGGTTAAGACATCATCGACAACAGCTGCAATAAATTACTATGATTTCTTGAAATTCCATAGCCTTAGAAATGTATGCATGTATCTTATGTTTATTATGAAAGTATTAGAAAAAACTATTTTATGAAACAGCAACAACAAAAAATCTAAATATAAAGATTATAATAATTTAGAAATAGACAAACACATTTGTTCTATATGAAATGCAATCGTATGGTTTAACGAGATTTATTATCTTAATTGAATTATACATAAGCTGGAAACAATCACTATTACGAATTACATAAATCGTACCAAGAGTTCCTCCGTCTCTTTCTTTCAACTACGCCAAATAGTGGTGCCCGCAAATGTTACCACAATGGTTTCACTGCTCAGGTTGTATGCGGCTTGGTAGTAAGCAATTTCTCAAATAATATCTGATTAAACCAAACGATGTGCAAAATTAAATTTTTCTAAAGGACGAGGTCATGAAGATTCAAGTGATCCGCGTAACACACAATAATTTGATTTTATTAGATCCTTTTAATCATCTTAATTGACCAAAAAATAAAAACCATCCCTTTCATATTTTATCTACTCTTCCGAAAATCGATTAAATTTCCCCCTCAAGCAATGATTTTCTCACAAAAATTTGAAAAGTAATTAAGGCATGGCAAAAAAAGAGGTTCGCACCCGAAAATAATTAAAACAAAAAATCCTAAAGACGAGGAAATTCGGCAACATTACAGTTTTTCTCCATGCCGCGCGCGCGGCCCTCTTAATTAAATTATCGTTTGTATATGAATAAAAATGAAAACCTTTCAACATTTCACCCGCCTAATTACGATAGAGCGAGAGAGTTGTATAATGTAGGTATATGTAAAATATGTAAATTACTCCGAAAACTCATTAAAAATTCAATTAAAATATTCATTGAATTAAAAACAACAACACTAACGTAAAAGAATGATTCAATATTAATACGCTTTTTGTATTACGCGAGAATTGTGTGTGTGTGTGTGTGTGTGTGTGTGGGGGTGTTGTCAGACTGTTCAAATATGTAATTTATGAAAGCTTAATGTTTGTACTTTTTTTTTTTTTTTTTTTTTGAAAAAGTCAAGCATAAAACATAAACAATATGTACAAAATTAATATTTATTTACGTTTTTTTATGTTTTTTTTCCAAACTGTAGAGCGGCATAAATTTTATGTTTGGAATTTTTTTTTGTATTTAGTGACGACGAGAAAAAAAAGGGAAAATCAAATATAATTTGGAAAAACATTTATGAAAATGTGCAAAATAGATATAGCCTTTGAGTCAACACATAGTATAGTACAACATATTATAGCATACGATAAATGTATTTTTATGAGTTTGCGATTTTCCACGAGACTAACCCTTTATTACCATATATGCGTACATACAAATTTATTCGTTTGATCATAAAAGCAAAATGGGAAACTATATACAGAATCACTGAGTATAAAACTATCGAGAATGTGTGGACCACTTTAACATTTTATTTTTATGCCTTTGTGTGTTTATCGTAATTTTCATTTTTCTTTAATTTTTTTGCTGTTGTTGTTTTTTATTTGTATCCCATCCACCACCCACAGGACATAATATACGTATAGATTTGATGTTTTGGGAATCATTGAACCTGACTGTGCCGTAGGATGGTTTTTATAGTAAGTAATCGTTATCTCTCTATACTACAATGCAACAGTCATGTCAGAGTTTTACATAATGTTATTTATTATATAAAAAGCATGGTTTATTAAACAACACAGTGGTTTTTGTATCAAGCCTCCCTATTTATCTAGATATACATCATTAATTATCTGGATTAATTTTATTTATTTTTAATATAAAAACCAAACATACATATATGATGTATGAATGTTTATTTGAGTTGTTGAAATAACCACAACTTTATATCAGAGCTGTCAAAATGTGGGTGGGATTCAGAATTGGTTGATTTTAGTTTGATTTTCAAATTTTTAAATTACATTTTAAAGGTGTTCCAGTTTATCGGAACTTAAGAAACTGAAATGTTTTAAATAAGTTGGAATTTACCAAATTTGTTGGAAGCACAATCACTAAGCTTAATTGCTAAATTTCTAGATATTTCTTTGTTTGATGAATTATAATATAGAAAGTCGTCTAGAACCCACGATTGGTGACCCCGAAAAGTTCCTGGGTCACCAGAAAATAATTTTGCGAAATTCTGATGTTACGACAAGTGGATTAAATGTTGCCCATTACAATGGCGAATTGAAATTCCTGATTGATTCCTCGTTACTTCCACGTAGATGGTTTAAACTCATACGTAGAATCATAAATATTTTGACGAACCCGTTTTTTTAAATTTTGTTTCTATATGAACATTTTAATTTATATATTAAATTTGTTTGTAACTTTATAGGAATTTTGTCTTTTATTCTCCAAAATATTGCCCGAATTGTGCTCTGTTTATCGATAGCCTTTTTAATACCTCTAGCAACCACACATCTCGAATAACCATTTTGAATTAGAAGATAATCTCAAAATTTGTTCAACTAACAAGAAAACTGTGTTATTTTTGTAAGATGATTGAAGCGAAGAGTTATTAAATTAGAAACCGACCCGATCAGGTTTTTTTAAAGATATAAATCTGTAGTTAAACTGCCATCCTCATTACGATAGTATCTAGAAAGGCTAAACGACCTTGATTTTCAATTTCATAGGTAAATTTAATTCGCTAGGTGAAACTATTAAATGAGTGCAAAAAATTATCAATTTACGAATTTGAAATCGCCGCAATAATATCATCAACATACTGGTAGAAGAAGATAGGTTTGAATCAAAATGTTTTTAATACTTCGGTTTCAACGTGTTCCATTACTAGGTTTGCCACTGTTGGACTAACTGGCGAACTCATTCTATTACTAAATGTTTGAATGCTATTCCACAATTTTTCATCGAAAAATATTACCAAAGATGAGTCAACATTAATGAGGCCACATCTAACAGTACTAATATACACATTTTAAATTTTATTTTTAAAATCTCCGGCGTTTTTTACAGCCGAAAATTTATTTCCCACGTAACGATTTACAATATTAGACAAAAATTTGAATAAATTGTATAAAGGTGAAAATAGCTTACAATTGGTATCAAGGCAATTCCAATTATGTGCACTTTTGGCAGACCATACATTTGTAGAGTCATACCATGATAATTCTTAAGAAATTTTGTCAAATTTTTCCTCAATTTTTCGTACACTTCCCCAAGAGCCAATGATTACATCATAATTATCGATATGTTATCCTTATCAGCTTTCAACACATACAATTCAAAAATTGCTTTGCCTTTTTAGCCCCTCGATTCTCTTGGATTTCTTTAATACAAATGTTTTACTCAAATAATTGTTTGATTTAATAAATTTCAACATATTTGCCAGTGCCGCCTCGAGACTTCTGAACGCCCTGTACGCGATTACTGAAATTGGATGCCGTTTAGCAAAACCGTTTAGTCGCAATTTTATCAACCTTAGTTATAGTTTGGGTATCCAATACCGCTTATCGATTACCTACTCGGATATTTTGGTCCTTTTTCGTATACTCGACTACAGGGATAATTTGATCGATTACCTGAGTAATTTGACTCAAGGGCTCGAACTTATTCCACCGAAAATTTTTGTATGGCGAAATTAATCCCATTTTCAATATGAATTATAAATCCACGAATTTAATTCTTACTGAAAAAGTATTAAATCGACGTGGAATAAATTCAAATTTATTGGCGAAATTAATTCATTGTACGAATGAATTTAACTTCTCCGGTAAATATGAATTTATTCCGCCACAAAAATTAGAAGGTTGAAATACAAATATTGTCATCGCAAGTGACATTTCCGTACAAGTTGAAATATTTATTTTTTCATCATTTTAACCTATTATTAATACTATTTTCACTGATTTAGGGGCACATACTCAATCGTCTAGCAAGCAATCAATTTCCATATGATAGATACAAAATACAATACATGTTTGCGAACCAAACAAAATTTAAAAAAAAAAATTAAAATGAAATTAAAAGTTGTTTAGTAATCATACTCGTCTTGCGAATTGCTAGATTATCGAATATTTGCCCATCATCGAAAAATATAGACTTATTTTCACGTAACTCTTTATAGTTTAGCAACAAGATGAAAGTACCTCAAACTTATTAAATAAATTCAATTTATTGGAGCATGTTTTCGACCGCACGGTGAAATTTTACCTAAATAATTGAAGCGAACTTCTGAGAAAAAATTTGTCCAACTATGGAGAAGTTTAAAGAGAGCTTGTGATCCAACAAGCAATGTCCACCAACATTTGAAATTCTCTAAAAGTCTAAGTATTGGTTCCGCGGATGGTGCAAATTAATATCAGTTTTGCAGGTTATGATTTGATCGAAGTAGTTTAAAAAAGTCCCGAAATTCACCTTCTAGGTTTACAAACAGAGTTAATAAGATTAAAATTCGTTTTAAACAAACACTTTATCGATTAAAATTCAAAGGACACCTAATTTTAGAAAGGAGATATAGCAGCTGGCCACCAGATGCGGGTTTTCATCATATCTTTGTTCGTGATGAATTTGAGCTCGAATTATACGGAAAACTGAAAATTCGGGCTCGTGAATGAAAAATTGATTTTGTTAAAATTAAAACAGTAAAATTGTTAATTACAAAGGGCCTCAAATTACTATGCTATGTCCACTAGTTTGGTTTTCTGAATTTCGCTGTGTTCGTATAAGCACGAATGATACTGAGCAACCGTGGTTTACTTCGTTAGGTAACCGTTGAAGAAATCGGGATCTATCAATACGGAAAATTGGGAAAAAACGGTTTTACCGACAGGAAAGATTCATCACTACAATTTTTGGGGGATTGGTTGTTTCGTGATTTGCATTGACTTATGAAAAAAAAAGGGGAAAACGGTTCTTAGAATTGTATCTTTTTATTGGATCAATCGAACGGTTTAGAATTGATCGAACAGCGACTCTTTTTCCACTGTCGCAAAATTTATTGCGCTGCGAACTGTTCGAATCCTCCGAATTATTCAGATTTCGTCTCTTAAGACTTCTTTATCTTTCCAACATTATTTTTTCCAAAATGTATAATATACATAATAGTATATTATTCAACGGGCATATTATTAGGTGTACCGGAAAGTTCTGTCCGTTTTTAGAATAAAACAAAATAATAAATTTTTCGTACGTTGAACAAACTTTATTGAATAATATAATTTCCATCATTAATTATGACTTCTTGCCAGCGTGATGGCAATTTGTATATCCCAATTGATTCATAGCTTGTCTGATATCTTCTTCGTTTTTTAATTTTTTGCCCTGCAAAAAATTTTGTAAGGACAGAAACAAGTGAAAATTGGAGGATGCTAGGTCCGGGGAGTATGGTGGATGCGACAGAATTTCCCAGCCTAGCTCTGCGAGTTTTTGACGAGTCCCCAAAGCAATATGTGGCCTGGCATTATCATGAAGCAGTATGATATCCTTCCTATTGAACGACGCCGGCCTCTTTTATTTATTTATTTATTTAGAAAAAAAAGGATAAAGCATAGCTTTTCTATCCATACAATATAATTTTAAAAATATACATATATATGTTACAAAAATTTAAAAAAAAATAAAACAAAATTAAAATTTATTTTGAATAAAATTAAATACTAATTTTTTGAATTTTGCAAAAGGCTTCACTCTTCTAATCTCAATCGGAACCTCATTCCAAATAGTAAATGTATTAAACAAAGGTGAATTATTGTAAATATTTGTACGGTTAACAGGCAGTATTATTCTGCCATTTCGACTGGAACCAATTTTAATTTTATCATATAAATATGAAGGTACCCGATTATTAATGACTTTATATAAAAGCAATAATGCTCTGTAATAAAAGAATTGAACCATAGTGCAACCGAAAAATTCTTTAAAATTAGCTGATACGTGATCAAATCTTCTGAGCCCATTAACGTATCTCACGATGTTGTTCAAAGTAACTTGCAGCAAACCACTTGAGGCAGAATCACAACTTAAAAAAAGGAATTCGCAATAAACTACGTGGGGAATTACTAATGATCGTGCTAACAAAGTTCGAACATTTTTAGGGCAAATATTTTTGTGGAGCTTCAAACCATACAAAGTGGAATTGATCTTGCCACAAACATTAACAACTTGTGAATCCCATGTGAATCTGTTGTTTATACAAATTCCTAGATTGTTAACATGATTCTTAAAATTAATTTTCACACTATTGATAAAAATTTCAGGAATCACTGGGAAGTGCTTTTTAGAAATGAAAATTGCTTGTGTTTTTGCAATATTTAGTGAGATTCCATTAGAATTGGACCAATCTAGTATGTATGATAGATCCAGATTGATTTTATTGAAGGTTTCCAAAATATTTTCACTAGTACCACCCAGATAGATTTGACAATCATCAGCATACAAATGGTATTTGGAATATTTTATTACGTGAGGTAAGTCATTTATAAAAAGAGAAAATAGAGTTGGACCGAGTATCGTTCCTTGAAATACACCTGACATTATACGCTCAGGTTCCGATTCTTTTCCATTTATGATGACTTTTTGATATCTGTCTGTTAAATAATTAAACATAAGTTTCAGTGCTGTATTATCAAAATTAAAGAAAAGCATTAACTTCTGTAATAACAAAACATGGTTTAACGAGTCAAATGCTTTTGAGTAATCCAAAAGTATAAGAACAGCAAATGAGTTTATCTTGTCAAGATGACAAGCCAGATCATCGACAACATGAAGAAGGGTCGATGTTGTACTATGGTTATTACGAAATCCGGACTGAAACTGATTTAGATAATTAAATTTAGTTAAATGCTGGTTGATTTGGTCACGAAGAATGATTTCAAAAATTTTTGATAGAATCGAAACTAAACTAATCGGTCTAAGATTATCCAAAGAATCAATGCCCCAATTTTTATAATCGGAATCACTATATTCGTTTTCCAAATATCTGGAAATTCGGAACGCATGATACAGTTATTAATCAGGTAGGTCGAAGGTGATATAACATACGGTAAAATATTCTTAACCCTTTCAAACGCCATTTAAAATTGACTTTCTTCCAAAAATAAAATACGTAGCACAATTATGCACTGCTATGATATGGCATTGCTCATAAAACTGTAGTGTAAACATAAATACATAAGTGAACGATCGCACAAGAGAAATGAGACAAAAATTAAAAATTACGGTTGGTCGAAGCGATGAAAGTTGATGTACAATATATTGTACAAGGCGTTTGAGAGGGTTAAGAAATTTTAAGTTGATTTTGTCGTGACCTGATGAATTCGATTTAATAAGATAAACAGCTTTGGAAATATCAAATTCACTTATGCAGCTGAACGAGAGAGATGTGTGATTATCTGTGCACTCAAACTCAGGTAAGGGAATAACAACCGGCAAAATGGGTACGTTGCAGAAATAAGAATTGATGATTGAAGGGTCTAAATCGGTCAAAGAACTAGCTTTACCAGCTCCTAATCCAATATGATTGCAGTTATTCCAAATTCGTTTCATGGTTAATTTACTATTTCCAAAAAAATATTTCTGTTTTGAGATTCTTATCAAGCTAGTTACCCTATTGCGTTCATTACGATATATTACTAAGTCCTTAACATCGGCTGTTCTCCTATACTTAATATAAGCATGATCCCTCGCTAGCATACTTTTAGCAATACTACTATTAAACCATGGAGCAACAGGCTGGCTATTAACTATTTTTTTCGTTGGTACACAATTATTATGAAAATAATATAGGCAATCATAAAAACACTGGAAGGTAAAATTGACATTATTGGACGAGTGCAAAAAGCTCCAGTCAACGTCAGAAAAAAAATTCATAATAATTTCAGCATCCAACTGGCTATAGTCATAGATAAGCCTGTAATCCATTTTAATGCGCTTTGATTTAGCTTTATAAGAGATCGCCAGTAAATCATGGTCGGAAATATCAGGCAACGTATATTGACTAGACGAAAATATCCTAGAGTAATCCGATTCAGGGACAATGAATTGATCGAGCCAAGTACGGTTATGGGTAGGTAAAAATGGAACCGATATTAAATTGTTCGCTTTTAAAAGATTGTAGAACTTATTGGATTGATCAATCATGTTACAATTTATGTCACATCCAATTATGAAATGATTATAGTTTAGAACGTGTGATGATAGAAATTCCTGAAAATCGTCTAAATCGGATTGCGTAGGAGTTGACGGATTGTAGCAAACCACAACCAATATAGTCATAGATGGTAGTATCATTTCAGCCATCAGAACTTCAGTTTTACCATACATAGACGAATGAACGACTTTAACCTTGAAACACTTCTTATAGTAAATGCAAGCACCCCCACCCCTCTTATGAGTTCTGTCAAATCTCAAGATGTTGTAACCATTCAGCGCAACAGATTCATTATTGATTTTACTAGTAAGCCATGTTTCCACGACACCAAACACATCGAAATCTTTGGTATCGATAAATATTCTCAATTTGTCAACATGGCAGAATAAACTACGAGCATTCAAAAATCCAACATTCAGACAAGTACCATTCCGGTACTTAATCGTAGCATCTTTAGTTGAAGATAAGCATTTCTGCAACGAGTTCAGATTGAGAATAGAATTAGTGAAAAACCTAAAATATAAAAAAACATTTGAGAGTAATACATAAAAATTATAAAAACAACAATTAAATACATAACTGATATTACAATGGCCCGAAGAAGATAATGAATAATGATTATCGTTGTTGTCATTACTGTAATGGTAATGATTCCGTAGCAGAAAATTTTCTTGGCATGTTGGAAAAGTTGGATTGGAATTAAATAGGCTAATTTTTCCTAAACATGATCGTCGATCCCTACTCGTGGTAGGACAACTCCACTGCCGTTTTTTGGACTTCCAGTTTTACGTACAAAACGTCGAATTAAAACCCCTTTTGGCCAAAAAGTAGGCGATAATACTTGATTTGAGAAACTTCTGTCCAAAGTAAGTTTAAATGAGACGAACGTGAGATTAGTTCTATTTCGCCCCTTAGGAAGCAATAGATGACAATCAACTCCGTCTAGATTATTTAGTTTCGACTTTAAATAATCAACTAGTGCAGCCTCTTCCGTGTGAGGGTTCAGTCTACTCACATATAAGACATCGTTGTCAGGCACATCAACGGATTGTAACGAAGAAGTCGCGGCGCCTATTCCAATGACGTCAGATGTGGCATTGTTATAATCAGTTTGAGAATATTGTGGGTTAGTCGATGAGTTGACAGGAATCTGCATTTTCAACGACTGGGCAGACAAACGTTGAGCATCAATTGATGCTTTCATAAAGTCATTCATTACCGAGAATGATTCAAACATTTTAACCATGTTACAGGTCAACTCATCGATCTTTTGAATAACAGCAAATATGGTAATTTCGCAGCACTCAGCACAGAACCAACGTAGTTGCTTTGCCTTCATTAATTGGTTGTATGTTGTAGTATTTATTCCCGCACATTTCAGGTGAAAACTTGATTTACAGACACCGCTGCAAGGACACCACTCTTCCCGGCCATTCCACTCTAATTCACATTTTCCGCAACACACCATTATGATTTATATTAACACTACACACAACGTAACTAGTGGCAATTGTTTTTGAGATGCACGGTGTAAAACGTCACGATTGTAATATATAGACAATAATTAAACTGGAGATGTTGAATTTGTATTTGTCAATAATATGATCTATCTCAAGGTCAGCAACAAATCGACAGGTATGACAGTTAATATTTTCTATTTTTGATGTAAACACATTAACCGTTATAGTTCACAATCACATAAATTTTTATCAAAAATTTACCACTTTTAGTTCACAGAAACTTTTACCACTATAAAACTACTTCAATGTTTTTATAATAATTGAATTCACGATATTGATAATGAATTAAGTCACTATATTTATACTCTGATATTATAAAAATTAGATAAATTATTGTATTAAAAAAAAAAAAAGCACGTCCGATGCGTACGGTAGTCAAAATTGTTCTTTTCTTGGAGTGCTGTTTTTAAATTATCCATTTGTTGACAGTACCTCTCCGAATTTAGCTTTTCCTTTGGTTTTAACAGCTCAAAATGTATTGGTCCTCGAATGTCCCACAATATACACAACAATCTCTTATTCTGGCTCAACTTCGGTTTAGAGGTGGAGGGGCAGGTTTTCCGGATTCACAATATGCCCTTTTTCTTATGACGTTTTCGTAGGTAATCCACTTTTCATCACAAGTTATCATCCGGTCCAAGAAGGGTTCGATTTTGTTGCCTACAATCAGAGATGTGCATATGATGACTCGATCATTCAATTGTCACTTAACTCATGTGGCACCCATCTCGAATATTTCCACACCAATCCTAGTTTCCGAATATGGTCCGAAATGGTTTGTTAAGCTGAATCAAGCCGCAGTTTCCGATCTTGATAGTATCGTCGTCGATCAACGATGGTCGCTCAGAGCGTGGCTTATTAGAAAGGTTGAAATCACCTATTTGAAATTTTTCAAAACAACTGACCAATTCCGTAATTCGAAATTCCGGAATACCGGCCGATATGTTGGTTTCGATTATTCCGAAATTGAAAGCACTAATTCCGGAATTAATGAATTTCTATGTTTCACACTAATATAAGTAAATCCAACATAATTTTGTGTAATTATAGTCTGTCTTGTAGATACTAAAAAAATTTATATATACAGGGAAACTTCTCTAAAGTCACCATTCAAGGGACTTACAAATGTTGGTCAATCTATGGAAGTGGTTAGTTTAAAGAATAAAACAACCTAAACATTTGATAATCCAAAGTCAGGCTTTAAAGCGACAAAGAAACGAGTCCGACAAATAAACGAAATTCAGAAAACATTTAATTTTGTTAGTTCATTAGCTGAAAGATATCTAAACCCGTGATATACGTTTTTGCGTTTCGAAAAGGATTTTAATTTTGGAACGATGGTAGTGCCCTACGAAGCTAAAAGAGCGTATTTAGCAACGAAAATCATCGCCATCAAAATTCTAGCCTCGATGCGTCAAGTTTAATGATAAAACAGGAAACCCTTGATTTCAATCATTGCCAATTGTAAGAACGTTACTAACTCGCAGTCGCAGTAGCAATTAATTCTATGTTTAAAATTTTTTTAAATTGTTTCCGAATTTTTTTCACATTCATTTTATAAGGAGTGAGTAGGAAAATAAATGTTTAAACTAGCATTTAATTGTAACTGCTGTTTAGTATTGATAGTTGTATGGGGAGTCATCGCGGCGCTTAAACTGCGAGATAAATACTTCCAGTAAGGGTGAAGAGAATAAATTATGTGCCACTCCAACTAACCTAATGTAACTCACTGAAATTTTAGGCTTTATAGAATTTATAGGATTTACAAAATTTATTGAATTTAAAAAATTTATCAAAATTTAAAACTTTTTAGGAACATTTTTTTAATTTATAGAACTGACAGGCTTAAATAATTTATAGAACCCATAGAATCTATAACATTTAAATGATTTATAAAATTTATAGGTTTTAAAAACATATTAGAATTTATAATATTTACAGCTTAAAATTTATAGAGTTTATTAGACATTTAAGATTTATAGAATTATCGAATTTACAGAATTTATAAAAATTTAAAAATTTATGAGATTTAGGGAATGTAAAGAACTTACTGAATTTTAAAAATGTTGCTTAGGATTTATAGAATTATTAAAGTTTATAGGATTTATCGAAATTTTTGAATTTATAGAATCTATAAAAATTATGGAATTTTTAGAATAAGTAAAATTTGGGTGTATCGAATTTTTAGAACTGACAAACTTGGAACAATTCCTAGAACCCATTGATTTTATAAAATTTAAAAAATTTATAATATTTGTGGAGTTTATGTAATTTATAGGATGCTTTGAATTTATTTATCAAATTCATAAAAAAAGTTTATAAATATATTGACGATTTTCCGCGAAAGGGTTGCCATCTATGATGAACTAACATTCGTAATATACAATTAATTTGATGTTTGATTTAGAATGTGAAATAAATATTTAAATGATATACAAACAAATTCAAATAAATAATAATTTAATTTTAATAATCAAAATTGTACCTACCAGCCATTTCATACTAAAACATTATAATCTACTAAACGTCAAATTTGATTTATACAAAACAGTATAGCACTAAACCTACGCGACATCTGTATCAGTAAAATCGTCTATTAGAATTTATAACATTTATAGACTCTGTAGAATTAAGAGAATTTGTAAAATTTATATAATTTATCAAATTTACAGAATTTATATGAAAGAAAAAGATTTGTAGAATTTAAAGCATTTGCTGAATTTTTAAACTTTTTTTGTAGAATTTATAGAATTTATAAATTTTTAACGAAATTATTGAATTTACAGAATTGTTAAAGTTCATAGGATTTTTCAAAATTTTTATATTTATAAAACAAATAAAATTCGAGTTTGTAGAATTTATAAAACAGATACGCTTGAAACAATTAATAGAACACAAAGAATCTACAAAAATTAAAGAATTTATATTGTCGATAAAATTTATAGAAATTATAAATTTTATAGAAATTGTAGATTTTATAGAATTTATAAAATCCATAAAATTTAAAAATTTATAGAGTATATAGACATATTAAAACTTATAAAATTTATAGAATTGGGTTTATCAAATTTACAGAATTTATAGGATTTATAGAATTTAGGAAACTTATTGAATTTTTATACTTTATAGAATTCATAGAATTTATAGCATTTACAGAATTTACTGAATTTATAGAATTCAAAGAATTTATTGAATTTATAAAATTTTAAAAATTAAAAATTATTTAGAAACATTTAGAACGTGAATACATAAGTCTAATTTGAGTTTGTAGAATTTATAGAACTGACAAACCTGAATAATATATAGAACCCATAAAATCTATAACATCCAAAAAATTCATAAAATTTATAGAATTTAAAGGTTTTAAAAACATATTTTATTTTATAATATTTACAGACTTAAAATTTATGGAGTTTTAAGATTTATAGAATTTATCGAATTTACAAAAATTGTAAGAATTGAAGAATTTATGAAATTTGCAGATTGTAAAGAACTTAATGAATTTTAAAACTTTATGCATATGATTTATAGAATTATTCATAGAATTTATAGAACTTATAAAATTTATAGAAATTATTGAATTTACAGAATTGTTAAAGTTTATAGGATTTTTCGATATTTATAAAATAAGTAAATTTGAGTTTTTAGAATTTATAAAACAGATCCACCTAAAACAATTAATAGAATACAAAGAGTCTACAAAATTTAAAGAATTTGTGTTATTGATAAAATTTATAAACTTCACAGAATTTGTTGACTTTATGGAATTTATAAAATTCATAAAATTTAAAAGTGTAAAGAGTTTATAGACATATAATAAATCGTTTGAAGAGAGAGAGAAGAAATTATAGGGTTTATAGAATTTAAGAAACTTGTTGGATTTTTAAACTTTATAGAATTTGTTGAATTTATTGAATCTATTGACATAATTTATTGCGTTTAAAGAATTTAAAATTTTCAGAATTAGGTACTACAAATTCTATAAACTTTATAAATTATAAATTTTTTTTAATTTTTAAAATTGTTTCAATAAGATTCTTTCGGCTTTTTATAGACACAATATATTAATAATAATGGCATTCACAACATTTTCGACTTGTCAATCAGAAAAATGAAGAAGCCAGTCATTTATAATATATCTACCATAATATATCTTGGAATTGTATTTTTGTAGTTTGGTCGTAGCTACCTGATGAGTAGATCGAACTTTTTGTTTTGAGATTATCAGTACGAAACCAAACTACCCACGAAAACGCAAGGAAAGGTTTTCTTTTTTAGAGTCAAAATACATTTTGTATTAACTCTGGGGTTAAAGTACGGGGGGGATTTTGATATTTCTACTTTTTTTGGTAGATATATTATAAATGACTGGCCTCTTCATTTTTCTGATTGACAAGTCGAAAATGTTGTGAATGCCATTATTATTAATATATTGTGTCTATAAAAAGCCGAAAGAATCTTATTGATTTAATACAGACAACTAAACTTCTCTTTTTAAAATTGTTTGTAAGTCTGTGTGCGAAACGAAAAAATACTGCATAAAAAGTAAAAATTTAAATTATATACACCACAAAAATTTGAACTGGGCCCAGACCAGAACATCCCTACCCTCATACCTTTAAGTATTTAAATACATACTTCAATTTTTAGAGACTTTTTTCGATATTCTAATTTATTTATTAATTATTCAATTTTATTTCCAAAAGTAAAAACAAGCGGACGTCAACTTTTTAACTGGTTGCAATTCACACAATGAATCGGTTAAAATATGTGGTAAATTTTATTATTTTCACCACAGTTAAAATATTTAACTTTTTAACAGTTTCGCACACAGCCCTTGGCATTTAACTCTAAAAAATGTGTATACCCAAATCATATACAATCATAATAGATTTCTCATTTGGCTAAAAAGACAAAAAAAAAAATAAAAATTGTCCATTCAAATGTTATCGGCGTATTACCTATACATATTATATTTGCAACGCACTCTAAAATCATTGCCTTACAAAATATTACAAAATACACCCAATACTACGATAACATTAGAAATATCAGAAGTTTTTTTTTTTTTTAGTTATAATGAAATGAGAAATCTAGTATGAATGTCTATGCCTTAATCGTAACTGCGATTTAGTATCGTTCATACATATTAGCAATGAATATAAAAATATCTAATATTTTAAACGAAATAAAAGAAATTTGTTGCATTTTTGTAAAATTTTAATTTTTAATTTTTTTAATATATTATTTAAATAAAATAACTTCCGAAATTCCGGAATCGAGAACATTTGAATTCGAAAATTCCGGAATTACTCCTTTAAATAATCTTAAAATAATGTTCATCAACATTTTGACATCACAATTTAATTATAATCAAAATGGCAAGCGACTACTAAATAAAATTTAAAAACTGAAAATCAGTGATTAATGACTAATTACTGTTAGCAGTGAATAATGCGTATCATTATAATTGAAGAAACAAATGTATAATGAGTATATTATACGTTAGTCGTGGACAAAATAAATTATTTCTAAGTGCACATCGCAAAATGACGCAATCAAGAGGAATTATTCAGAAATCAGATTAATATTGCAAGTTCAGCCGATTAATACCACGTTTACACCAGTAGCATAAAACTATGTAGCAAAAAAATATCATGATGTAAAAGCAAAGTATAATACTTTAATACTTTATCGCATATTTTTTTGCTATTTCATTATAATAGGTATCAAAAAAGTATACCACGTAAAACAAAACAAGGTTTTTACCTGAAATGTCATTTCTTTGTTCATTTTTATCGAGATTTTTCGGGTAAACAAAACAAAATAAGAACAAAGAAAATATGAAAATCATAATAATTTCAGCGCACAATAAAATAAATGACTTCTAAAAATCCCGAAATTATTTATTTATCAAATAAACAATGTACATAGTTGTATATTATCTGTCAAAACAAATAAAATATAATATGGTGTTACACCGCAAATAGCAAAATAATATTTTGTGGTGTAAACTGAAAGAGAATTATAGTATATTAGCAAATAAGTATTTAACTATTAAAGTACCTATGGTGTAAACGTGGTATAAGAAAATCTTCTTTGTGTGAATGAGGTCTCCTAGAGATTTTGACTTTCTAAAATAGAATCAGCTGATGTTCCGAAATTGGCGTTAATCAAAATTGCTGAATCAACTGGGTACCAACCAACAAGCCGATTTTTTAATTATTCAATTATCCTCCACTTTTGGTACACTTTATTATGAGCTCATATGCTCAAAATAGGGTGTACCAAAATATATGTTAATTAATAAGTTAATGAATAAATCCAAAAAAATAAATCAACAACATGAGGAAATAGAAAATGTTTAAAATTCCAATTCAAAGGAATACTAATTTTGATTTAGACTTGTTCCGTTCAATCTATTTTCTCATGTCATTTTCTTATTTTATTAAAACAAATCTAGCTTCTTTAGAATAAGTTGACGCTGTTCGCAGTAAAATTCTAGGAAATGAGAAAATATGCCTGAGTCCGAAACTTAATTCAAATTTAGTATGAAACCATGGTTAAATATGACACATCTTATTCTACAATTATAGTTAAGACTCTTATTTAATTTTCTCATAATTGTTCATGAATTACTCGTTAACATACTTCATATCGAAATATCCTCGCATGGATTGAAGTTTATTCCCGAAAGAACATTACAATACTGAAACCGAATGCTAGATTAATCTTTTATGTGGGTATCAAAATTATTTTGTAACATTTTTCAAAAATTGTTTGGAATGCACTGTACACATCAATTATTTATTATTACCTATTTATAACATTTATATGTTAACCGCACATAATCAATTAACAAGAAAATTTTGTTTTGTTTATTTTCAGGTATGTGTTCTTGTATTTTCCATATACATATTAATTAAGAGTTTATAACATAAATACGAATTTTTGCACACGTCTGGGGGTTATCACAGAGGTAAGTCAGTATATATATAGTATGTACATATATAGATATATTCTTCGAACGGTGAATGTATCATTTCTATTTAATACATATTTTGACCTTCCCAAATCACAAATTTTCAGTCCACACGCTGTCATAAATAAATTATGAGCCGACTCTTAGCAGTATTTTAACAGTGTATTAATTTTCGTTCTCTTAACTTCATCATTTGCGAGAATAGCAAGCAGCACATCATTCTTACATAAATACCATTTCCATTTAGGTTGTTCCTTCAATATAAATGTATGTATACAGAAAAACAAAACAACAGCAACAAAAAAGAAAATATGAACCAACTTAGTATCTTGTATTTTACTTTATTATTTCATCTTATTAAAATACACCATGTTAAATAAAAACGAAACGGTACTTTGAATCAAACGAACAAAATAAAATAAATGTATTTATATAGTACAAATGGAAAATCAAAAACAAAACAAAAAAAAAAAAAAGAAAACGAAGGAAAATCTAAAATAAACATAAAATAAATTTTATGAAGATTTTCCCAATTTCTTTCTCTCCCTTGTATAGACGTACATATAGCTGCGTATTTTCTTTTCTGTGTTAAATTGGATAAACAGAATCTTAAATAGTTTTTTTTACATTTTTAAATTTAATGCTTTGCTGCTGCTCTGCTACTGCTGCTATGTAATATGTCTATACCGATAGAAGTTGGGTTAAGTATTTAGAAAAACATTTTCCCTTTTTTTTTTTTTTTTAATACTCGATACTGATTAAAAATAGACGGAACGAAAAACTCGTAATTGTTTTATCAATTTGAGATTAGTATTGGTTGTTACGGAGGTTTTTTGTTACATTTATCTAATCTAAATTGGTTGTTAATTGTTTCTAATTAAATTGTTTATTACTTGGAACGATATATGTGGTTTTGTAATTTATTTGAATGGAGTTGTTTTATTTTATTTGGAAAATGTGTATAAATGTGTACAGAGAGGACGCAAGAAATTGAAAAATTTAAATTATAGTGATTGGAGATTTGTGTGTGGTATTTCATTTTTAATGGGATGGGATTTTGACAGGTGGAAATTTTACAGGTCGATAAATAATAATTATTGTTTCTGATAATATTTTCTGCTTTAACGACGACCAAGTTACATAAATTTGATAATTGTGGCAATTTTATTTTGGAATCTTCCCAAATTTCTAGAGTTGCAAATTTTTAAACAAACACGTAAAATTTTATGCCGATTTAATAACTATCTCTAAATTCAGGTGTTTGTATGAAAGATATCTGAAAGATTTTTAATGCATACTTTAGACCAAAATATTAAAATTTAAATTTCTCTAATAACAAATTTGGCTAAATTTTAGCTAAAGCGTCAAATAAAATAACAAATTGGTAACTAAATTTAGAATTTAAAATTTTCTTCCAATATGCCATTTTGGCATTTCCAATATTATAGGCTAAACGAACAAGATGACTCCATAGTGGCTCTCATCGTGGTATTGAATGATTCTATCAGATAATTATTTCCTATTATTCCCATAAAACTAGCGCGGTACAAACATGCTCTTCTCGTATACAAAATTTCATAATCAACATCCATCATTTGCTCTAGGACACTGGGAAAACCTTAGGGAAAACTTCCATTAAAAAACCCTAAGGAAAACCAGCATCAGATGTGACTGCTTCTTTCTCCATCGGTAGTAAACATAATTAATTGATCGGTCGTACTAATTTGCCGTTCTCCGTCTTTACCTTGCATATTCTTGCTTTGTCATCTCGTCCAATAAATACTTCGATAATTCTGTACATCATCCATTGACTAGGTGGCGTTATTTTACTTTTACAATATTGCCGTTCGCAAGACCATTCAAGTCATTACTCTTCAAATTCCCATCGCCCTTTGATTTGACATCCAAAAACTTTCCGAGTTGGTCCAGTGTTGGCAGGCGGTCTTCACCAACTTGATTACGATATTGGTCCCATGCATCCAATGGGTACTTAGATAACCGTTGTTTTGCGTAATGGATCCAAATTTGATCCCACAATTGCTCCGGCTTTGCAATAGTCTCCAGTTGTCTGATTCCACCATTTAAGGAGTCTAGTATCACCCGCAAAGAATCATGAGTTTCACGATCCTGAATTAATTGTCACGCGTAAGTTGCCATGGACCCAATGTCAACGCAGCCTTCCCTACACAGGCCTCCTGTAAATAAAGCAGCTTGGTGACTGGGTCATAGCTCTTATCATGGACCTCAGCCAAGAACAAATCCCGAAATGGCGGCCATTCGGCTGGATTCCCGTTAAACTTCCCTATCCTAGGGGGCCCACTAGGTTCCAATCTAATTATCGCGGTTAATCGATCTCTGTAACCTTTTCCTGTCGAGCAACTACCACCTTGCCCAATACCAACTTGCTTCCCGATCCTATCCATTGCAGACATAAATCTTCCTTCCTCGTCAATATTTGAAAACCTTCCTCATTCGATATTTCAGAAAAGAAACGTTCCAGCGACTCAATATGTTACTCTCTTAGAACCTATAACCGTCCTTGATTCGACTGCTTGGAATTCTCTTCCTCATTAAATATTTCGCAATCTTCCGCGTACAGTTCTGGAGATGCTTCATCGTCCATCTTGTTACTCTAAAAATTAAACTCAATAAAAGATTAGTATTAGCCAGTCCTTTTACTGGACTTCTTTACTCACAATTCTGTTGTGAATACATGCCTGCTTCTCCCCTATTATTTGTATTTATATAAGTTCTATTAATTACTATGTAGTATATACATTCTCTTCAATAATTGTTGTATTAAAAATATTAATAATTGTCAATACAAGGTATATAAGTACATATGTATTTATGTACTTCATTTATTATATACATACTATTTAAATTTGTTATATAGATATACATATATATCTTTGTATTATATTCATCTTCAAAAATCATTTTATATATAAAGATAATCAGTTGAAATTTGGAGTTTGGGCGAGAAATAATAAATAATAATAAAACCTTATAATAATAAACATTATAAATAAAATTCATAAAGTGTTTTGATTGCAAAGTGAACTATAAATTGTGTGATTTTCCATATATTTCCACGGAGTAATATTGATACATATCATATTTGGTGACAGCGGTAAAGCCAGTTCTATTTAGTCTTGGTATAGTGGAAAGAAAATCAATTCAAAAATAGTTTCAAATACGTTTCTTGCAATTAATAAATCTAAAATTAAAAATTGTGTATAATATGTAGAATATCAAACTATAAATAAATATTATAGATACATAAATAAATAATATTTAATACAGTAATGGATTAATAATTGTACATGCATATTCAGTTGTACATGTATATTTAAGCGGAATTTAAAAAAAAAAAAAAAAACGTCCAGTTTTTCACATTATTCGATTGTCGTCCGTTATAGTGCAAAACCAGCGAAGCAGATAAAAATACCGTTATATTATCGTACCATATTTTGCATATGGTTTTCAAAAACTTTAAATACATTTGGAAAACCAACTTTATTAAAATTTCAACTTTAACTTCATAATTTTAAATCACGCATTCCTGAAAATAAACATTCTTCGATACAATTCAATATTTTTTCAACATTTTTCAACAATTTTATCGTTTTTCCGGCATTATGCGAGTTCAACAAATTTCGATATCTTCAACATAAACCAGCATTGAGCATTCATCAGCAATTTCATAGTGTTTCCAGCATTGAGTTTAATTCAACTAATTTATTATAAAAATAATTTATTATAAAAATCATAAATTAAACGGTATGTATACAAATGTTATCAACAGTATAATTTAGGTACCTTAATACCGTGATTAATTTCAAAATTTTTTCTTTTAATTTTTTATGTTGATAAACGCAAATGAGTTCTTCGGATGAAGAACAAGAAACACTTGAGTTAAGAAACAAGGTCGTTTTGAAATCAACTGCACCGAATGATCAGCTGTTAGAAACCGTAAGTAGTAATTCGAGTCATAAAAATAATAATAATATTTCTACTCAAAACGATAAATCCGATAAAATTTTTGTTGATTCGTCTAATGAACCTAAAGAACGTATTACTGTCAAATTTCCTTTAGTTAAATTAACCAAAATAGAACTACATAAACCTATTAAAATGAATTTTTCTATTGATACTGCCATCAAGTTAATTCCTGAATTTAATGGCGATAGTATTAATTTGCATAAATTTGTCTCCTGTTGTGACATTATATCAAAGTCTATAAATTCTAAAGAAGACACAGAAATATTTTTAGATATAATTAAAACAAAGTTAGCTGGAAAAGCATATGACCTTGTTAAGTACAACACGTTTGCCACGTGGACAGATTTAAAAGACAAATTGCAAATCCAATTTTCTGATTGTCGTTCCGTCGAACAATTACAACTAGAATTAGTTCAATTACAGCAAGCAAAAAATGAAAATATTAAAGCTTTTGCACACAGAATTGAACAACTGGTTGCGGATCTCAATGATGCCTGCATTTCCAGAGAAGGAAAAGATGCAGCTAACTACATAACTAAAATAAATTCTTCAACAGCCCTAAGAGCGTTTGAAAATGGCTTAAAAAATCCCGTAAAGTTAATAATTAAAGCATGTCGATTTACTACTTTAAAGGAGGCCATAGCCAAAGCTCTTGAAGAAGAAAAAGTTTTAAATTTTAATGGAAACAAACCTTGTGAAAATATTGTAACATGCCAATTATGTAATAAGAATGGTCATGTTGCGAAATCATGTTTTTCTTTACGTTCTCCGAACCCGAAATCGAACGTTCAAGTACCAATTAATAATAATCAAAGTTTTCATAGATTACCAAATAATAATAATCAAACTTTTGTTAGAAATCCTGTCAGAACGTACCATGTCGTTTGCGCATATTGTCGTAGATTAGGACATCATATACGAAATTGTCGTATAAAAATGAATAACGATTCGAATCATAATAACAAACCTCATTCCAATGAAACAGTTAAAGAAAGCCAGGAACGTGTTTCGGAAAACTTAACGACACTCGACATGATCAAACCGAACACGTCAAGCCGAGTGAGCCCTCAATAAAATCGTGTTCGAAATTGATTAGTTCAAATCAACCTATCAAATCACGTAATCCAGAAATAATGTGCTATAATTTTAATGAAATTAATAATTCTGATTACGTCATTTTAAATATAGATATTGCGAAAAACAAAAATAAAAATCTAACCTTCCTAATAGATACCGGAGCCGAACTAAGTGTTGTAAAACATGGAGTTTTAGCTGATAAAACACAATGTTATCCTGATAAAAAATGCATAATAAAAGGGGTTACAAATCATGATTTGACAACAATAGCCCTATGTAATTCAAATATCATTCTTCAGGAAAATATTTTAGTTCAACAAAAATTTCAAATTGTACCGGATATTTTTCCTATCAATTGTGATGGAATTCTTGGAAAAGATTTTTTAAGAAAAAATAAATGCATAATCGATTACACAAATAATACCATTATGTTAAATCCGTTTAAAAACTTTAACATAACCTTGAATTTAACTTCTACCGGTTCGAAAATAATTATAGTACCTCCTCGAGTCGAAAAAATTATTAAATTCCCAATCACTGGTTGTAAAAACGATGAAGAATACATTTGCAAAGCCAAAGAAATTCAACCTGGTGTATATATTCCCAATTCTATAATACGCATTAAGAATAATTATGCTTACATTGGAATCGTTAATTCAAATGAATTTCCCGTTGAAATAAACCCTTTATTAATCCGAACTGAATTATTAAATCAATATGATATTTTCCAAGTTCAACCTTGGACAGATTCACTTTTAAACCGATTTAATATTCTCGAATCAAAGATAAATTTAGATCATTTAAATGATGAAGAAAAAACATCAATTACAAAATTATGCCGAAAATATAACGACTTATTTCATTTGGATGGAGACAAACTTACTGTAACTTCAGCTACTAGTCATACCATTCCACTAAAATCTGATTCAAAACCTATTAACATTAAGCAGTATCGATTGCCCCATTCCGCTAAGTTAGAAGTCGAAAGGCAAGTTGAGCAAATGCTTAATGATGGCGTAGTAGAACCAAGTAATAGTCCATTCAATAGTCCGTTAATAGTAGTGCCAAAAAAATCAGTAAATGGTGAACGAAAGTGGAGAATTGTAGTAGATTTTCGTCGTTTAAACGATATGACTATCAGTGACGTTTTCCCACTTCCAAATATTGCTGATACACTCGAGCAGTTAGGCAAGGCAAGATACTTTACAACCCTTGATTTGGCAGAGGGGTATCATCAAGTTCCTATGGCCGAACATGACAAACACAAGACTGCGTTTAGTACACAAACAAATCATTACCATTTTAACAGAATGCCATTTGGACTAAAAAATGCACCGTCCACGTTTCAGCGTGCAATGAATAACATTTTGATTGGTTTAAATGGACTAAAATGTTTTGTGTACTTAGACGACATAGTCATCCATGGATATGATCTTAATGAACACAATTTTAAATTGGAGGAAATTTTCCGACGTCTCCGGCATTTTAATCTGAAACTTCAACCATCTAAATGCCACTTCCTCTGCAAAGAAATACTCTTTTTGGGACACCAAGTCACAAATAAGGGAATACAACCGGACCCTTCAAAAACAATGGTCATTCAGGAATATCCTAAACCAACTACTTCAAAAGAAATAAAATCTTTTCTTGGTTTATGCGGTTATTACCGTAGGTTTATAAACAATTTTGCAGAAATTGCTTCACCCTTGACATCGCTACTAAAAAAAGATGTCGTTTTCAAATGGGACGCTTTTTGTGAAAATTCATTTCAAATTTTGAAAGCTGCTCTTATCTCTTCTCCCATTCTAATTTCTGCAGATCATACCAAACCATTTATTATAAGTTGTGACGCTAGTGACGTTGCAATCGGCGCGATATTATCACAAGAGCGAGAATCAACCGACCTACCTATAGAATTTGCTAGTAGGACGTTGAATCCAGCAGAAAGGAAATATCCTGTGATAGAAAGAGAACTGTTAGCGATAGTTTGGGCCGTGAAAAAATTTAGGCCATATATTTATGGTCGCAGGTTCATAATAAGAACCGATCATAAACCGTTAATTTGGTTACATAAAAGCGCAAATCCTTCCGCTAGACTCACTCGTTGGCGAATCGAAATGGACGATCATGAATATGACATTGTATATAAACCAGGCAAGATCAACACTAATGCTGACGCTTTAAGCCGTATCGAAACAAATGTCTCCGATCCGACCGAAATTAACAATATGCTTGTAGTAACACGAGCTCAAGCCAAAAATAATTCTTCAATTGTTGATTCATCTAAAAATATTTTAAATAATACTTTAACGAATAATAGTGCAAACATTACTACTTCCAATGTTCAAACAGATTATCCATGTAAAATAGAACTTTCAGATGAGAAAGATATCAAACGAGTACTAGACGAATTTCATAATTCTCCTATCGGGGGACACCAAGGTGTAATTAAAACCTTTCATCGAATTAAAAACTATTATTTCTTTCCTCAAATGTTATCACGAATAAGGAAATACATTCAAAGTTGCGAAAAATGTCAAAAGAACAAAGTGTGTAGAACTAACAAACTTCCCATGAAAATAACCAGCACATCTAACAGACCTTTCCAAAAAATTTTTATGGACGTAGTTGGACCACTTCCTGAAACATATCATCAAAATAAATATATTCTTACAATGCAGGATGATTTGACCAAATATTCCCTAGCTATACCAATCAAAAATCAGGAAACAACAACTATCTCAATAGCTTTCACAGTACATTTTATATGTCAATTTGGTGCACCTGAGTCAATCGTGACCGATCAGGGCAGCAATTTTATGAGTGAAATGTTTAAACATACATGTAAGTTACTTGCCATTAAGAAATTTAATACAACTGCGTACCATCCACAATCAAATGGCGCATTAGAACGATCACATCGAACTCTAGCTGAATATATAAGAAATTTTTCCAATGGTGATCAATTAAATTGGGACGAATGGATACCATTTGCCATGTTCGCATACAATTCTTCGCCACATTCCACCACGAATTATATGGCATATGAATTGGTTTTTGGTCACAAACCTATTTTGCCTAGTTCATTAAAGAAAGAACCAGAGCCAATTTACAACTATAATGACTATACTTACGAATTGAAAAATAAATTGCAAACAGCCTGGCAAATAGCACATACAAACTTAATCACTAGCAAAGAGATATCCAAGTCATACTATGATCGTAGTGCCTCAACATCTTCACAGTTTCAAATCGGTGATCAAATTCTTTTAAAAAATGAAAGAGCGAATACAAAACTAGATCCTCTATGGCTAGGTCCATATGAAATAATAAAATTAAATTCAAAGGAAAATTTGACAATTCGCGTAAATCGAAAAAATGTTGTCGTACATGTTAATCGGATCAAATTGTATAAATAATAAAATATTATTGTTGTTTACTTGAATTATTACTTATTGTTAAGCTTAATCTAAATAACTATTTTTACACATTTAAAACATTTTAAAATAACGATTTTACTTCTTAACTGAATTGTTTAATCATAAGAAGTAACTAAAATATAATTAAAACCATTTTAAAACCTAAGTTAAAATTTTGATAACATTTAACCAAATTTGTTAGATTTAATAAAAATTACATGTAACTTAAACCAAATTGTATAGTAGTAAATAAAAAAAAAAAAAAATAGTTAGTAAGTTGATTATTGTAAAATAATAAAATAAATCATTGCATGATTTATTTATTTTAGGGGGAAGGGATGTTGTGAATACATGCCTGCTTCTCCCCTATTATTTGTATTTATATAAGTTCTATTAATTACTATGTAGTATATACATTCTCTTCAATAATTGTTGTATTAAAAATATTAATAATTGTCAATACAAGGTATATAAGTACATATGTATTTATGTACTTCATTTATTATATACATACTATTTAAATTTGTTATATAGATATACATATATATCTTTGTATTATATTCATCTTCAAAAATCATTTTATATATAAAGATAATCAGTTGAAATTTGGAGTTTGGGCGAGAAATAATAAATAATAATAAAACCTTATAATAATAAACATTATAAATAAAATTCATAAAGTGTTTTGATTGCAAAGTGAACTATAAATTGTGTGATTTTCCATATATTTCCACGGAGTAATATTGATACATATCAATTCCAAGTCAAAACATAATTCCAAGTTAACACAAAAAAAATATTTAACCATTATAACTCAAATCATGGTGCGAAACATACAACACGAGAACAATATTCAACTTTTAAAACTTCAAAACATTGTGCGCCTCCATACGACACTAGAACAACCCTTACAACTTATCCCCCGAAACCGCACGTGGAGTCAATCCGGCAGAGCAATCAATCATGTGTGGACACACAATACTGCACAATTACAATTAAGGGGTATGACAATAAATGACTACAATAGTTACTTTACTAAGACCACTCAACCTTCATGGACCCCCGATTGGTAACGGTACGAATTTCTTCGGGCTTACAACCTTGCACCTAGACGATACCTATTTTTTCGTCTCATTTTTATCTTTTTTCCAGATTTCACTTTTTTTTATTTATTTACCGCAATATTTTCTTACACTGTAACGCGCCAAACTGGACTGTTTTCACAAAAAATCGCCAAAATACTTCGTAATAATGCCCCTTTGTTCCATACAATTAAAAAATCATCTTACCCTTTTCCTTTCTGATATTACTCTCAAAATTCTACAACAGCGCTTGCGTTACCGCCGTGCCCCAATACTCTTTTTCCTTTTTTATATATCGCTACACGCGTATATACCGCGCCTTTTTCGTTTACAACTTTGCTTTTAACTTTTAATTTATGATACAACTTTGCTTCGTACTTTAATTTACAACTTTGCTTCGTACAAAAGATTACCAATTTTATTAAACGTTCTTTTATTTCATCTTCTTACTTGACAGCAATTAATGCGTTCGGTTTTCTTAATAATAGGAATGTCCATCCCTAGATGGCATTAGTTAAAATAAAAGAGAAATAATATTTTTAGTAATACTATAGAACTACAGATGGCATTAATTAATAATTATATAATTCAAATAATATCCGTAATTCAAATAATGTCCGTTGGTTTATCTCCATTACGGTGGCCGTAACAGTAGTATGTCCGAATAATACTGTGGAATATGTTCCGGTAAGTCTTGGACAGTAAAATCAATGTATTTATATGCTGCATACGTCCCACCTCTGAGCCCTGCTGAGATTTGTAGCTACACTGTGCAAATATTTGTTATTTTGTATCTGAGTGTAGCATACATGAGTGTAGCATCAATTGTGTATTGGGGGACTTCAATCTTCCGGGTTTATGTTAGTGTACTGATGATGATGATACTACTTCGGGTTTTTCCATCCAATGTTACGAGTGATGTGGAACAAATTTTTATTGATGCCATGTTGTCTTTAAATTTATATCAAATTTGCAAAGTGGGTAACATGAATGGTAGAATTTTGGATCTAGTGTTACTGAGTGATCCTAATTGTGGATTGGTTACTAAGTCGTTGGAACCGTTTGTTCCTGATAGATTTCACCACAATGGATTGGATATCAAATTTGACTACCAGGAGCTGTTTTGTATTGGCCAAAGGTTTTGGTGATAACTGGAATTGTCTTAATTCTTTCCTACAGCTACGCCGGGAATTTGATAAGGAACATTCGCAAGCCTATTGGAACTATATTTCACGGCTGGAAGATAATTTAATTTCAAAACGAAAACATTTTGGCCTTTTGTTGATGTCAAAAGAAAATGTTCCGGTTATCTCCAAATGATGCCGTTAAATGATGTAACTGCTTGTAATGCTGACGACATATGTGAATTATTTGCTGAATTTAATTGGAATTCCTTATATTTCAGAAATAGATGTCAGCCTTGGTATATCCAAGATGAAATGGGGATGTGGTTTGATAATATACCTGCAAAAATACTTAAAAACCTTAATAGCTCGCTATCATTACCACTATCTCTGATATTTAATGCGTCTCTGAAGAGTGGTGTATTTCCGTTAATATGGAAGAAGTCATTTATAATTCCCATTTTTAAAACTGGTAAATGGACTTCAACAACATGGATTCGTCAGGCATCGTTCTACCACTACAAATCTCTTAAGTCTAACATCTAAAGTGTTTAGCGCTTTTAACTCCAAATGTCAGCTGGATGTGGTTTTCACAGATTTTGCGAAAGTATTCGACTCACTTCAGTTTGAGCTACTTCTTGATAAACTGGATAGATTTGGAGTATAAGTAAATTATTTTTGGATTGGATTGGATCGTATCTGTGTGATCGGAAACAAGTAGTTCAAATTAACGGGTTTACATCTAAGACGATTGAAGTTCATTCTGGAGTACCTCAGGGCTCACACCAAAGACCAGTGTTGTTTAACGTTTTTAAAAATGAAGTTGCTTCTTTGTTCCAGTACTGTGACTGTGAATTATGCTGATGACTTTGATCTAGATTTGCTGTATAATTGGTCAATTGTGAATAAATTGAACTTAAATTTGGAAAAGTGCAAGATTATGAGCTTCTCCAGGAATAAAGCAGTTATTCGTCATCAATATTTTATTGGTAATCAATTGAATTTCCGAGACCATATCAATTTAGTAGTGGCTAAGTCTAATTCTCTACTTGGCTTTATTCGTCGTATCACAAAAGATTTTCGTAATCCACAATCAATTAAAACGTTGTATTGTTCCATTGTTCGGTCTAATTTGGAATATTATATCGATATAATTGAACGGATACAGAAGAAATTTAGAATTGACTATCTTCATAAATTGAATTGGCCGTTGGATCCGGACCTTCCAATGTGGCTGAATAAAAAGAATTTGCCATCCTACAGCGACCGCTGTAAAATTGCTAATTTGGACCCATTGCTTGTAAGACGTAAGTGTACTCCTTCAACAGTCATCGCTGATTTACTGAACAATTCTATTGACTGTCCGGAACTACTTGCAAAGATTGATATTCATGTGCCCTGTAAACCCTCTGAGATTTTATATATTTGCCGACATTTAAATGTCCGAAATCCGATCCCGTCTATTTGTCGACAATTTAATCATAATTTTGATTTGTTTGATTTTAATATTTCAAAATCTACTTTCAAAAAGCAAAACAAAACTAAATTGTAAAACTGTAATTAAACTTGTAATCAAAAAAAGATTTTCATTCGGTGAATAACAGGTCTAATTCATGTACATATCGAATGTCTCGACAGTTTCAAGTATTTAGGGTTAATTCTAGGTAGTATCCTCAATTAGAAGCTTCATGTCGCTAAGGTAACAAAAATCGCTTAATAATTCACTGCGAATTTTATATTTACTGGTACTATGAAGAGTCTCTTCTTGGAAGTTGGAGTATGGGCTGTCTTGTTGGGGCGTCTACTCAAAGTCAAAATTAAAGTGTTTTAAATTATTTTTAGATTCTTCCTGGTCTTTAACTTAAAGATTGAAGGATTTCCGTATCACATCAGATTTTTGGGATAGCCTAACCTAGAAGTGGAAAAAAGGCTGTGTTATTGTATTGTTATGGAATTTTAGTAGGAAAAACCAAGCCCCGTAAACAATTGACATTTTTAACAGCGACTTTAGTGTTTATTTGCCTAGAATTTTAAGAGTCTTGTGAGGGCCCCGACCCCAAAAATATAGTTGTGCAAATTTCAGTTTAAATATTAAGTAATGAAGTTGTCTCCAGAAGTTGTAACTTTGACATATTATAGTTTTTATGCTACAGAAAAAATAGTGTTTGCCATTTTCACTTTATCACACAGGTTGTACAACGCTTTCATTTTACATGTGCTAAAATACCATTTCTGGTCAAATAAACCTTAAATTTTCAAATTTTTACCAAAATTTCTAACTTCTTAAATTCACGATTTTTAAAATATAAAATTTCCTAATAAACAAATTTTTATAGTAGACAAGCCACTGTAGAGCACATACAAATACTTCCCAAAATTTAGAGGAAGTTCCGGTTAGAAGATCCTTTTTACGTTTTCATATAAGGTGTTTTCGTCTCATCTCGATCCAAAAGAATATGGTCGCTGGATTTTTCAAAATGTAATGAGCAAACTAAATTTATCTCTAAAGGTAAAGTAAACGGTGTTAGTTTCCAAAATATCTGTTGTCCATAACCACTAAAAAAAATACAAAACAGGAATCCAATAAAAATAAAAATCTAACAGATTCAAAATTGTGTTACTCAAAAACTAAAAATTTTCCGATGTTCCGAAAATTAAACTTTGCTGTCATTAAATTAAGTGAGAATCTCAATCCATTCTAATCTAACCGAATCATATTTATAAAGATGCCAAAAGTCAAATATAGAAATCCGAAAAAAAAACAAAATTAATTTAGTTTAAAATGTTTAATTAGTTCCATACCGCCACCCTAAATAAACACCGAAATCATCTAATAAATAAAACTGTCTATGAAACTAATTGGCTAGTAAACCGATCAATCATCACAATACATTGCCACGAGTTAATATTCGAATACACATTACACTACTGCACACATCTTAAAATTAAAACAATCAATCATTCGCTTTTTTTTTAGTTTTTTTTATTCGTTGATAGCTTTGACAGCATTTCAAACTAAATATTTACTCAACGATTGTCATTTAAATACTGAAAATGTCAAGCAACTAAACGTATTACCGAGTGACGGCTTAATTAATTTACAGAAATATCGGTATAATACACCATTCTAATCGAGGCATTTTATAAACAGCGGATACATGCATTGGTTATAGTATTGATCAAATTTTGTGTAGAATACAACCCATATGTTACACCAACGCGGCTGCCTTTGTCAAGAAAAACTAAACTAAATAAACAAAAAAATAAAAAATAAAAAACAAATCAAGGCTGACATTTGGAATTAGAAAATAAAACAAAATAATCTGTCGATAAACTGTTGTAGGTTTCGTTTTTTTTTTTTCAGTTTTAATTAATTCTCCAATTTCAATAAGAAAACAACAGCAAAATTCAGTTTTTTTGTTTATTTTATTAATAGGCGGCCTTTCTTATCACAATTTTCCAAATATTTTCCTTTTTCATTTTCCCCAGAAATTATAAACGATTATTGTTATTAGAACAATAATAGAGTTTTTGTTTTTGGTTTTTATCTATCTGTCTAATCTAATGAAAATTTAATTTTTACACACAGATTTTGTGTAATAAATAGACCAACCCTTTTTGGTACTTAAAAAAAAAAAAGTTAATAAACTATTTAACAACTAATAAAAATAATAGTAACAGTAATAATAATAATAATTTAATTTTAATAATTTTTTTTTTACACAACACTATGTAGTCTGAATACACATTAAAATACAAACCTGGAGTATTATGATTATATCTGATATGTACAATTTTAGTTTCACAAAATTTAGTTGCCACAAGGGAAAAATATTTCTAAACTATTTTTTGTTTGCACACAGCTATGTAATGTACATATATTGTTATTCGGTTAGCTATGAGTAGCTAAAAATTTTAGTTTTACCGCAGACCAAATATTTTGTTTAGAATTACGTACAATTATTTATCTATAAAAACTTAACTCAATCTTTGAGTGGAAGTTTTCTATTTCAGTTGCTTTATTGAAAGCTTATGTTTCCTCAATTATCTTGTTATACATACACAGATAAAAATTGTTGTGTTATGCGATACTATTACAATCGCATATTAATCCAACATAAATTTAAATCACTTTATGCTGCAAGCCTTACTTCGAAATCAGTTTAAATATTATTTGCAGCCATCGTTTCGAATAAAATGTAATTACTAATTGAGTCGGAAAAGCGATTTCGAAGCACGTTTTGCATCAAATAAAATTATGACACTATTAGTATCTCGAATACAAGGGCAACCAGCACCGTTTTTAATTAAGGTGCTATTATGTATATCAAATTAAATTACTTTGTGTATGGTAAATACATTAATTGAAAATAAAATTGTTGATATAATTTAAAGAAAAATTGTATTTCTTTCTAATTAAATACACTTACATATTTTAAGTAACAGAAACTACTAAAGGTCGGTCATAAACACCTAGAAAATATTAATAAGATTCTTTCAGCTTTTTATAGACAAAATATATTAACAATAATGGCATTCACAACACTTTTCGGTTTTTAATCAGAAAAAATGAAGAGGCCAATTATTTATAATATATCTACCAAAAAAGTAGAAATATCAAAATCCCCTCCAAACTTTAACCCGAGAGTCATACAAAGCGGTTCGACTCCAAAAAATGAAAACTTCCTTGAGTTTTCTCTCTGGTAGTTTGGTTTCGTACTGAAAAGTTGGCAAGAACAAAAATTTCGGTCTACTTCTTCAGGTAGCTACGACCAAACAACAAAAATACAATTCTAACTTTATACATTAAGTATGAGGCAAGAACGCATTGACTTAGCGAATTATATTCACTAAATCAAAAACTCAAGAAAAACCCTCATTTCTGGGTGTTTTATGCCCACACAAATAATAGAAAGAGAAGTTTGTCTGTATTAAAATCAATAAGATTCTTTCGGCATTTTATAAACAAAATATATTAACAATAATGGCATTCACAATATTTTTCGACTTGTTAAAAATGAGGAGGCCAATCATTTATAATATATCTATACCAAACTACCACATAGAAAACTCAGAGAAGGTTTTCATTTTTTGGAGTCAATACACTTTGTATGACTCTTGGGTTAAAGTGGATGGTGGGGGGGGGGGGAGGGGGGTAGTTTGTATTTCTACTTTTTTGATAGATATCGCAGTTTATGTTTAATTGTTCCTCCTATTATCCTTCTTATAATGTTATGCACATAACGATTAACGATAATACGCTGTTGCTACTATATGGAAATGCATTACCAAATTTTCCGTCTTCTTCCGGTAAATTCCGGTCTCCTGCAAAATCGCTGAAATAATCAATTTCGTTAGTTGATTGATGCGGCCAGCAAGAATTGCAGCTAAGTTGTAAACATTTTAATATTTGTAATATTCATACGGATTAATCACAAAAATAGCTTAACATCAACATGATTCTTAAATCGATGCTATTAGCATCGTATCTGTACCAAATAGGAAGAGTCGCTTATGTGACTTTTGCCCAATGTTCAGAAATTAAGATTCAAGTTTTGATTGATTGTGGGAAAAAATTATAGGCATATTTTCTTAGCTTAATTAGCTCCTTCGATAGCTTTCAAAAATACAATACAATGAATTATAGGAAATTCCAATTTTTCCCAGTTAAGTAATTTTCACTTTTTTTAACTTGAACATAATGAAAGGCTTATGTGCCTTAAGCTATTTTTTTCATTTTTTGTTTAATTATTTATTTCTTATAAGATGTTTTAAACGACAAAATTATTAGTAAGTAAAAGTTAATTTGAGGATATTGCCATCATTGAGGTTTAAATAAAAATTATGGTATATTTCATTCACGAGATGTATGTAGTTGGTCAGTTAGATCCTTTATTTTCTCTTTTGCTGATTATTTTAGGTGTATCATAACAAAGTTGAAGGTTGGACAAACCTAATATATTTATACCCCTCCGTCGTATATTTAATGATTAAAATTGTTCTTTTTCGGTTAGAGAGTTAACACAACCATTTAACCTCCGCAAATATACATTTATTATTTTGCTGATCTATATTTCATCACATGTACTTAGTTTTAATCATGTTGGCAAAATCATAAAACTTGTTTTGACCAATTTCAATTACTTGAAATTGGTGAGTGCTTCCAGCAGCACCTACGAATTGATACCATTCACGTGGATGATGTATTTGAACGAGAGATTTTTTACGTTTCCGCCCGATCACCCACATCCCATTCCATGTGAGTGTGGCCTGATAATAAAAATTTGTGATAGATTATTTTAATATTAGGTTATTTTGCATGAACAACATGAACAACATAAACGGGTCGGTCGTTGACGCTCGAAGAAGAAGGACGTGTTTTTGTCGTCTTTTTCGAGAAAATTTTAATTTAATTAGTTTTTAATTTATTTTATTTTCTAATGTAGTGTAAAGTGTTTAAATATATAATTTATATATAATTTATTTTAATTTAATTTATTTAAGTAAAAGTGTGTGTATAAGAATAGTGAAAATTTAAATATGGATAGAATGCAATCCATCGGGATGCATTCAACAGGCATTGTTTTATATTTTTATTTTTATTTTCATATTTATAGCGAAACAAGTCAAATTTTGGCTTTCTCGCTTAATAATGCATGTCTTAAATTTGTGTAGTTGGTGCATAAAATTCGAATGGTCAAATACATTATCTCGTATTTAAATTTAATTAAAATCGAATAAATAAATTTACGCATTAAATTTCTGTTTCTGTACATGAATATACAAGTTTTCGGTTTCTCTCTTTCCTCTTACGAGATTATGTATGTGTTGTATTTTTTATTTTATGTGTAAACGACACAAACCCATGTATTCTTTATTTATATACATAAAAAGAATATAATTTCTATTATATAATTTCTATCAAGACAACATTGGTTCTATAGTGTTCGATTGTTTATATTTGTTTCTGAATTGTATTCACAGTCGTGTATGTGTAGTGTACGATGTTATTTTCGGAAATATATACAGTAATATATAATATAGTGAAGCCTATTATGTATGTATATAATATAGAGAAAGCATATACCAAAACACACTATGTACCCATCGATACTTTCCCTGCTGCGCACGTGAAGGATTAAAACGTTTGTTTCTCTATGTGCGTTGGTGGTTTTAGTTTTGTACTGTAATACGATTTTATTATTTTTACTTGGCGTTGTTGTATTCTTTGTGTTTATAGTGCTCTTTATATACAAGGAACTACACAACGCAAAATTTTCATGTATTCAATTCAAATAAGATTCTTATACTACGTATAATCGAGTAATTTTGAGTTGAATTGGAAATTTAATTAGAATTAAAAGTTTCTTGTGTTCGATTCTAATGGGATTTGTTTACTTTGTATTATCGAGTAAATTTGAGTTGAACCAGAAACTATCGTATGTAATACAGTGAGGTCTCGTTATAGTGAATACTGATTTAAGGAAATTGTAATTTCGCAAGGAAATTTTATTCGCCAAAGTGATAAGTGTTTATGTGAAAATATATGGTTAATAAGGAAATAAAATAATAAAACTTTGCATATGTGAATACACGACTAAATTAAATTATTAAATAATTAAATACATTTCTCCGGTCCCTTTGGATGCGCTGTTTCGAGATTTCACTGTTCATATAAAATTTTTGTTTATTTAAGCATGATTATTTTTTAATACGGGGTATTATAAGTAGCATATATTATAAGTTACATTTTTTAAATTATAAATTGTAATAAATTAATTTCAATTACATAAATTAAAATGTTAAAATTTCAATAAATTTATAAATAAAAAAACTAATATAAATATTATATTCTGATTGAACTGAGAAGGAAGTATTTGAAGATGCATTATTTTGGACCCTAGGAATGGGAACGATGTTAATTATATAAATAAGTGAAAGTGCGTGATGCTAAATACATTGAACTTAATCGATTTTATGGAATTTAGGTGGTTCTTACACATAAACGATAATATTATTTATAATTATGGTATTTAGGGTATAACTTTTTCGGGAAATACGAACATTTGTGTTCGGAGGGAATGCCCCGGGTATTATATATTTTTGGTGGAAGTAAGATACAAAATCAGTTTTGATTAAGTTAATATACGTTTTTCGGAACTCTCGATATTGGATAAAACTCAAAAAGGTATGCCCTAGGTAAAATGATGAAATTTTTAAGAATATAATTTTTAATTTTCTTTCATTAGTTTTATTTATTGTCTGTATAGCATGAAAATTGCAAAAATGTGCAGTTGAGGTATTTGATGGTCGGGATATCCATTTAGTTTAGTATTTCAAGAACTCCTTGGATCATGTCGGGTTCATCTAATATAATTATGTTTCCGTAATAATTATCAAATTACAACAATTCTTTGTAGAATTATACTTATGTTCACGAGCTCCAACTACACGATTTAATATTTGATTTGAATTTTCAGAAATATTGGTGACCATGGTGATGAATTTAATTATTTATTTGTACTATAGTAGATTCACAAGCTAAATAGTAGGGTTTTAAGCTCTGATTTAATAATGTTAATTTAAATTCTAAAAGTAGTATTTAATGATAATTAACTAATTTCGATCTTAATTTTCAGAAGTATTCGTGGAAACCCAACACAGATTCCAAGAATGCTTTAGAAAGCTTTAGAAATTCTGTTGTTTTGATTTTGATCCTCGTAAATTTCAGAACTTCAGTTCTGAATTCATACTTTAGATAATAATTGGTGTCTTACAATTTTAATTTTGGGTACTGGTGATATTAATTGTAATTTATTACAGAACAGTCATCATAGATCAAACTTCTATACTTTAAGTGGTTTAAGTGGTGGGTTCACAAAAATGCTTCATTTAAATAATAGTTTTGAGTTAAACGGTAGTTTTAGGATTGGATTGGCTACATTGGGATTCCAGGATGAAGAAACAGGCGCAGCACCCTATTTATTAATATAAGTGTGAAGAATATGACTAATAACTTAATTTTCAGAATATAACATATGTAGTTCCAGAATTAATCATTTTATAAGGATCAAACCGAATCTCGTTTTTCAGAATAAAGTGACAGCCTGATTCAACTCTCCAGGGTCAACAAGAAGTTAATAAGCTTGTAGTTAGAAATTGTGATGTCTTGTGCTAACTATTTTATTATATTTATTACTAATAATTTACTAACTATCGACTGCATAGGTGGCTGAAACCGGGTCGAGTCTCTAATACTAACATTCCTTTCCTATCCCTCGGTTTTGTTTTATGTAAAGGGTGTACGGTGGATCCGGCGTATCCGGGAATCTTGCTAAGGCTTGGTCGTACATCCGTATCAATCAATCAATCAAAAAAAAATTTTGCATGAACAACATAAACATCATGGACAAAAACGAATTTTTATTTTGTCCTATGCAACAATCACTATATAATACTATTTGCTCAGTGCTTGACGGTTCCATCAGCAAATGTTAAAGAAGGCAAGAAGCACCTTCATTGCCCCCACGTTTGGCCTCCCTCTCATGCTACATATAGCAGAAAGGTTGGTTCGATACACAATCATGAACTGTTAAATTTTAGGTCCACAATTGGTGCTTGTAAAAGGCAAACACCTGCTTGCCAGTAAACATTTTTCGAGGTCGAAAGTGTAAATTTTAGTTTTTGAATCCAATTTAGCAATGTTTTTGCATTATTGAGATGGTCCGTCTGCATCTGTTTTTATTAATTTTTGCATCATCTGATGTTGTCGCATCAATCTGCATTTTAAACGTATGACATTTATCGCACGTGTCATCTTTTGGGTTTTTTAATGTTAGTCCGATTCCTGTAAAATAGTTAAAACATTAAAAAAAACTAAACAATATCACAATAACCTATCTTTAAAAATTTAGTAATAGATACGGTACTTTCATTTTCAGCCGAGTATAATTTATACATGGTAATTAAATTTAAGTCACACTGCAAGTATATTTTGTATTAGATAGTTGACGAGTGTAATGGCTTTCATATGCCGAAAATTTATTTAAATGTTCAACTACACCTTGCACCTGACTATCCGATAGTTTGTATACAAGATTTCGTTTTCCACGACTATCAACAATCGTATTGTGACACGAATCACTCAAAATTGTTTACCGAATGTCTTGATAAAACTTTCGGTTTTGCCTAAAGTCCCTAAAAAACATTTCTGGTATACGACTCTTTTAATGCCTTTAATGATTAGGATATAATAGTACTCTTGTCTAAACGAACTTTTTTGCTTAGCTCGAATTTCCATCAATCCCGATGCATATACAGCTCTTAAGCTGTAAGAGTGAAGGTCCCCGACCCCAGTATTTTATAAATATCGTTTTTTGCTGTTCATACGTAATTTTTTTCTGAAATTTCATTTTACACACTGTCAACGGTTTACATATTCGGTTTCTGGGTTTTCCTTTCTTAGATTTAGGTTTCACAATTTTTGTCAACCATTCAGTATAAGTACTCGAATCATTATTTACAGCCGAAGTACTAGGAATTTCAGTAACATCATAAACATTAGTTTGATCACCAGATATGTTTTTCTTTCAGTAGCAGCTTTGAGTTCTAAAATTTCAGATATTTCATGTCAATATCGTCGAATGAGTTAATAGAAACTTCATCAGAACGCTTGGCTTCTGAATGACATACACGCTTATTTATTTATTTATTTATTTATTTACTTAGTAAATTTTAACTTTTAACGCAAACTATTTTGAGCAAGAGCTCATTCATAACAGCTTATGTCAAAAGTGTTGGATGACAAAATAGTAAAAAAACTGCACGTTTCAGGCCAGATCGTAGTACCGGAATTTGATCATATTCTAGCTCACCATCCCTGCAAAACTGCATATTCATCTTGTTGCTTGCATTCTTTTTTCCGAAAAGAGGATTATTAAATACTTGGTGAATCGGGGTTGAAACCGGTTTTTCACATCCATTCAACACTATTATCACTTCGGTTGGGGAGTAATTTGCTGTTATGCACAATACGATCTTAAAATATTAGAATTTGCTTTATGAAGCATTATTTAAATTACAAGGTTTTTTTACAACTGAAACAAATGCCTTGTCTTGACGGTATAATTAATTGGAGTATAATTTGATTTAGCAGTATAATTTTACACAGCAAATGTAAAATACGAACATAATTTAAACATTTTTAGTACAGTTTAGTACTATAATTAATTATCCTAAATACCGGGTGGATCGCTTCAATCAGTTTGTCAAAAAATTTAAAAAATGAATGTTTTCTGTTTTCTATTGTGTATGTGCGCGTTTGTTTTATTTTGCAGGCTCAAATATTCACTGATTAGAAATAAATAAAACACTTTGACTTAATCTTTTCTTGATTTTTTGGTTTGTTAATCCTTTTCAAATAAAATTTATAAAGCTTTACAAATTTGGTTGAGTACTAAAAGTAATATGCATTGACGCCTAATTCAAAATTTGACGTTCAATAACAATAACAAACTAATTAGTTCGCGCATTCGTCGAAAGGAGGGAGAGCATAGTAATTTACTCTTACCGTCAAGACGAAAACTCCAAATTATGATCATAAAATTAATTTTTAGAACTATAACTAATTTTACTGTCAAGACAGGCTAAATTTGAGAATAAAATTTTAATTATTTTCTAAACATACAAAATAATGTTGTATTATCGATCGAGGATCGCTTCGACTTCAACTGTGTGCTACTGAAATACTTCTCGCTATTTCCACCATTTTCTTGAAACGACACGTCATGATTTTTCCAATTTAAATTGAGCACCACGTATATTTTATTTAAATTTTGAATTTAATATATCTCCTAAGCGGCACTTAGGTGGCTCCAAGGTGGTACTTTTCTTAGTAGTTATTGTTTTAGATATAAGAGTGGCCAAAATTCTGAGATTTGCCTAATATGTGATATCAATTTTACTGAATTTCTTTATAGAAGTGTAACTTAAAATAAATATTTATTGAGTTTAATTTACAATGGAAAAAAGTAATCTAATCTAGGAAGGAGTACTTAACACTTTGTTGAAATCTACTATTTCATATAGCACAATAATGGAAATTACACATTGTCAAATTATATATGTACTTAGCTATATTTATTGGAAACTCTACTATATTTATGGAAAATAGAGCTGTACCTTATAACACGTACCATTAAATATAATACGAGATACAAATCTATGTATATTGTAAATAGTACTAATGTTATAGCTTAATTACTTTAACAATCAACATATGTATATTCTCCTATATGTGGTAACCATTCTTTAATATTTTATTAAATTTTACTATCGTCAAAATAATTTGTTCTTAATTATTTTTTAGTACTCTTTTTTATAATAAGCCACTATTCAGTGGGCTCCTATATTTTTTTGCAATGGATCCTGCATTTTGCTTATGTAATGTTTATTTTCGAAATGCTCGTAAAAAAATATCTTAAAAACCATAATTTTTATTTTGCAATTACAAAAAAATGGAGCAACCGCTTTCAGTACTTAAGTTTACAATTTTATTAAATTTAAATTACGAAAGAATCGCTTACGTAACTTCAGATATAGAAATTTAACAACAAGTGAAACATAGAAGAATCGCTTATGGTATTATGACATTGGCTTGAAAAAAGTGCAATAAAAGTAAGCAAGTGAGGTAGAAAGAGACAATATTGTTTTATTTACAAAAGTAAAATAATTAGACATTTTTAAAATGGCATTCATTCGATAATTTTCTATACTTATTATTTCTCCCTTTTTTGCGATACTTTTTCAGCGCTTAAAAAGTCTTAAAAAAAGCGTGCGTCATAATACCATTGGCGATTGTTATTTTCAAATATTAGGAAAAGTATTTAAAATAGAAATGAATAAATGACAAATGCAACCAAATTTACAATAATTTAATTTTTTTCACATAAGCGGTTCTTTCATTAGTTAAATTATTTATATGCACTTAAGCGATATTATTTTTGTAACGTATCTTTCTCAATTTTAATGGGAATTTTAACAAAAAGTTATATAAAAAATGTTTAGGAGAATAATATAAAACCGAAAAAAGCGTTTTCACTTAAAGCCATAAGCGAATCTTCATTTTTGGTAGAGAACTGTAACATTTTAGTTTCTGGTTGTAATTTAACCTTTATTATATTCTGTTTTCTGTCTCCTATACATAGCAAGGTGGGAAAAATACAAAACATTTGATTTTTTTTACTCAACATTTTGTATTAAATGAATAGCCGCCGAATATTTTTAATTTGTTGGACTAACGAAATATAAGTTTTGCAGTTTAAATTATTTTAAGCGCATAATAGAAACGTTCATCTTATTGAACAATTTGACACAAATTGCATTCAACAAAATGCGAGAAAAAATCGGCCTAAAAGCTATTTACACCAGGGAAACATACATTTGGGCTGCTATTCTGGCTTTTTTGAACATCTGTTTAGGCAGCAATTATCCTTTTAGTGTAGTTTCAGAAAGAAGTCTTAATCGTTGGCAATTTAATTTAAAGAATTTACATCATTTAAACAATCTTTAAATTTTCTAAATTATTCGCTTTAAACTGTTTAAATTTTCAAAATTTTTTAAAATCTTTAATATCTTTAAGGGGGAGCCACCCTGAAGCCCGAAATTTTAGGTCGATTTCATGAATTTTTTTTCTGGTAAACAATGAATTTTACAAAAAAAAATTGTATACACTTTTATTAATTAATCATTCAAGATTACAAAAATGTTTTTTTTTATTTTTTATCATGGCGTGACCATCGTTAAAAATGAGTAAATTAAAAAAGAAAAAAAAAATCGGTGTTGCGCTGATCTAAGAACTGGTGCTATTATCCATAAACTGTGGAAGTACGTAGAAATTTTTCGATATATATATTTTACAACGAATGGCGCATATTTTAAAAAAGATCGTTTTTCGGAAAAATTTTGAGACTTAAACGATCTAAAAAATCGAATTTTGAAAATATCAAAAAGGTACAGGTACTTCCAAAGAATCAAGTGTCCTGAACATTCTCTCCAAATTTCAAGTCATTTAACCAAGTAGATCTGGAGATCCTCGCAACGCCAGGTTCAAAAATGTCATTTCGAGAAAAACGTGTTTAAAGTTTTAAGCTCTACAAATTTGTATTGTATATAAAAGATTAAAATCAGAAAATTATATTTTTTGAAATAAGTCGAATTTGGCTTCCAAACTAATTGCATATGATTCTTATATTAATTATAACAAAATGAAAAAAAAAAATTTTAGATTTTTTTGAAAGTTTCAGGGTGGCTTCCCCCTCTTAAAGCTCTTAATTCTGTAAACTAAAATTGTTATTTTTATTTTTAAATTATTTATAATTTTTAAAAAATGTTAAATTGTATAATTGTTTGAGTTTTTAACATCATTAAATCCTTCAAATTCTTTTACTTAGAAATTATTTTTAAATATTTTAAATTCTTAAAATTCTTTAGATTTTTTCTTTTCTATAAATTCTATAAATCTTGAATTCTTTGAAATTTATAATTATTAAATTGTTTAAATTTTCTAAATCCTTAATTGTTTAAATTTTCTTATCCTCAAATTTTAATTTTTTTTAATTCTTTCAATTTTCTTTTTACACTTCTAACACTTTCTGCCGTAGGCACTTGGCGAAACACACTTAATACACACATTTTTAAAATTTTTTAAAAACACTTGTTAAATATTTCGCAAAATTACAAAAGGTTTAAAAAATCACTCGATCGATTTCGGCTTATTAGGCCATCATCAGGAGTATCTACTAAACTGTAAAAAATAAAAATGTAGTTAGATATATATATATAGTTGGAAAAAGCAAAAAGTGAAACCAAAATATACCAATAAAAAAATGTGGGAGTGGTAAAGAATAAAATTGGTGACAGCAATAAAAATTAAAAAAGGGGTGAGTTAAACACAGGTAAAATTGGTGAGAGCAATAAACATTAAAAATTAAAAATTAAAAGGGGGTGAGTTAAACACAAAAAATTAAAAAATTAAAAGGGGGTGAGTTAAACACAGGTATATGATATGGCCCAATGCCGAAAAATTGGCGCCGCTTAGAGTATATAGGAAAAACTAGTCAACGGATTAGTAACATCGTGACACAAAATACAGATATTAGCTTTGCTTTTTATAACAATAATACAATTAAGAAAATGATTTTCAACAACAAACCAAGAATTGATCGCCTTTCCAAGTCTGGCGTTTATAAGATCAATTGCAATGATTGTAGTTCCTCTTATATCGGACAGACTGGGCGCAATTTTGAAGTTAGAGTTAAAGAACATTTATCTGGTAGCCATGAATCATCCCTTTATAATCATTTAACGTTAGAAAATCACACATCCAGTTTAAACAATTTAGAAATATTACATGTACAACCAAAAAGCAGACGCTTAGACAACTTAGAATCTTACGAAATCCGAAAAGCTATATTTCTTAACCAAAATATCCTCAACGAACAGAGAGAAATCCGTTTCTCACCAATTACCGACCCCGCATTGTTTTATTCACATACTCATTCCATACCATAAAATTACTAATTCGTCGGGTTATAAAAATAAAAAATAAAAAAATAAAATCAACATCTGGAATTTTGTTATTCGACCGTTGACAATCATATACCTGTGTTTAACTCACCCCCTTTTAATTTTTAATTTTTAATGTTTATTGCTCTCACCAATTTTACCTGTGTTTAACTCACCCCTTTTTTAATTTTTATTGCTGTCACCAATTTTATTCTTTACCACTCCCACATTTTTTTATTGGTATATTTTGGTTTCACTTTTTGCTTTTTCCAACTATATATATATATATATATATATATATATATATATATATATATATATATATCTAACTACATTTTTATTTTTTACAGTTTAGTAGATACTCCTGATGATGGCCTAATAAGCCGAAATCGATCGAGTGATTTTTTAAACCTTTTGTAATTTTGCGAAATATTTAACAAGTGTTTTTAAAAAATTTTAAAAATGTGTGAATTTTCTTTTCTTTAAATTCTCTAAATTTTAAGCAATCTTTAATTTCTTTAAATTTGTTGAGTTCTTTAAAGTCATTAAATTGTTTCACTTATTTAAATTCTTTATCTAAAAATTCTTAAGTTTCTTTAAATTTTTATATTTATTATTAAATTCTTCAAATTTCATACAATCCTATACTTTTTAAAATTCTTTCTAGAAAGAAAAATCTAGGAAACAATTTAAAGAATTTCAAAGAAACTTTAAAAATTTAAAGAAAAGAGTTTATCTATTTATATTCCTTAAATTCTTATTTAGGTTTTTTAATGTTTTAAGTAAATTGTTTAAATCCTTTAATTTTTTAAATTTTTAAATTCTTAACATTTTTAAGATTCTTTAAACGCTTTAAATTATTAAGATTGTTTGTTTTCGTTAAATTCTTCATATTTTTTACAAACTTTAAACATAAATGTTTTCCATTTTTTAAATTCTTTAAAGTTTTAAATTTTTTCATTTTATTAAATCCTTCCAAATTCTTTAGTCTTTAAGATTTTGACGATTTTTTTTGAATTGATAAGTAAAAAAATGGGTGGAATTAATATGCCATAACTTTTTTATGAAATTTATTTCAGTCAAACGGTTTGGGGAATATATTATACACATAATAGGTTATCAAAAAATAAAATAAAAAGAAATCGAATTTTCGGATCAAGTTTCGTGAGATCTTCCCTTAAATTCTTTTAGTTTTTAAGCTTTTTCAACTTTTTAAATCCTTTAATCTTTAGATTCTTTAAATTTTAAAATTTTTCGAAATTATTGAAGTACTTTAAATCCTATTTAATAAATCCTTTAATTTTTTTCAATTTTACTCCTTTTAATTTAACAATTCTTAAATATTTTAAATTGTTTAATATTTTTAAAATTCCTAAGATTCTTTAAATGTCTAAAATGTCCTCAAATTCATATACTCGTAGACATTAAATGTTTAAGTGCCTTAGAATTCCATTTAAATTTATCAAGTCTATAAATTGGTTAATTATTCTAAATTCTCTAATTCTTTAAAATCTTAATTATTTTATATTCTTTAGAATTTTTAAAACTTTCCCTTTTAAAATTCTTTAGATTCTTGCAATTTTTCAAATCCTGTTAATTTTTAAAATTGTTTAAATTTTTTAAAATTGTTAATTTTTTATATTGTTAAAATTTTTAATTTTCTTAAATTAACTTTTTTAAGTTTGTTAATTTTTCAAATACTTTGCTTTTGTTTAATTCTGTAGATTTTTAAAATGTTTCAAATTGATAAAGAATTTTCGAAACTTAATAACAAACTTAGGCACGAATTTATAGTCGTAACTATTGCTTTTATTATAGCAACGATTTTCGAAAATCATGTCACAAACTCGACATGAATTTCAAATTTATTTTGTTGTTTCCGAGATATTTTATAGCAATGTTAATAGTGATAGATTTTGATCACTATAAACGTTGTTACACTATATAACAAATCTTATAGTGAAATTTATAAATACATACAATTAAAAATATTTGGATCAAGTATATATTTTCTGGAAAGAAAAGTATACTATTTTTTGCTGTACATCTTGAGCAGCAATACAGTCAAATGATGAAACACAAAAGCGTAGAGTAGCGTTTTTGCTAACAGTCGTGAGGATATTTTGAATTCCTGCGTGTACTTAACACGGTCAATGATTTAAATCACTCCCACCCAAATACAAAGTAATCAGTTAATCACATATTTCTGCCAATATTGTGGTTAAGGCGATGACACCTCTCAAGGTTCCCAATACTTTTAATGAAACATACGAGTTATAGAAATAATTTCTGGATATACCTTTCTAAAAAGCATTTTTTTATTATATCACAATTGAAAACCAAATGTTACAATGCGATTAAGTCCAGTAAATCTAAATCCATGATTTATTTTTCTTACTACACTTGTTAATCATGTTATTAATATCCTAAATTCGGAATATTATATATAGCTAGGTAGCTATGTATTTTCAACATTTTCCTTTCTTTTCACACTAAGGTCCAAATCGATAGAGGCAACTGCAACTTTTAGTTACAGGTACAGTTTTTTCGGAATTGAATTCCGAAATACAAATTTTTTAACGTCATTAAAACAACGAATGTATAAATAAAAAACAATAGCAATTTGCACTTTCATAATAGATTACGCAACCACCATTGTCCATCCTGATGTACAAAAACTAAGATTATTTTCAGATAACTGCCCTGGACAAAGTGTCGTTTAGAAGCAAACCGGTGTCTATTCCATTTCTTAAAAAAATGGAGATAGTGATTGGGTTTTGTTCAACGGATAAAAATCTATAATCTAACATAATTTAGTTGACACAAAATCGGTGTATTCCTTCAAAAACCATACTTGAAAACCATATTTGGTCGCAAAGCGATTCTATTCCAAGTACTACTTAGAAGCAAAATCAATCTATTCCATAAGTTGTTGCAAATCGTGCCTATTCCTGTGCATTTATATGTTTAAGAAAAACTGAGTAGCAAACAAAGCTTATTCCAAAAAAACGCGGCAATTTTGAATTATTGTTGCAAGGTTATTGTAAACGTTAAAAATATATGATGCACTCTGGATTTAGATAGTGTAGCTAGACAAGCTACACGTCATTAAAAAGTAGGCGATGAAAGAAAAAACAGAAGAAGGCAATAATCAGTAATTAACAACGGAACCATTTTTATATTACCAAAATCGTGTGAAGGCGATTAGTTGTGATAATCAAGAGCCGATACCCGATAGACAGTGATTGAAATCACATTTAAAGTTTGTCTCACTAACGAAATTTAGATTGATCCAATCAATAAACCTACCTCATCGATTACAATAATGATATCGTCTGTAAATTAGTGTGTGTTGCAATCTTTCGACTTATTATTTTTCATGAATTGAATAAATAACTCTATTTTACTGTAAGTACAGTATACTACAACAGTAAATATATCCATTCTCGTTCGATTAATTTTAGTGATCAGGTGTAATAATCGGTAAGTCTTATTTAATACAAAAATAGTAATTTGATTAATTTATTGTTTCACCAAAATCCTTGTTTGTTATAATTATATGTCTAAAAAGAAAAACATGGAATCCATAGAATATCCAATCGAAAACCCAATTAAAGCTAGGAAAATAGCAAACAACAAATTTAAATGGAAAAGCGAAATTGCGAAGGAAAAGAGGTAGATTTCATTTTGGCCATCAATTTTTCAAGGTTTAATCATTGCTGTGTTCGTTTCAGATATTCTGCTACAAAGCTTCCTCGAATGGTTAAATGCAACCACAAAGGCAGTGTATTTAAATGCAACGAAATAGGAGGGACCGATGCGGTTCACTTTTCTCGTTTGTTTTATAGCAATAAAACCAAATTAACGCAAGATGGCTTTATTTTAAAATATTGTGTGATGCAGCCTCCAACACGAACGGATCGTTCACCAAGAAATGGGAGCCGTAAATCTGTACCAATTTCGTATGGAATTACTAAATCTAATGGTAGCCTCAAAACAGTTTGCCAAAAATATTTCCTAAGGGTATTAAATATTGGCAAAGCGCGCGTTCAACGAATTTGCAAATTGCATGCTAAGACGGGACAAATGCCAGTGGAAAATCAGGGGGGGGGGGGGGAGGGGCGATAGAGTGAGCATTAAATATGAAGATCGGAACAAAAAAATTATTAATTTTATTAAATCAATTAAGACCTTGGAACTGCATTATTGCCGAGGTACCATTGCGAGGCGACAATATCTCAGCGGCGATCTTTCGATCGCAAAATTGTATAAAATGTTCATGGAAGGTAATCCGGGCCATTCTGTGAAAGCGTCTTATTTCCGTATGGTATTTAGGACGAAATTTAATATAAGTTTTAAGCAACCCTCAACCGATATGTGCTCAACTGGTTTACAATTAAAAGAAAATTTAAAAATAGATCAAGATTCAGCAAAAAAGCAGCTGCTTATTACGAAGCTTCGAATACACAAATTACGTGGTAAAGCATTCTTCCAGATGCTAGATTTCGAAAATGATGGGCTATTAACGATTTCGTTCGGCTGTCAAAAAAATATGGTGCTGCCTAAAGTTGCCGATCAGGCGGCATATTATAGTCGCCAACTATATTTATATCTGTTTGGAATGGTAATCGGCACAGGGCACTCAAAACTAACACAAAATAATGTTTTTTTGTACCATTGGATGGAAAACGTACACCGAAAAGGATCTAATGAAATTTCATCTATTGTGTCTATCACCGCCTATGTAATATGGACCTTCAAAATATAAATAGCATCAGATTAGTGTTTGATGGATGTGCTGGTCAAAATAAGAACAGCACAATGATTGGCATGCTGTTTTACTGGCTGGTATCACAAGCACCCAGAAATATAAAGCGAGTGGAACTAATATTTCCGGTTGCCGGTCATTCTTTCATTCCACCGGAACGCGTGTTTGCACAGCTCGAAAAAAAAATAAAAGCCAAACAAACCATCATCGACGTTGCAGATTATATAAATATTTATCATGAACATGGTACAACTTTTAGTGTTGGTAAGGATTGCCCAGTTCTTGATTTTAAAACTGAGGTAGGTAATCACCTAAGGCCACTCGGAACATGGCACTTTAAATTTATGGCGTCAAAAAGAATGATACTATCCAGGAAACAGAATCGAGAATGTGTAATAAGAGGAGAAACATTTTATAAATCTGATATTGGTGTAGCTAGATCGGTTCAGAAAAGAGGTAAAACAATCAGATCAATGCGATCAGCCACGATTCAACCAGGAGTGATCGTAAAAAAGAGAAGCTGGCAGACGTCGACAGGCTTTTACAAAAGCATTTTGGGATTAAATGGAAAGAAAATCCCGCTTTAGTTTTTTACAAAGATATAATGCAAAGTGCAGCTGAAGAGCCAATTATTACTGACCGAAATGAAGATTCAATTTGTGAGGAGAATCTGGAGGTCGAGGATATTCGAATCTAACTTTTGTTTATTTATTTTATATTGAAATTACTTTTATTTATTTTTATTAAGATTATGCTGTGAATTTTGTCTGTGTAAAATGTGAAAGAATTACCAAAAATTATGTTTTATTTTGTATTTAAATTTACGTTTTAAAATAGAGTTCCTTCAAAAATAAATCCAATGACGTATAATTTAAGTAGTGTGCTGTTTTTGAAAAATTATCCCAAGTATGAAGATGCAAAACCAGCCTATTGCGCATAATTAATTTGCAAAATCAGTCTATTCCTGTACCTTTGTAGCAAAACGAGCCTATTCCATTTATATTTCAATAATTTACCTAAAACCAATAGTTTTCTATTTTCAGCTTTTCAGATATTATTTCTTAAATCAATTTTCTACAACTTAAAGAACCAAAAAAAAATATAACCATTAAAATGTTAAAGTAATAACAATTATTAGATTTACAAGAAATCAACTAAGATGGAATAGACACCGGTTTGCTTCTAAACGACTCAAAAATCATACTATGGTGAGAATGTGCATGGCTCTAGTTAATACTCAATGATTTAATATGGTTGAGCAGTTTTATCCAGTGCGTGGGCATTTTTTTTTTTACCCTGTGATCGGGACTTTGGAGTTATTAAAAGATCAACAGGTACAATGGAAATAGGATTCTAAAATGATTTTTACATGGAGTTCTGGAATATGGCCTGGATAGGGCTTGACTGTTTTTCACCCAATTTTAATGAAATTCGTCAGAAACAATGAAAATGGCATATCAAAATGCTGTTTAGATGAAGTTCTGGGCTAGGTTTTTCGAAAAAAAGCTATTTGTTCCTTTAATTTACGTATTCAAAATTCAAAAATTTTGGTAGCCTGTACAAATTGCAGTCTTTTCTACCTAACGGCAAAGAACTCACTTCAATTGTTTCTAAAGCTTCATTTTCACTATAGGAAACATATGTTCAATTGTTAAATCCGTTAAAATGTTTTTAATAATCGTTTTCATTTCACAAAATCTTTTGAGCATAGCTAGCATGTTCCATTTTGTAGAAGTGTAATGATCAACGTTAACTGCTTTCCCATTTTAGTTTGACATTCTTTTTATCGGATATCGTGCTTAAACAGCTCGTCAACTAAATTTTACTCGATAATTTTTGAGGAATCGACTGCTTCATTCCAGGATTAAATTTCATTCGATCGTTCATCTTCACCTGATGCGTATTCTTCATCTGACTCTTCAGTAGTTTGTTTTGGCTTCCCCTCCATTTTCACCTGCTAAATTCATTTTATCTGGATTTTAAATACAAAGTTAACGTCTCAACTCAATGACAATAACAGGAAAACAATAGCTGCATTTCTTTATGATTGATTTGATCCGGATCAAATCACGTTTCATGAAATGACACAGAAATGCGAAATGCTGTTTCGATCAAAGTTTTGATCCAAAAACAAGCATGTACATATGTTATTTTTGTTGTTGCTTTCAATGTAAACTTTAATCTGATCCGGATCACTGTGCGTCAAGAAATGCGGCTAATGTAACAAATAGAGACAGCAAAAGTGTAATACAAAAACAGTAAGTAAAAAATAACAACTCTCGGAATCTCTCCAAATTTGTTCTCTTTCAAATGGCCATATTCCGGAACTTTATCCAAATTTTAGATCCCATTTTCATCGCACATGCCAAATTTCACTAAAATCGGTTCACACTTTTTTCGAGAAATAAATTTTCGGTTAATTAATGTTCTTCGATTAATCGGACAGTCGATTAATCGACTAATCTATCTATGCCCTACAGTGGCCAGCTATACTTTATGATTTTAGTTTAGAAATTAATTATTTCTTAAAGAAAATTGAATTTTAAATTTTATTTTCAAAATATTAAAAATTTCTCTCTTTCAAAATTTGGAATTTTTCCTATATGAATGTTCATCAATGTCTGGAGGAATGGCTAGAATTTTGGTAATTCGAACTTTAAAGCTCGTTTAGGTTTCAAAGCATTTAACGTTTTTTGTTGATGCAAAACTTCTCTCTACAATTCAGAATTTAAAATAACATTTTGAATATGATTCTTTTTTTAAATATTACAAAGAAAGAAAATTTGATTCGACACCTCTGGTTTTAAACCTTATTGAGTTTGACTGGGATACCAAAAAAATATCATCTAATAAAAATTTAGCGCAAAAGGTCTAAGAGAAATGATTTTAAATAAGTAGTTCGACCTATTTTTATAAAGAGTAAACACGATAGGGGTCCACAGTAATTTCTAAACAAAACATTATGTGTCATAATTTATTAATCCATATACACTTTCCAAATATGGATTTTAATTTGAAACGTATGTGTGTACGTAGATATGTACATTCAAATTGCAGAGGTGTTAAATTTTAAAATTCACCTGCCTACACTCACAGATTAAACGATAGTTGATTAAACTATTAATGTGGATATATTTGAAACGATCACACCATGCAGACATTGGTGCTACGCAATGTTTACCACATTTATCTTATTTATAATTTATTCGTTTATAGTGTGTAGAGCACGTGCGAATCAGACTTTAGTGTACCGCCGCTTGAAACGGTCGTTGTTTGTTTAATCAATCGCTTAGATCATTTTTTTTTTTCAATATCGAATTTGTTTCACAATGAGATCAAAATCATCAATTCGTAAGTGATCATTACAACAAAAAAAATAAAAAATAAAAATTATTGATCAATCGGAAATATCGGTTTGTAACAGTGTATAATAAATAAATGTGTATAGAGAAAATTGTTTTTAAAGAAAAACAGAAATTCATACAAACATGTGTTTTATACATACATTTTTCATTTGATCTTGAATCAAAAACCAAATATCGTTCGTTCTTCTTGCGTCTCTCTATCAAACAGAATACAAAATCAACAACACAAAAAGATGTTTTTTTTACGAAATAAGAAAATATATAAAGAAAACTACTTAAAATTGACTTAAAAAGTTGGAAAAATAAAATCCACACACTCGCAGTGCGTTGAAATATTTATACGAAACGTTTATTAGGAGATAGGAGAGGAATACAACATCAAGCAAGCAACAGTAGCAGCACACAGCAAAATTAGATCTAATATTTATTTTGTGTTAAATTTTTTTTTAGTTTTAATGTCTAATGTTTAGTTGAATATCATCAGAGTATCGGAATAGACGACCGACCGTAATAAAATCGTAAAAAAGCGCGCGCGCGGTTTTATAAAAAAATATGTGGTGCGTGTTTATCTCGTGTGTATTATGATCCTCATAATAAAAAATTTTAAAAAAAATTGTGATTTATTTAGCGTGTTCTGTGTGAATTAATAAAATAAAAATTTTGTTGATAACAACCCAATACTTAAAGTGCACACACATAATATAAAAGCCACTTGAAAATCGGTTTCCCTTCGACAAAATCAATTAATTACTAATTTTTTTTTGTTTCTTTAAGTTAATTAAAAGTCGATTAATTTTTATATTTTTAAAAATATTTTTAATTGAATTAAATTGGTTTTTATATTTATATCACAAAGAGAGTAAAAAATAAAATCTTAAAGATAAGTTTATAATTGTGAAATATGATAAGAAAAAAATGAGAAATTATAATCCACCAATCATACGACCTCATAACAATATTGCTAAAACAACAAAATCAGAGTCCTATCTTCAATACATGTCGTCTACATCATCAGCACCGCAATCTCGTCGCAATTCATCAGCGGCACGTGACGAAGCGAAAATTTCACCAACGCGATCACGTTCCCAATCGCAGGACTATAGTAGTTATCGGGACACTCCAACCAGTAGTAGTAATAATGCAACGGCATCATCATCACGGCCAAATTCAACAGCATCCGAAGATGATGAACAATTTAATAACGATGCAGTATTTAGTGATAGTTGTGATAACGATGATGATGATGATGGTGATGATGGTGACGATGATGCAGATGCTGATGGTGGTGCAAATACAAGTTCATCAGATACGGATAATGACGATGACATAACGATAAGTAGTAATATAAAAAAAGAATTGGATACAATTAAAGAGGAGACCGTGGTGGTACGACCACCGTCATCCATGGCAAAATCATCGACAAAATTAAAATCGAAAAAACATAAAAAATTGGATAAAAACGATGATGGTAGCTATTTAACCGAATTAATTTATATAGTTTGTGTATTTTTTTATGTATTTATATGTATGTGCGGCTTTATTTATTCTCCGTTAAAAAAAAAAACAATCTGTATATTGTTTTTTATCTCTATATAAATTTAATTAGATCTAAAATTAGATAAAAAACTAAAAGACGCTTCGAACCGAGACTTATATTCAATGCATAATATTTAAACTCGTCCGTCGACCAGTTCGCTGCCCCCTCCTTATACAAATATGATGTTTAGCAATGTTTGGTGATGGATTTCGTCAGCGTAATTTGTTTCTAACGTGTGTGCTAACTATATAACATAAAAAATTGATTATATGGTTGATCGCCGTGTATCCAAAATCCGCCTACAATCAAAGCGAGGCGCACAACTCAGATTTTTGTATATACAGTATACAGTGTGGATTGTGTGTTTATGTTGAATGAATTAGTCATGCCTCGTATTTATATCTCTGTATGTAATTCACCTTCGATATATTTTGTATTATATGGAATTTATGTATTAACATGAGTATAGAAAATCGTTTATTTGTTAGAATATACTATAAACAGCAGAGCAAAAAATAAATAAATACATAATTAGAATAATTAGTTATGTTGTTTATATATTCAGAGCATTTCTTAATTTAATAGTTGATTTTATCGCTAACTTAACTCTTTTGAACCCTTTACGATCCTTTATTCAGTCTTAAATTGTGTAATTATTAATTTTATTGTACCTCGTAAATTTTTGTACAGTATTGAAGCGAGAGCATCGAATCTCGATTTTTTTCCGGATAATTACGCAATATAAATATTTAACTGCTGCAAGTCAGAGTAGCTGGTATTTCTTTGAAAATTAGCACATTGACCTAAATATTCATGGTTTTCATACTGGGTTACGATAAATTTTAAAAGTCGTGTTATTTATAAAAAAAAATTTAGGTACGAGTAATTCAAAATACAATTTTCACGAGTTTTATGATAAAAATATTCACAATTCCTTACGAAAACGGTGTTTTATAGAAAAATTAAAAATCGTTAAACCACAACGTTAATAATATTTCAAAAGTTCTGTTAATTTAAAAATATCGAAATTTTTAAAATTCTATAAATCTAAATTCAAATGTTTACACGTAAAATGAAATTTTTAAACTTCAAAACACAAAATTTCAATTTTTTAAATACCTTTTTCCAAAATTAGTCGAACTAAATAAATTCCAAAGAATGAATTCTAGCAATTAATAAATAAAGTAAAATGTACCAACAACATTATTTTCCTTTGCTTTAGCTGTAGCTTTACTTATTCATAAGATCTATCGTATACGTTTACAGCTTCATGTAGAAATTCCATTCCAATTTATTTTCTTAAAAATAGAGAAAATCGCACGATTTTCTCTATTTTCAGGAAAATAAACTAAAATTTTGGGTTTAGAATTTTAGATTTGGGATATTATGGAAATCTGTACTCAACCCTAAAACTCAAATTCAAACTAAAATTTAACTTTATGAAAATTTTTAATAATTGCTCTCTGACATGTTAATTCAGCGTTTTAAATTTATAAAAAAACTATTAGTGTTTAAAAAATTTTGAAAATTTTTACAAAGTCATTTTGAGCTGCATGCCAAACGTTATTAAATGAAGTAATCAAAAAGATTAATACTGGATTAATTTAATTAAAATACAAAATATTTATTGCACATTAACAAAAATTCAATTTCTAAACAAAGGTTAAAAAAATTTGTCCAAGGACAACTTACTCTTCGAGTATTCGTACTCGGTGTCAACTTCTTTTCAACTACTGGTCGTTTGGGTGATTGTCAATTTTTCGATCGTTATTTTTGTTTTGTAACTGCGCTCAATTAATCTATGACCTCTGTTACAATTTTCACTTCTACGTTGTTTGATATTTGACATCGAAATTATTTTAATTGTTTCACCATTTGGAATATGTACTGATTGGATCTTTTTGGCCCCGGAGAATCTGATTGACAACATAAACACAAAAATCCTATAAGTAAAATTCATCTAATAATCGATCTCACAACATTAAAAGTTGACGCAATCTTTCTCTCGTCATAAACTTCAATTGGCCGTTCTGAACTGGATACCAATTTTGACACTGCTGTTGTTTTAAGGCATCTTCACCATACCCATCACATAACATAAGCTTGTACAGCGTGTTTTTTCTTTTCGGAAGTAATACTGCAAAATATGACGAAAATGTTCCTTTTAATTTTCCATTTTCAAATCGACGCCAAACAAACAACGAAGTCGTGCACTTTATTTGCACAGCTGACATGTTACATAATGATTTTGCATTTTAAAATGAAGCTAGCTACATTACAAGACATCAATATCAGAGATGGGTAAAACGCTAAAAAATCTAACTTTTTGACAATTTTGTCAAAAATAGGTCAAAAACCTTAAATTAAGGTCAACAACTGTCAAAAAGTGTCAACAACTGTCAAAAACTGTCGAAAAGTGGTAAAAGCTGTGCGTGTGATATTGAGAAAAAGAGTAAACAAACTATTCTTATTGTTTCGTGAGCAATTTTTTAAAATATGCTGGTAAATTTCGAAAATGTTCAAAATGTTGAATGAATTCTGAATGTAAATAAAGCTAAAATTTTACATTTTTCAATTTTTTTCGCTGTCAAGAAGTTTTGTCAAAAAGTGTCGAAAACACAGGTTTTAAAAGACTGTCAAGAACTTGAGTATAGTAATACTAGTTTTCGACACTACCCATCTCTGACGCAATAACTTTTTAGTCAGTCCAATAATATAGATACAAATAATAATATAGAACATAGATGTCTCTGTTTTATCTATATTAAATTAAGTAACTGCGTGAAATCACAAATTCACTATATGGAGCCATAAGTCATGTTTTAATTTTATGATTTTTATGTTTTGAATGTGTAGCTTTGATCAAAAACGAATTTTTGATATGCTTTATTTTTTTTGTTGTTGTTGTTGTTAAAGGTAGAGGGTGTCAAATTTTGAGAAAAATGATAATCATGATGTTGTATTTATGGCAATAAAAAGAAAAATTGTTATCCGATAATTATGATTTTGAGCTCATTTTAAAGGTAAGTTAATAGTAAATAGTTAAAAATCAGGACAGAATCTCGTTTCGTTTTCGTGTAAAATACGTTTAAATATAATAAATTTGTAGATTGCCATACTAAAACGTATTTTGCAAGAATACAAAAAATAACGGTGTTCGAGTTGTTTGATATGTTGTAAAATATTAATTGTCAAATTCTCTAAAAAAAAAAAAAATAAAAAAAAATAGGTTTTTGAGAAAATTGAAAAAGAACATTTTGGCGGGAAATTTAAAAAAGAAGAAATTAAACAACATACTATTTTTATATTAATCACTATTAACTTACCTTTAAAATGAGCTCAAAATCATAATTATTGGATAATTATTTTGGTTTTTATTGCCATAAATACAACATCATGATTATCATTTTTCCCAAAATTTGACACCCTGTATCTTTAACAACAACAAAAAAATACAAAGCATATCAAAAATTTGTTTTTAGTCAAGGCTACACATTCAAAACTTAAAAATCATAAAATTAAAACATTACTTATGGCTCCATACAGTGAATTCGTGATTTCACGTATTTTTCACCATATATATAGTGTGTACACAGATAAAATGTATTTACACTTTTCCCCCTGTTTCCATTCTCTTGGAATAGAATGAAAAGATTGAATGTAATTGAACTTTAGGCCTATACTTAGTACGCAGTTACTTAATATATATAAATTAGAGACATCTATGTTCTAATACGAATAATTAATTTTTCGCGAAATTCAACCGTTAATTTTCATTTTGGATTCCGCTTGTACCATTTTTACATGAGAAATCTCATTTCACGTCAAGTGAGTTTGACGGATACAGATTTGTTCGTATTAATTGTGTAATTTTTACTTGTTTTAGATTTTTTTCTTATAATTTAGGTTGGTTTTCGTAAATAATCTGGTTAGCTCTTGCAAAATCTAGACGTTAATCCGATTTTTGTCACATTTTTTTTTTTAAATTATGTATCCAGTTTAATTTAAATTTTTACCGCGAGAGGCATTTTCCCTACTGTTACAATCGTCAATTAAGCTTTAAGTTATTAAATATTATGATAATAAAAATAAAACAATTAAATATCGGAAAATATCATTACATACGTTGAAAAACATAACAGCTGCATTTATAATTAAAGTGACCCATACAAATTTAGCAAGGGTTCCATTGGCATCAATTTTTAATTTTTTTACGTAAATCATCCAAAAGTATTAAAAGCTTCTGATTATCACAAACGTTCGTTTGTCAACTCCTATTTTGGTTTCAGTATAAGAGACAACGGCAAGCAAGCATGAGAAAGCGTCCAATCAGGTACCAATTTGTTCATTTGATTTGGTCTAAAGTGCTAAAGAGGTCTGATTAACCCTTAATTTGTCAACTCTGGTTTTAATGTAAGTTAACAACCCTTGATCATTTTCTATCACAACCACATGCATAAATTGTATAGTAATGGATTAACCTATGCAATGAAATCAGAACCAGAGTTGACAAATTAATTCATGAAAAGTCTTTAGTCCTTACGGGCAAATCATAAGGAAAATTTAAAAAACGATAGATTTTTGGGCTGGTTTTTACGTCATTCGTAAAATTTAAACCAAAAATCAGAATATTTGAAACTTCTTAACTGGACTAATAGAAAATACTGAAAATTGTCATGGAACATGATAAAGGACAAATAAACGGATTAATTAACAAAAAACCTTTTCTGTTTTAAATCGAATAGTATGATAAAATTATAAATTTGGCAACCTTACTCTCTCATTCCTTGGTCTTAGTAAATATGTATGTATATTTGGTGAAATTAGAACTGGGTTGTCAAAATATCTGTTCAATTAATGAAAGTTCCTTTAATGAAAATCAATATATTGATTCAAAACAATTTTTCTTTTATTTTGTTTGTAAAACCTCAACGCAACCCACTCCTAAGTCAACCCACAAATGGAACCCAATTCAACCGTTGACTCAACCTCAAACTCAACGCCCAACTCAATCCTCAAACCAGTATATATAAAAATTTGTCAACGTGGTAATATCATCACGTGGTTTTGGGTCAATTCGTTTGTCAGGTATTCCTCTTGACGCACAGCTTCTAAAAGTTTTTCAATTCTCAGACAGACAGACATTTTTTTTAATTTTCTCGGACTCAATAACTTTCTAAGAAAAAAGTGGTTTTGAACCAACAACATTTTTGGACATATTTGGAAGGATTTCAATATTTTGGTCCTTTTGAACCGAAGTAATGTAATTTGTATGGTCTGAATTTAACGGTATTTTCAAAATATCGTTACATTTTTGCCTTGTCAATCAAGGTTCGAAACACTGGATTGTGAATAAAATAAATCACAAACGAATTTATTTATTTGACACAAAAATTAATTCCACACAATTATTACAATAATTCGCACTAACCCACTTTTTAAATTACTCGGTTTTATCTCCTATCTATTGTGTTCCAAATACGAGTAATCCAATTCGATCTCATTCTCTTTTTTATATACTCAAACAAAACTTCTAGAAATTTCATGCTCTTTCCAGTAAAAAATATCTCGTACAATTTAGAAAGTTGTGATATGGAGATTTTCCATTTTAGTACAATAAACTCGCACCTAGGTGTCACTAGTAGTAAACGTCGTCCTTTTAATCACCTTATTCTATTCTATCCTAGATGTCACTTTACTGAGTAAGAATAGTCTAGAAACATTTAGAACAGTTTTATCATGGAAAAATCCATTTTAGAAAAATTCCCAATCACAAAATTCTCCTAACCAAAATTCCTTATCAAATCACACAGTATACTTTGTGGTATTAAATAACTTATTCTATTCTACCCTAGATGTCACCCTAACAATATTTACATTTACGCCACTCAGAGAAAAAATATGATTGAGCTAATCATTAAAGTGACCATCATATTTATGATTAGATGCAATGATTAAGAGAATCATACCTTGATGTATACTATTATTTATAATGATTGTATCTACAAATAAATAATGCGCGTTATCATACAAAATATTATTGAATTAACCATGACTATGATTACAGATATCGTTATTATGATGGGAAGCATCAACAAACTAATTGAGTTTATTATATGATACTGATAAAGACAATCAGATGTTATGATAGTTGTTACAAATAAATTAATTGAATTTACTATGCTTATATGATAGAGTCAATCAGATGTTGTGATAGTTGTTACTATATCAATTAATGGAGTACACTACAAGTTTTGTTAGTAGCTATCATATATGGGACGTTTCACATCAACTTGGCCACCCTTCTGTCCAAAAATTGACGCAACATAAAAAATTCGTTCTGGGCTTAAACTGTTCATATAAGCATATGCATACGAAATTAAACTGGCCTTTTGGATAATTCAAGATGGCGGATTCAAAATGGCCCCAAAACGAGCGAAACCTCCGGTTAATCGAATAATATCATCTAGCAATTCTTAAGTTATGGAGTTACAGGGATTTTTGAGGTTAGATTTAGGGGTTCTGTGACTAAGAAATTTAGGTTTAGGCTATGGGGCTTATTAGTTTATGTTACGGGGGTATTACATTTCGAAGGTTTTGTTATTTGGGCTTTTCAGTTTTAAAGCTTACGTTAGATGGTGTCTTAGGTTTTTGGAGGTTAGGTCAAGGGGCTATGTGCTTTTAAAGCATCAGTTAAGGGACTATGGGGTATTGAAGCATATACGACTCTAAACTCCCCATCAGCGACCTTGAGAACATACGAAATGAGAATTGTTTGATGACATTATTCGATTAACCGGAGGCTTCGCTCGTTTTGGCGCCATTTTAGATCCGCCATCTTAAATTATCCAAAAGGCCAGTCAAATTTCGAAATCATATGCTTATACGAGCAATTTAAGCTTAGAACGAATTTTTTATGTTGCGTCAATTAATGATAATTGAAACCTAAATTTTTCAAATGTTGAACATAACTAAAATATCCCGGTTTATATTTTAGTAGCTGTTTAACAAGAACAAATTTAAGAATACCATCTGGATACCACCCTAGGTGGATTACTGATCCTTTCTTTAGAATAATATTACCGAACTCTATGAAATTATTGCGAGACCACTTTTCTTAGCACGTAAACTTATATTTCTGTGAAATTTAATTTTTTTGTTCCGTTAGACTGCCAAACACAAAACCAGTATCGTGAGCCAAATTAATTAGTTCGTTACCTAGCACAATTTGATTTTTTGATGATATTGTGTAAATAGTATTAATTTTACTTTTCGATGTATACGCAATATTTTTTAAACTCTGATGGAAAGATTTGAATCGACTAGCTGAAAACTGTTTTAAAAGACCTATTTTTCCATATCTCTGGGATAGTGTGTTAGAAAGTAATGTTTTGGACGTAAGTGTGATTTTGATACTTTAATAAATTGCAAATTATGCTCTTGGACTACAGTTTTCAAATAAAGGTATTCACGAGGATGAACCGAATTTGAAAATATTATTGAAATTAATTCTCGTAAAGAAATGTATAATTCCAGGCTAGACAGCTTTGTGGAATCAGGTCACCTAAAAGAATTCCAAAAATTTTAGTGAACGTTTTCATTTCACTTGCAGTCATTTTAAATTTTTCTTTATTTAAAAGGTGAGAAGCCTGCAACAGTGGCGGCTTATTTACATTGAAATTACCATAATTAAAATTTTGAAGACGAAAGTTCAATCCTTCAATTGTTAAACCCCTTTTATCAACGACATAATACTTTAATATTACATAAAATTGTATTGGGAGACGCCTTCAAGTAAGTCATGCATGATATCTACACTCCAATTCTCGGCCACATGAAGTGAAGAGTTCTTAATGAATTAAATACACAGAACTCTTTAATGGTCGTTAGCTTTGAATTATTTAAGTGTACGTCGGAGCGGTAATTTTCTATATTTCGAATGTTTACATAAACGACAATAAAACGTTCCCATAAAGCTCTCTGTGAAATCTAACACAGAGTTGAGCCTTAAATTGTCTCTTATGACACCGCTTATTATATATAAATTTAATCGTAAGATTATTTTTGCTAATAAACATGTTATTTTCTCTCAGTCCTTCCAATTGTTCTAGTATAGGTTTGAAAATGCATTCATTTCCAAATTGTTTCCTGTCCTCTGTGTACACCAACCCAGCAGAATAATGGAAGATAATTTTGAAATTAAAAATTTAGGAAGTGTGGCAATTTTGACGTATATCCCACCTATTTTCTTGTATACAGATCGAGAGCCTAGAGAATTGGTAGGTTCCAAGGCTAGGTTTATATTTATTCGATTTATAAGAAAAAAAAAATAGAAGCATTTTTTTGGCTTTTTCACTCTCGAGTTTACACTCTCTCAAAGTTTTCTCATTTTCAAGGAGTTTTGGGTATATGTATTACGTTTTTGATCATATTTTCGGAACGGGTTGATCAATTTTGGTTTTCTCAACGGTTTTTGACAGCTATGTAGTAGAATATGTAAAATTATGAAATAATTTGTTTTTAATAATTTTTAATTTTGGAATTTTGGTGTTTTTTGGAATCTTTGTTTCTTAGTATCTCGATAACAAAAATGTATTTTTTTATAATTTTTTAAATTAACGTTAAATTACTTGCTAATAATGACACTTTAATCTGTGAAAAATTCAGCTTGGCACTAGAAGAAAAAATTTGAGATACAGTCTTAATCTCAAAATGTTATATCGTTCCATACTCAATTGTATATCCTTCAAAATATAAAACCTATGAGTCATGTCAAAATAATATATTAGTGATATTTTAATGTTTAAGATTATTATGAATAATAATATTTTACCAAAAAGTAAAATTTGGTAAAATTCGACACCTTAATAAAAGTATAGTAAGGAAATTAAGGAAATTTTGCAAACGTAGCACGTGGCCCTTAAATATTCGAATTACCTGTTATTTAAGGTGACAAATAGTTTTTCAGCGCTTTGAAGAAGTCTAATTGTATTTGCCCCGAATGCTTGAAAGAAACTTAAAACAAAACCAAGTTTGGTTTATTCAAATCCTTTTTCAAAAACGTAGACACAATATTCAAGCAAGTGATGTGGTGCAACAAATCGTGTTTCAGCATTATTTTATAAGACATACCTGCACAGAAAAGAAACAAAAAGAAACAGTTATAAATTGTTATTTAACATAAATTTGTTTAATAATTGTATTCACCACCAACCTGGCGTTGGTCAGAATTGGACTAGTACAACAAAAAAATTGATTCTTTTCTAGAATACACGCTGACAGTGACTTTTCTCTATTAGCATATCGATATGTTAATTCCTTGCTGGTGTCAACAACGTAATGGAACAATGGCTTTCCCTTGACTTATTCAACGCAGCAAATGTGAGTTAGTTAGTGCCTTTTGTAATAAGGGGTCAGATAAAGAAAAGTCTTACATTCTTCTGAAATTTCCTTGCAGGCCAAACAGTTGATTTAGGCAGACGAACGTGTCCTTTTTTTAGCATTTTATCGTAGACTGCAGCTTCACCAAGGTAGTTCGGTATCACGTTTAACTGGAATGAATGGAAACCTATAATGAGGGGTAGCTCGCATGGAAAGTCAACTGGCCGATATCTAGATAAAGTTTAGCATATAGGCAATAAAGTCACTCAAACCGATTTTGACTTCATGTTGACACAGATTATTTTATCGACAACTCACATTTAGATTGAAAAGCTTTTTTAGGAATTTACAACAAGAATTTTGTGAATTATACTTACGCGTTCTAAAATATGTCGATAAAATCAATAAAACGAGTGTGTAGCAAAAAATTGTTTTACGCGGCTCATAAACATTGTACATCGTTAAACGAGGTATTTGTGTTACTGTATTTTTAGATCGGATATGTCAGTTAAATATTTTTTTTTTTTTAAATATTTACGTTCCATTTTTTCTAAACATAAATTAAATCAGTTTGAAAATTTTCTTTGGTGATAGCATGTGAATTATACGATTTGTAAGATTGATTCATATTTTTATTATTTATTTATTACGTTTTCAAATTACACAATCTTTGTTGCTAGTTAGTGTATTCTAACTTATAGATTATCCCTAGGAATGCGGTACCTAAAATGGCCCCTGACTTAGCTAGTTATCAATAAGTGCGGAATAGGTTGTGTCTTTCAAAATTTGGGCTCACGGACAGCAATTTAGTTAATGCTGATTTTCATACATAAATTTATTTACTCCAGTAATTGTGAAGTATATTTTATGTTTCTATAATTAAAACAGATGGTTAGAAATTGATTGTAGTCCAAAAACTTTAGATAGTTTGCAAATTTAAGATACAATTAATTAATTTGATTACTGTAGTACGTTATGTATTTTTGTAAAATGATCTAATCTTTTTTGCCAAAGTCATTGCATTTTATTAACACTAAAATTGGGTTAGAGATTCATATTATGCAAGGGCAATATAATAACAGATACAGATTTCAGTTCTTTATAGTTAAAATATATGTATGCACATACATCATCACCAGGTATTTCGCATTAGTGCTTACCTTGTAAACTACTTCTCAATCAACAGCAAAAATTATGAAGAAAATCTAGGTTTAAAATTTGCAAAGGTGCAAAAAGTTCTCAAAAAAAGTTAGCGTTTTAAAAATAATGAAATCACAGCTCACAGAGTTGCTCGTCCTTTCGCAAACACCGCATTTCAAATTTATTGACTTATTTGCCGCCACTTATTGGAATAAGTCAGTCAAGCCATTCCAATTGATTTTACAGACCTATCTTAAGCGACAGTTAACTACAAAATAAATAAAAAAAATATTGCTTAATATTAATTATTAAATAATATAAAAAACGAAGTATGTATTATAAAAATAACAAAACAAAAGAAATTTTAGTTTTAAATTATTAAGTAAATAAAAAAATAAATTATGCCTACAAATAATAAACGGCTATGAATGCACAATATTTAGACAGAATGGTTCCATGAGATCAAATAAGTTTTCTGCAGAAGAAAGATAGAAAATAAGTCATCTATTTAAATAAGTTCGACTAAACAAATAAGTTACGTTTTGGGAAAGAGCCTAGCTGATTTAGACCTTACTAACCAACTTCGAGCTTATCGAAAAATAAACCAATAGACACAGATTACATTTCGATTGAGCCAGTGTAGCTCGCAATGTGCATATAGCCAATAAGCAAAAAAAAACTCGCACCTATTCTCAAGCGAACGCGTTTGGATATAGCGACAATGTTAGATGGTAAAAGCTAATTGCAAAATAATTCCAGGTTGAGTCTCGAGTCAAAGTGATTAGAGAAAATTTATAAAATTTTGTGTTCCAGTTTTTATAGGTCTTGAGCTAGAATTGCATTTCGAACATTTTTAATAATTTCATAAATGCACCTCACATATTACAAAATTTTAAATGAAAGAAATTCTTTTCTTTCCACCTTTATTCCACATTGGCGCGTTTGGAATTTGACGAACTTCACATTATACTTGCTTAATATGAAGGATACCGAAATTGTAATATCACATTGATCTTGTCTATAAAAAGCCGAAAGAATCACGTTGATTTAAATACAGACAAACTTCTCTTTCTATTATTTGTGTGGGCATAAAACACAGAAATGAGGGTTTTCCTTGAATTTTTGATTTAGTGAATATAATTCGCTAAGTCAATACGTTCTTGCCTCATACTTAATGTATGAAGTTAGAATTGTATTTTGTAGTTTGGTCGTAGCCTTATAGGTCGTAGCTACCTGAAGAGTATATAGGTATGTATATTATAAATGATTGGCCTATTAATATTGTGAATGTCATTATTGTTAAGTGTCGAACTTGGTTATAACGAACCTCAAGGGACTAAAAATTTTGTTCGTTATAAGGAAGAAACGTTATAATAAGAGATCAATTTACCTACATTTGTATGTATTTCTCGAAGTTTGGGATTTTATATAAGTTCTTTATATCCCGACTTTCGTTATATCCCGATTTTTTATATCCAAGTTTGACTGCATTTTGTCTATAAAAAGCCGAAAGAATCTTATTGATTTTAATACGGAAGAACTTCTTTTCTATTTTTAAAGTTAAGTTATTAAAGCAAAAATTTTAATTGCAATTTTTTCCAACCAAAATAGATAAAATTACCAAAAAAATTACGAGCTTATCAAAATGTGTCTCTACTAATTGTCTTTCTTTTGTTAAAGGTTAGACGGAATCTCAGTTAAAATGTGAATGAATTGCCAAAAATTTCTTCGTCTTGAAGCACCTGATATATTCTTATCTGCGCTAAAACACTAACTAAATATATTAACTGACGTATTGGGCTATTTTTAGTTTCTTTTATGTAAGTAAAATAAAGTTAATGAAACTTTCGATCTTGAGATTTTTGAAGATTAATCGATTTTGAGGTCCCATAAGTCCAAAAAAGTGGGTTTTGAAACGGTGTCTGTCTATCTGTGTCCTCTCTACAGCCCAGATGGTTTACTTTATTCAAACGAACTGAAACTTTATATTTAACCTTTGCTGATAAATTGGGAGGTTCCACAGAATATACGTCCAAGGCCAACCGGAAATGGCCATTCCCTTAATGAAGATCTCAATAAGGTTTACAGAAAAACTATTATATACAAAATGTTTCCAAAAAAAAAAAATTGAGGTGTGGCCAGCCAACCCACTTTCTTTTACGAACAGATAATTTTAAGAAACTCATTACGCAAATTTCTTACAAATTTATTCTTTTGTATTGTTTAATTTATTTTTGTATTATTTAAAGACAGACTGACAGTCTTTGTCCTTTTTACAGCCCAGATGGTTTAACCAATCCAACTGAAACCTGATTTTTAAGATTTTCTCATAAATTGGGAGGTCCCAGTGGATTTTAGCGAAAATCGGTCAACCAGAAGTGACCACTTCCACAGGCGACAAAATTTATTTTGCAAATACATGTCTCAAGAAGTATAACGTTTACAGAAAAACTATTATATACAAAATGACCCCATCCCCCTAGCATCGAAATTACAGTGCGACCGCCGATGTTTAGAATTAAAAAATTTATAGAATTTATAATATTTTTAGAATTTGTTGTTATTAAATAAATTCTATAAATTTAAAAATTCTTTAAACGCTTAAAATTATATCAATCTTATAAATTCAGTAAACTTTATAAATAAAATCTTAAAATCCAATAAGTTTCTTAAACTATAAATCCCGTATATTTGATAAATTTTTTAAATCCAATAAATTCTATAAATTTTATAACATTTAAATTTTGTAGATTTTTTGAGTTCTTTTAATTGTATCAAGTGTGTCTGTTTTATAAATTCTACAAACTCAACATTTACTTGTTTTATAAACACATTAATTTTGATAAATCCATAAACATTAAAAATTTTATAAATTCAATAAGTTCTACAAATTTTATGAATTCTCTAAATTCTACAAAGTCTATAAATATTACAAATTCTAATATTTTTTAAAGCTCTATAAATTCCATAAATTTTATGAATTTTATAAATTCCATCAATTCTATAAATTTCCGCAAATTCAATTTATTTTATGAATTCTTTAAATTTTATATATTCTGTGGGTTCTATAAATTGTTTTAAGTCTGTCAGTTCTATATATTCTACAAACCCAAATTTTACTTATTCTAAAAATTCTTAAACTTAAATAATTCTATAAATTTAATAAATTATACGATTCCGTAAATTCTTTGGATAAAGTTTTAAAATTCAGTAAACTTAGCAAATCTCATAAATTGTTCAGTTCTTAAAAATTCTGTAAACTATAAATTTCATAAGTTCTTCAAATACTGTAATTATTTAAATTTAAACATAATAACACCTCTAAATTCTATAAATATTAAGGATTTTATAAATTCCATTAATTCTATAAATTATATAATCTCCACAAATTCTATAAATTTTATAAATTCTTTAAATTTTATAGGTTTAAGAACCCAACCCGTTCTATAAATGTTTAACTCAAATTTGGCTTATTTTAACAATTCCTTAATTTCTATAAATTCAATAAATTCGATTAATTCTACAAATTTTAGTATTTTTAAAAATTGTTTAGTTTTTATAAATTTTACAAATTCATAAATTCTTTGAGTTCTTTAAATCGAATAAATTCTGTAAATACTACAAATTTTATTATTTCTATGATTTCTATAAAGCCTAAAAATTTAAAAATTCAGTAGGTTAGGTTAGGTGAGTTGGAGTTGCACAGAATGTATCCCCTTTACCCTTATTGGAACTATTTAGGTAGCGTAGAACATCGCGCACTTTACTGTTTTCGAGATCGACAGGTTGCCCATCTTGAACTTACCTAAGTATTTATCCCTCTGCGTGCTAATGCCGGACATGAGCAAAGGAAGTGAACAATAGTCCTTTTCTCCTCCTCGTCTAAACAGCTTATACAGAAGTCATTCGCCTCTACACACTGCCTTCACAAGAGGTCTCTAAACCCTGCCTTCAAGTGAGGTTGCCAGTCCAATCTTACCAGTTTATGCACTAACACAGGACTCTCCAGACTTGCTCTTTCCGGTTGCAGCAGGTTAAAAATTCACTAAGTTTATGAAATAATTTTATAAATTCATTAAATTTTATAATTTTTTTAAATTTTCTAGATTCGATAAGTTCTATAAATTTTTTAACTGACAGAGTTCTATAAATTCTGCTAACTTAAATTGTGTTTCTATTTATTTTTCTAAAATTTCCCAATTACAACTGGCCCAAGTGTTTTGCATCCAGCGCATGAGATGTGTAAGGCCTACTTTTGTTTAGTGAGCCCTCAATGTGCTGAATACACCAAATGCGTTGCGTAACCCAAAGTTTCGAAATCTTAGTTTCCCAAACGAAAATGGGTATCGTACTATAATTTTAAAATAAACATCTATTTGACAAGTCATCCAATTTATTTTATTGATCGTTTTTATTTCGAATTGATAGATGGAATACAAATTGATATACAAACTGAAACCTGAGTATTTGAAACATTTATTTTAGCACTATCCACACTTAAATGCAACGAAATGGTAAAAATTATGTCATATTGAAATTGATTATGTAGACTGCTCTAACAGATAGTGGAGGAAATGAAGTGGGTCATTATCTCACAATCTATTAAAGTTTTCAAGCGATTTAGAATTTTGTAAATGTTTTCATAGCGTTAAGTTCAGCATTGGACTTCAATTTTGCTAGGTTTCATTTTCTCTAAAACACTGACCTTAAAACAATCCATCCACTTTATCATCCAATTAATTTTTCCAATAAACAACAATTCTACACGATTCAAGATATACAAATATAGGCGAGAGTAAAAAACCTATCAATAACAAGCAGAAAAAAAAACACTTTGAAATGCTATAAAATTTTAACCGATCAAATTTTCTTGCCTTTATATTGCATTTTAATATAAAATTCGCGTATAAAAATCATAAAAAGCCGATTAAGTCTTATCCACCCAAAAAATAAAAAAACACAGAATACATAAAAATATTTCTTTTAATTAAAAATAAAAATTATAACGAATATAACACCAAAATTGTTGGGTTTATCTGGTTTTCGACCGAAATCGATTCAACTAATTGGTATTATATATAGGACGACTGCGTGCGTTTATGTACGTGTACTGAATTGATAAATACTCGTACAATAGAAATAGGCGAACCAAAGAACTAAAATAAATCGTTCAATATGTTGTCGAAATTGAAATATGTATTTTTTTATTTTTAAATTAACTGTCACGATATTTTCCTTCCATGCTGATTTTGAACGATATGACGTACATATATCCCTGTGAGCAATAACAATAATAATAATAAACATAATAAAGCTGTAATAATATGGTCCATGTATTTAATGAAAAACAACAAAAAGCTAGACCATAAAACGAAATAACAGGCATACGAGATGAAAATGAGATGATAAACACGCAGCACAAATATTTTTCATTCCGTGTTTTTTTGTTACAACAATTCGATATGTGTCGACATATTTTGATGTTTTGATATATGGAAGCAATTCGACTTGCAATTAGTCGATGTTCGTACAAATGAAGAAACGTTTAAGTTGTAATTATACGCTTCGAAATAAAAACAAAAAAAAACCCCTAATCTGTTTAACAATATTTTGTACTCTAATTATCGTATGTTAGCGAAAATAAACGTTTTTTAATGGCGATGGCGATTATAATCCAATCTAAATAACAGAACTTTCAACCAAAAACACAAATTTTGTATTTTCTACCACATACATCGTTCATTCACATATAATTTTGCCGTCCTTAACCGCATAATTTTAGTTGTGTCTGAAAGTTGTTATTTTAACGCTAAAGAAATTCAAAAAATAGTTGCAAATGGTAGGGGCAAAACCTGTAAACATCAATTATTATTAAATGTAGCCGAGTTTTTTAAAATTGTTGGTTGTAATTGCTGCCTCAATAAATTTTTGTAGTGAGTTGCAATTTTTGTAGTCAGTTCTAATGCTGAATTTCTGAATTTTTTGTTTTTTTTTTTTGAAAAACTTCGTGGAAGCATAACTAATTAATATTACACAGAAGCATCAACGCTTATCAATACAAACAGATAATATTGCGAGATTATATCGGCGGAAAATTTCCGCCCATTTTTATGAAATTTCGATATTTGAAATAATTTTCTGATCAATGGGGGATTTTACGAGAAAAAATACTCCAACCATTATAAAAATTCGGATTAAAATTTTTATATAAATATAAATTTCATAGTTTTTTATAGAAATTTCATAATTCGTTTGTAATAAAATTTCGTAAACTACATCGAAATTTTATATTTCATATTTATAAATGGCTAGTTAAGAAAAGAAGTTATTCATGTAACATTTTTACAAAAACTGTGTTGTCACTTTTTCGACTTCTTTGCCATCATATTAATAAGCGCAAAAGTAATCCAAGTATTGTTGAGCACTGTTACAATATACACAGTTTTTAACTAGATAGCCAAATATTGATTCGAGAATTGGATTTAGAAAAAATTTAGATTTTCAAACATTTTATACCATTGCATACGAAAACTTTTTCTGATTTCAACATTAAGAATTGCAAAATACTAAAGAAAGATAATAAAAATTTCTAAATGAAATTTAAAATTAAATGAATTTTTAATTTCGTAAATAACAAAAATTATTTCTTAAATATTTTTGAGTTTCTTACGAATATTATATTCCTATTTACAAAATTCGATAACATAAAGTGTGTCTTTTTCAAATTCGGTCTCATCAACGAAATTACTGTTTGAATAATACTAGATCTTTTATGCGAACGATTATTTTGAAGCTTATATTTTATTTATACGGAAATTTTAATGAACCACGAAGTTTTAATTTCTATATTATCGTGAAAAGCCTTAAATTATTGATAGCTCAGTTTATTTTGGATAAATAACAAATTCAATATTTTAAAATTTTGGTTAAAGGAATTAATTAATATTTCAAACGATCGACATTTTTTTTTATTGAGTTCTTAAAAAAACAATTTAAGATTCTTCGTTTGAAATCCTATTATGTCTTAAAAATATACAAATCTCATTGAACAGTTTTTAAAATTTGATAAATGAGGTCAAAATTAAATAAACTCGGATTAAAAATGTAAATTCTAAATTTTAGCATTTAGCATTTACTAGAACTTAAAATAGTTGTTAACTAAAAATTAGCTGGTCTGTTATAATCATTAACTTGATTTTTTTGAAAAATAGACTTGCCCCAATTCAAAATAAACTACTCAAAATACCTATTAACTGATTTACAAATTTATTATGATTTCAGTAAATATTTACATGCAAGTTGCAAATTGACGCCACTGTAAGCTGCTAGAATAAATTAATTCCACGAGAAATATTTTCTCCGATAATTTTATATGGCGAAATTAATTTATTTTCAATAACAATTAAATCCGCAAACTAATTCATTAATTATGGTGAAAAATTCGTGAAATCAAAAATCCAACATATGGGACCAAAAGTAACGTTTTAATTTAGTAATTTTTATGTTTTCAAATTCAGTGTTGTGCCGCGTAATCTACATGGCGTAATTACTCGATTGTCTACACGTGTAGACAATGTATGTAAACAATTCAAAAAATGACGTCGACAACGTAGACAATGTCGACAATGTAGACAATGCGGCGACAATACACAGTAACAAAATTTTTTGATAACTTCATATTTAAGTGGAATTAATTCAATATGCACGTGCATAGTTTAAAGTGTGATATATGTATATGTGTTTGAGTCATTTGGCGCAGTCTTATCATTTTAAATGCCAGAATACTGTGCTTAAAAATTACAAAAATTTCATATTAAGTGTCTTGTGTTTTGTGATCTAATTTAATTTCAAAAACGTTTAGTGCCTCAAAGATTTATTTATAGTGAATTTTACATTAAATTTATGCAAAGTTTAAGCACATTATCCTGTTATTTAAAATGGTAAAACTGTTCCAAATGAATCAAATATACAAAACTCACACTTTAAATAACGTATTGGATGAAATAGATTCCCCAATAATTACAATTTTAACAAATAAAAATAAAAATTACTCAACACTATTTCCGTGTAACTTCATAAAGCAAATTTATGTTGTAGTTCACTTCTGTTCGCTGGAGCACATCGTAGATCGTACCATATTCGTCAACAGTTTTACTCAATTTTAAACGTAAAAGCACTTTTGGTTTGTTTCTTTGGATTAGCAAGTTTTCTGAAAACTTTGCTTCTAATTATTCCTCGATATCTATACACGATTCATCATAAATCCTGAGGGAATAATATACGTGTAATAATTTTGTCAATCGCTCGAAAGTTAGACGATTCCTTAATGGCGAAGGCACGTGTGCCCAGCCAGAAAATAAGATTTCTTCAATTTGTGCTGATGATGCCGGAATTTTAAGGAATTGCTGTGCCATTTGCGATAAAATGGGATGCTTTATTTCAGCCATGTTCCAGAAAACTATGGGTTTCTTATGTCTTTCTCATAGAGCATTTTGAAATATGTGCTTTGAGATCTAAATTCGTCCCATTCTTCGATCCCCGCTCCGTTCAATTTTTAAAGAAAAAATTATGTATTTTTTCGATGATCCTTTGTAAGTTGGCCAATATCCATATGAGGATGCAAATAAAATGCTGCCAAGGCATATTCGTTCAAAGCCATTTTCTTCTTGAATATTCAAATTCAATTTAAATTTAATGGGTAATTTATGATCTAACCATAAATTATCCGCATCGGCAATTGAAAATGAAGACGATTGGCACATTTTAATGATATTGCATATTGGTTCGAACATCTGTAAACTTTCCTTCACCTGTTCAATGAACTGATCGTCAAAAATGAGTTTAACAACGTCTTGTTTAACTTTTTTAATTTTAGACTCAGCTGCTACGATCTTCATCTGCTCCAAGTTCTTGATTAGGGAGCGGTAAGCATCTCTGTATGAGCACCATCGTGCTTGTATTTTTTGAGTACAGTATGTAGTTACCTTCTAAAATGCATTTTAGACACGCATTGTCTAATAAAGTCGTTGATAGTAATTTTCTTCCTGGAAGTTTAGTAGCGTAAGCTGATCTTAACTATTTAATTAATGACTTAATATGTTTCGATTTCACCCTTAAAGGGCCGGTTTCATCCGAATACTAATTTGGCTAATTTCTCATTTAACTCCATCTCTTCTTTTACACTCAATTTGTCAAATTATTTTGCAACTACTGAATTTGCTTTATTGAATTTTTTTAAAGTTCTGTTCTGAGTTTATGAGGTTATGAAATTGTACCCAGTCCAATTGTACCAACAATCTAAACAATTATTCTTAGCGTTTTTTTTCGTATCCCTGAGAAATTATAGCATATAATATATGCTACGCTAAACCTATAATGTTTTATTTTTGGTCTCCTTGCTCTAGGTTATCAATTCTGGCTATATGGTTGATTTGGGAACTTCAAATATAAGCGTAGTTCGCAGAAGTAATTACCTAAATCTATACATAGGAAAAAACAACAAGAAACATTTGATTGTCTACGAATTTTCTACATTGTCTACCCATTGTCTACATTGTCTACGTCAAAAACTATTGTCTACGCTATTGTCGACACTTACATGTAGACAATCTTAAATTACGTGTAAACGCACAACACTAGTAGTACTGGATAAAAAAAAAATTTGTAAACACTATTTTTGTTGTTGTTATTCTTTCAAAAGATACAGTTGGTCAACATTTGTGAATTTTTAAAAGTGGTAGTGCCATTTATGCAAATATAAAAAAAAGTTCATTTTAAAGGTGAGAGAATAAGAATTGAGAAAATATTTTAAAAATAGTACCGTCTTTAAGTTTTTAATTTTCAAAATGGCCGCCAAACTGGTTTTTCTCAATTTTCTGGAAAACAGATTTTTTTTAATTTTTTTTTTGTTCGCCATTTAATTCTAAAACACATATCAAAATAAAAAAATGTGCATTTTTTTCGTTTTCTTGCAAACCCCTTTTAAGTATGACAATCTACAAATTTATTATATTTAAACGTATTTTGCACAAAAACGAAATGAGATGCTGTCCTGATTTTTAGTATGCCTAAAATGAAAATCTATGATGAAAACCCAAAAAGAAAGTTTTGACGGCCATTTTGAAAAGGAAAAAATAAAAGATGGCATAATTTTCATAATTATTTTATAATCGCTATTCATATATCTTTAAAATGAGCCCAATTTTATAATTTTCAGCACCAAGTATTTTTAAACGCTTGACACCCTGTATCTTAAAACCCAACAACAACAATAACTCATATTCCATAAATTGTTTGTTTTACTCAGTGCTACACATCCAAAATATACAAATTATAACTTCAAAAAAAATGTAATTTGACGAATTTTTCACCATGGAGAAAAATACGTGAAATCGCATATCTTTATATGGGACCGGAAATCATGTTTGAATTTTATAATTTTTTATGTTTTCGGTGTGTAGCACTGAGTAAAATAAACAATTTATGGAATATGATTTTTTGTTGTTGTTGTTTTTTAAGATACAGGATGTTAAATATTTAAAAATTGCATGCACTTGGTGTTGTATTTATTGCTATGGAAAAAAATTGGGTCTATCCGACTCTCGGACGACACTTTTCCCAGAAAGCATCCGTTAAAGATCACAAAACCAACCATTTATATTTTACAAACATTTTCCGTTATTTTGGACAGGCGTTATTTTGGGCTTTCATAATATGTCACGGCTTTTCTCAATTTGGAGACCTCTTCCACAATATCACAATTGATTAATAGATTAATTAGAACTGACACATGTTTAGCAGCAATCAAAGTCGTATTCGCTAGTTTTCATCTTCGACCTTTAACAATAAGATCCAATTATAAATCACTAGTATACCGTTGAATATATTTACAATATTATGTGAGCAGCGGGAGAATTGGCCGATATAATTCTTTATTCAGTGCTTCAGTCTGGACGGGGCATCGCTGTGGACCAGTCGAAAATACAAAATAATAAAACACAAACAATACAAAATCAGAATTAACGTTAGTAATCATTTGTTACCGAATCCCATCTCCTCGTCAAATAGCATTTCATTTTATATATCTTCCAGCTCTCCTAAACCTGCGCCACCCTAGTGGCGTGATATTATTTTAAAGCCTCTCATAGTAATTTTCTATTAGAAGTTATACACGGCTTTGAATACCAAGAGAATTTATTTTCAGAAATAATACCTTAAAAGGCGATTTTATTCACAAATTCACAAATAATGTATCAATCAACATGTCGTTGAAATTTCAATCAATAAAATGTCATAAAATGTCAATAAACCGTCACAGAAATGTCAGTGCCATAGAAACGGGAATATCTTGCTATCTTTAAAAGCTCACTAGATATAATTATTTTTAAATGTTGACGATATTATTTGCCACCAGCAAAGTATTTTATACAAATTTAGAAACTTAAATTCCATATTACACGGTAATCTTTTCATATTATCTTAAAGAAACCTAGGGAACAATTTTTGGAATTTGCAAGGTGTATTAACTGTAAAAAATATTTCTTTGGAAAGTTCGACATTAGCTCGGTAAACAGATAAACAAATGTATATTACTCTTTTTGTTAAAATGACCCCCACGCAATGCTTCAATCAACTTCAAATTTTCTGCACAAGTAGATGATGAATTGTCAAATTTATCATCAACATAACAAAAAAATCGTCGGTCTCGTTTTTGAGAAAATCTGTTTGGCAGTTTTTTCTTCCACTGCAACCACCTCTATTTTATACTCGAATGAACCTAAAAGTTAACACAAACTGCGAGCAAAATTTTTTTCGCGATTACAATACTTAACCAATATAACTTCGTTATATGTAGTGGGAAAAGTAAAAAATTAATTATCCGAAAATAATTGGGCTCATTTTAAAATAGATGAATAGGGAGGTGCCATCTTTTATTTTTTTCCTTTTCAAAATGGCCGACGAAACTTTCTTTTTGGATTTTTTCCAGACATACTAAAAAATCAGGACAGCATCTCGTTTCGTTTTCGTGTGTAGATTGTCATACTTAAACGTGTTTTGCAAAAATATGAAAAAACGCACATTTTTTTTTTATATGTGTTATAGACTTAAATGGCGAACAAAAAAAAAATCAAAAAAAATTTGTTTTCCAGAAAATTAAGAAAAACCAGTTTGGTGGCCATTTTTAAAATGAAAAACAAGATAGTAATATTTTAAAATATTTTCTTACTCCTTATTCTCTCACATTTAAAATAGCCCTATTTTACATTTTTCGGATAAATACTTTTTTTTATATTTGCATAAATGCACTACCATTTTCAACAAATTCACAAATTTTTACCAACTGTATCTTTTGCAACAACAACAACAAAAAACGAGTTCTACCAAAAAAAATTTTTACCCAGTACTACAAATTCATAACATAAAAATCATAAAATTAACCCTTAGCGGCCACTAGTGGTGAATATGTACCCCAGGCCAAATCAACCTTCATTTAAGTTATCAAAAACTACGAAAATCATACTTGTCGCACCATCTATAGGTTGTCGAGGAAAGTAGGTTACTTGCATGGTACATATAATGAAGAAAAAAGTATTAGAAGCGCTATAAAGGATGAATTTCGGAAGGTGGGGTACTTAAATTCAATATTAACCGAGTAATGATTTTCTTTCTAAAAAACCTTATTTTTTCTGACTTTGCACATATATAATTTTGTTTTGTTAAATTATCTTGATATTGGCTCTTGCAAACCATTGAAAAACATGTTTCAGAATGTCCATGAATTTTTTGGAGTCTCAATATTTAAATTTGTCTTTCTAAACCGATTTTTTTGACTGGGGTGAAAAATCACCCCAGTGTGGCCGCTATGTTACGAGAGCGAAGTGTGGCCGCTAAGGGTTAAAACATGACTCACCATATATTTACTATATTTGTTCTACTTTAAGTTTAAGATAACCTAAATAAGAATTCTTGACAGCCGCCAAAAATTGAAAGTACTTATATAAACATTTATATGGTAATTGGGTTATCATTTTAAAGGCCTAGCTGAGTATATTTCAGACATAAAAAAAATTGTTGACATTTCGGCAGGGCACTGAAGGGCAACACAACTCGAAACTGTTGATTTTTCTGGAGAGCAGTTTGAACATTTTGTATTGCGTGCAACAACATATAGAATCTCAATCACACCTTAGCGATAACTAAAAGATTTCGTTTTTTAGTTGTGTCCACTCTTCTTATACACCTACGAAATAACATTTTTGAAGCCTTAAGAACATTTTTCAAAATTTTAAAGATTTTTATAAAACTCCTTATCGTTTCTTCTGACATTTCCACCATAACTGTTAAAATTATTTCGCCAAAAAAATTTGCACAATGGCTTAAATTTAAAATGAAAAATTCTTCATATTTTGTTAACAATTTAAAGATTTCTGCAAAATTTTATATTTGAAAATGAAATAGCTTCGCCAACTAGTAGACATAGATCAAAGTGATTTAAACTTCCTTATCGCTTCTTCTGATACCTCCTCCACAAACACGAATTCAAATATTTTTGAGTGTGCTTTTTCCTATGTGGACATTTTTCTCTGTAAGCAAATTTCCATGTGAGCTTTTTTCTTGTGCGCATTGATGTCTTTGAGGTTTTTTCTGTCCGCAAATTTCATGTGCCTGTTTTTTTTTGTAGATATTTTTCTGTTTCTACGCTTTTATTTTTATTAGAACAAAATTTACGAATTTTTAAAAATGTAAAAACTTGATTTTCCCATTTTTAGTGGACATTAAAATAGAAGCTTAGTTTTAAATAGAAATTAAAAGAAAAAAGCTAGAATTTGTAAATTATTTTAACTTTTTTCGGAACTCATTAAGTATACAATTTTTAATTTAAAATTTAAAACCACTTTCTATTCATATAATTAATTTTGAATTTGGGTTGTCTCAGGCATAGTTTTTCAAATTATGTACTTTGAAAAGTGGTTTACAGTATTTTCGAAATAGCGACCTATTGATAACTATAATTATTCGACAAATTATAGAGTCAAAATTGTAAATTTCAAATTTATCGGAAATTTTTTTGCGAAATTTCAAAAATCTTTTACCTTTAATTTTATAACTAAATTCTAAACCAATTTGAAATTTTATCAGTTTCCGAATTTCAGAAATGCATATAATCTCTAAATAATTTTTTCGAAATACTTTAGTAAAAAAAAATATTTGTTTAGTAGGTACTTTAACTCACCCCAAATGAATTTATTTGAAATTTCGAATTAGTCTGAAATACACGAAATTTCAGAAATGTGTTTCAATAAATTCGGAACATATTTATTCAAAAATTATTTAAAACAAACCAAAAAACAAAAATCGTGAGCCCATTTGAAAGGTTTCAATAAAAACCTCGGAAGAGTTCTTTCTTTCTCCTTGAGAAACAATACGATACCAAACAACACGAAAGCATGCAGCACAGGTTCTTTGGTTTTCGAGATAATCCAAGAGACGTGAGAAAAAAAATGTGTGAAGTTAGGATATCGCTTTTACCCTCTTACCTGGCCAGGTACGTTCAAATCTTCAAGTGCCTTACAATTATCAGAATGTTAGTGGAAAAGCTTCTTCTACTGAGAAAGGCAGAAAAATTATTAAGAAGATTTATCTCAAAGTTCTGAAATACCTTATGCTTTAATTTATTAAGTTTAATTTTGTGGCAATATAGAAAAATTTTAAGAACTCATTTTTCGGGGATCCGTTCATTACATGTGGCACTTTCGCATAAGGTATACTATATATGTCATGTTTCTTTATGGCATATTTCAGTATGGTATTTGATTGAAATTTCTTTCCTTGGAAATATGGGACCGAATACTACTAGGCCATTTTCTATTATTCAAGACGGTAATCTCCTAGGCTTAAATAAAGTCGCAATCAGTAGTAGAGTGTCCGTTTTATTCCCAAAATTTGAAAAATTCATCAACTTTTAACCGTTAGTTACTCACCTCGGGTCAAAATGACCCAGCCCCATTTTCTTTTGCCTTTTTTATTGTTTTAGAATGCTCAAAGAGTGGGGATATTTTATGTAGTCCCATATTTCTTATTGTAAACCATTTAAGTAATATTTGATTAGTATTTGCGTAAATACTACTTGTGTTATCGTGAATTTGACCCGAGGTGATTAGTTACGTTTTTCTTTTTCACTTTATAATAAAGAGATCACAAAATCCACGAATTTTACGCAGAGTGAGAAATAAAATTAAAATTTATTTGCAGGATCAAGGAATTATTGTACTAAATCCTGAAACTTTAGAGGAAGACACTTCAGAAACAACTAGAGGAGTTAAGCGTAAACGGTGTAGTGTGTGTCCCAGTACTAAAGATAATAAATACAGACTCTAATTTTTGTTACTTGTGCAAGAAAACAATTTGCAAGGAGCACTCAAAAATAAGTTGTGTAGATTGTCAAGAAGACAATAATTAGAAATTATTATGAATATATAATATTGCATGAATTATAATATTGTATTTATTATTATAAACGTCGGGGTCGTAGTGACCCGACGTGAGTAGATGTGTAATTATATTCAGGTGAGTAATTAAGGGTTAACATACAAAAAATTCAATAATTCTGAAGTATTAGCAAGTCGGGTTCAAAAGTTCAACATTTCATAAACTATTATGAGAAACTTCAAAATTTTTACAATGGTTAAAAAATGTAAAATTCGAAATAGGAAATTTAACTTCAAAATTCTGAATGGTTTAGCAAAATTTGGTTTCGATAAGCGAAATAAACCACAACAATCGGATTTTATTTTCAGATTTGTAAAATTTACTTTAATAAATTAAAATTTTTATTTCAAACGACTACGAATTTAAACAACACACAATTGGTAGCTGCCTTAATTAAGAAAGTCAACCTAAGTAAAATACTTCCACAAAGCTTAAAAATTAATTAGGAACATAACTATGTTAAAACTGTATTACATTGGTAAAGAATAAATGCAAGTACCCTTAAATAGGGGTACAACAAAATTCTGGCCACATTCTGACGCACAGTAAATGGCTAAAAATATAGTCTTAAATGTAACTATTTCTGCACGTGTTCTTACAGTCATATTTTGACGTATAATCCTAAACTTAGGAACCTTTCACCTTAATTATGATGCAGCCTAAGACCTTTCTAAATGGATTTATTTCGGCACATTACATCTGTCACGGAAATTTTCTACAAAATACATATATATCATTTAGGTGTAATAGAGTTGTCAAATAAAACCCGTAAGACCAACAAATTTATCGGTCTAAAGACTATTTGCAGAATACTGACTAAGAAATAGACTTACCTAACACAGTGTTTTAGCCAGTGAATGTGCATCGGAATTGGGCTGTTAACGTCACATTTGGGATGTTAGCTGTCATTGCCATATAGTATTTTGTAAGACCAAATTTGGTGTTGGATCTTAAGCTTTTTTAATAGAATAACACGAAATAATTCACAAGAATTATAAAATTTCTGGAACTTGGTCTTCACATCTGGATCTTGATGAATACTGAAAATATTTACAAAGTAAAACTGAAGAACTATAATGACAATAAAAAACCTTACTATCTATGCAAGTCTATGCAACCCATGTGCAAGGCATGTTACATGTGTTAAGTTGGGATACAAAATATATCTTTTTACCTTTCCCCATTTCAACCATATAAGGTGCAGCATTACCACTAACAACATGTCATTACGTTCGTAAGCACCATCGAGTATTTTAAAAGCGTTGTCAAAAGCGCGAGCCATTTTTGTAGCATTGGATTTATCTACAAATTGGGAGTTTAATAAATACACCGAATTAATACCAAATCCTTCCGTAAAATTTCAACTATAAAGTTAACAACAAAACGTCCAGTAGCGTCCATTTTCTTTTATTTCCGAAATTATATTTGCATAGCAAGAACTTAGATTTTGTAGTGTTTTCGAATGGTGGATATACTAGGAATTACTTCTCTCGCGTATTTCTCTAGTAAAGACCTTTTGAAATAAAATTTAAATTTTGAATGGAAAGTTAAATTAATATATCAATTTCTAAACTGAGAGCCAAATTTTCTAATTTTCAAAAATTTATGTTTGTAGCAACTATCATGTTGTATAAATCTAAGCAAACATTTTTATTCAAAGACGTTTTTTCTGCGAAGTCGAATATGCTTCATGGTTTTTAATATCCTTATTCTCTTGGTCTTATCACTTCATTCATTGTTGTATTACTTCAACTTTAAATTTGTATTCTCTTAGTCGATCGAAGTGATAATCCGTATGTTCACTGATGGCATTTTGACAGAAAATATCGTGGTATTTTTGACAGATTTTACCCCCGCTAACTTCATTATAATTTTGGTATTTTAAATGTCAACATCACAATTTTCTTATTATTTTAATATTTTTTGTTAACATCATTGTTCAGATCGAAGCATTTCATATTATTTTAATTTAAATTTTAAAATTCGCAGAAATTTTGAATATTTTTACGCCGATAAAAGAAATAATTTTCGGTTGTCAAAAAAATTCCAAAAAATCCAAGTAAAACTAGAGTTAAAAATACACCGATCTTTTTTATGCGTTCGTTTTTTTGCTCAAAAAATCGATCGACTGAGAGAATACCAAAATTTAATTGTCGTTACAAGTGACACGACTAACGGAATAGGGGTGTAAATGTTGCTGAATGAGGTTTTTTTTTAAATTTTACTTTGCATTTACATTTCCGTCAGCAGTTTCAATGCATTCAGTGCCAAACTGTTTTAAATGTTTTATTATTAATTTTTCCGACATTACTACAGAGTGGTTGTAACAATTTATTGTAAATCTTTTATTTTGTAAGGCACACATATTCAAAAAAAGCTATATATGCGTTGTATTTAATCGAAAATTTTTGGTTATGTAAAATATGCGAAATAAGCAAATATGCAAAAACCCTTTATGTTGTGACGAATTGGTAATGATACTGGAACTACAGTGTTCCACAAATGAAACATATCACTATAATTGCTGAGATAGGCATTTTGTACTTTTAAATCTTTGATATAAGTCTCTATTGCCAATAAGTGGCTGATTTGTTGTAAATTTTTTGAAATTGTACTACATGATAAATTAAAATTTTTTGTGGAATCATGAATATGTTGGCAAACTCTTCTTTTCAAATATTGTTCGGTTTGCCCAACATATTCCTTACCATACGTACATCTCAATTTATATACTAAATTAGATTGCTGCTCTACGAAACACAAATTTTACGACTATTTTCAATAACTAAATTTGAATTTTCCGTTCATTAATTGCTTTAATTGTACAGTGGTGACCCCAAATATTCCAAACAAATTTAAATACAATGATTGAGTCTTGGAAAATTTCAGACATAATTGGTAGAAAAGGAGCAGAAGGTTCAACCCCACGAGTAAATGGTCTTCCAAAAATTCATATAATTGTTAGCTACATATTTGGGGTCACCATTGTAGGATTTATAAAAAATGTTGGCCATTTATAGCGCGAAAAATTTAAAAACACAAGTCTACCTCCAAATTATAAACACCTAAACCACGCTTTACACATTAAAGACTTGAAGCCAGTTATATAACACACCTGAAACAAAAAACCACAATCAGAATTAATCTTAAATATTTAACTTGCCTTTATAATTTGATTTGTTTGCCTTGCAAATTCCTTTGCAAGGTTTTAACGTAGAAGTGGCATAATAGCTTAAATCAATATAAGAAAGCATGTAGCAACAATTTAAATTTGTATAATAGAGGAATACTTATCTTATCATTTGTTAAATAACTATAAAACTGAAATAGTTAACAATTTTAGAATTAACGTAATATTTAAATCTAATTATCAATATTTTCTTAACAGTTACATTATTTACATTCTCCATTTGATAATCAAAATTAAAACATGGCACACAGCTGCAGTATAGTTTAGTACACAAATTGAAATGTATGTACGTATGGTAAGGAATATGTTGAGCAAACGAAACTAAATTTGAAAAGAAGAGTTTACCAACATGTTCACGATTCCACAAAAAAAATTTTTTTTTATCGCTAGTTCAATTTCGAATCTTTTACGACAAACGAGCCACTTGTTCAAGGGCAGGTAGTGTGCAAAACCATGAGGGGACCCTAATTTAATAAAATGTTTCTTAAAATTAACCCTTCCTTTGTCCCTATAAAACATGTATCGATTAACAATCACATATTGAGAAAATATACACAAGTTGAAACATCAAACAAAGTAGTTAAACAGCCTTACAAATCACAGCTATTTTATCTTTCCCTATATCTGAATATCTGAATCTAGAAATGGATTGTCATGGTGGCAGAGGCGTAACTACAAGGGCGCAAACCCCGCGCCGCGGAGGGGGCTCGAAACAATAAGGGGCCCGCAGCGCGGGTCCGGTGGTCTTTGTTCTTGTAATGAAGAACTGTTTCATACTGTCCACGTTATATTTTTAATGTCCAACATTTTCTATTACTCAAGGGAAAGATATGCAAGGTGGAGGGAGGGTAGTCTAGGGGCCCACATTAAAGTTTGCGGGGGGGGGGGGGGGCCAACATTTATAGTTACGCCACTGCATGGTGGTTTTAACGTCGAATCTCATTCATTTTTAGAATAATCATTGAATGAGAGAGAAATGAGAGTCGAGAGTTTCGATTTTATGTACGTACTAGATATAAAACAGCATTTTATAATTGTTTGGTTTTATTTTAATAAACTATTCGATTGCACACCTGGATTAAAAATTTATTATATGTACATGAACGCAACCCTCAAATCTCATTTTACGACCAAAATCCGTTCTCTGAGGAAGAGTTATTTCCGATTTCTGTAACTTGTTTTGTAGAAAACAATCCTTTCTCATCCTTGTTGACCCTACTCAGCATGGGATGATTCTCGCCCACTTATTTTAAGTTTGATAGCTAAAGATAACCGAAAAAACCATTTTTATAAAATTTGACCATGTATTCTAATATTTATTATTTAAGATCTAGAATATCCTACTAATAATTTTTAACTTGTAACGAATATAGGTCTAACGCATTCACAAAACTCCAACCTTAAAGCATGCTTTAAGTCTCTTAGGCCCACTACGTAATATCAATATAAAATGAAGGAAATTACTTCGTGGATTTGGTCGTAATATATTCCAATAATGTAAATAAAAATTATGATCAGTGAGTTTATAAAAAAAACAGTTAACTCTGCCTAAGTTGGACAAAAGCCCATATTATAAATTGTACAAAATGTAGGCATAGGGCTAGGGTTTAACCTTTTGAACTTGGCTACCCCTCTAGTTGCAGTATTTTTTTGGGTGTTTGTGGTGTCCAATTTAGCCCGAGTTGGCTGTATTTTGATTATCTACAAAATGGGACATGCTCTGTTTATCATACTATTGAATTCAGAGCAAGTCCTGAGAAATATGTGTCCTATTGATGAGGAGATGTTACCATTTGGAGAAAAAGATTTACTACCAACTAGAGTTTCTACTCGAGAAATCTCGTCTCGAGAATCTCGAGAAATCGTTATAACTTTACGCTCGAATAGTGTGAAAAGTCAAAATACTGTAAGACCATTCTTTAAAAAATATCGAACATTTTAAAGAAATTTTTGATCTCAAGCCCCTCGCAATTTGTATGTAGCTGGGGCCATTTGCTGTAGTACATACATAAGAGACAGTACAGAATGGATTGGAATTTATGAGAGGTTTGGAATCGTTGTTTGGCACAGTACAATATTTTTTCAGAAGAAAAACCTCAGGTCTCAGATAATACGGTTTCGATTAACACGCTATTTTCATGCAACCTAACCACGATTTTATACTAGGGTTACCTATAATTGTAGCAAAATGCAACGAGTGACTTCACAAATCGCCCGTTTTCTCGCCCTCGAATTTTGTTCCAAACTGTAAGCTAAATGATTGTTGTGAGAATATGTTTGGTTTTTAAGATATGTGGGATTGAAGGTTGTAATATGTGTGATATTTTTTGATATGCGTCAACAATTTTCCCGCACTGTTGTATGTTGCAGTCACATAGCTACGATTACATGGAACTTGGCACCTTGGGTATGCATAGTACAATGAGATACCGAATTCTAACATATCAACTGCGTCCATTACGATTCCAAAAGAAACGCAATGAATATATCAAATGTCGTACTACTCTACAAGATATGGAATAGGGCCGAAAGGCTGAATGTTCGAAACGCCGAATGTCGTAAGGCCGAAAGGGTCGAATATCGAAAGCCAGTTGTGTCGAAAGGCCGTTTGTGTCGAAATTGATTTTAATTTTCATTCTTTTATGAAAACCAAAATTTATATTTTTATCAAAATTTTTGTATAAAAATGTTTAATAGCAAATCGCCTTAAATATTAAAATCTTCTTACGTTTTTTTGTCATATAATTAAAAATTAATTAATTATAATAAAAAAATGAAAATAAATAAATTTTTTTTTTGAGTTGGCTACCTTATCTATAAAAAAATAATACAGAAACTTAAAATCGACAAAAAAAATCCAGAAAACTAAAATCCAGGAACACAATTATAAAAGTGCGATCCAAATTAAAATTAAAATTTATAAAATGTCTACCTAATTTGACATTTTCCGTAAAGTTCTTAATATTTACGATAATGGAAATTGCTTCGTCAACCTTGCAGACACAGATCAAAGGAATCGTATCGCTCATATCGCTTTTACTGATAGTTCTATCACAAACGTTTCAAGTTATGTTGTGGTGGGCTTAATTCGTTGGGTTAGTATGGCATCGACGAATGTATTGGAGCGAATTAGGAATTTAATGATTCGTAAATGGTTCGTCAACCTTGCAGACACAGATCAAAGGAATTGAATCGCTCGTATCGCTTCTACTGATAGATGTACCACAAATGTGTATCGGCCTTTTGAACCATTCGGCTTTTCGACATTCGGTCTTTCGACACATTCGGCCTTTCGACCCATTCGGCTTTACGACATTTGGCGTTTTGACACATTCGGCCATTCGACATTCGGCCTTTCGAAATTCGGCTTTCCGACCCATTCGGCCTTCCAACATTCGGCCTTCTGACATTCGGCCTTTAAACATTGAACGCAAGATGTAAAATAATGACTAAATGTAGCCATAGATATCCTACCTCTCTGATCGATCATGCCTTAATCAGCCGCATCACGGATCGATTTCTGAATAATTATTCCTTAACTAACTGGATCTCCGATTGATCTTGCCTTATCCAGCTGGATATCAGATTGTTCTTAAAATACCATGTATCTTGCCTTATCCAGCCGGGTCGGTCTTGACTTAACCGGCCGAATCTCTAATCAGGTCACAAACTAACTTTGCTATAACAAACCAGATATCTATATGATTTTGCTTCTACCGGCGAAATCACCGATCGATCTTAATTGCATTAGCCAGATCTCCGAACAATCTTGGCTTTACCAGTTAAATCTCAGATTGATGTACTTTAACCAATCTCATTTTTAGGTGATCTTGCCTTAGTAGCCGAATCTATGATTGGTTTTAACTTATTCAGAGACAGGTTAACCTAACCACAAGTTTCCCCTTTTTTATAGGGGTAGATTCAGATTCATCTATTCTCTGGTTAAAAATGAATTTTTTGTATTTGGTAATAACTCTCTAATCGTTTTTATAATTTATTCAAAACCGAGGCAGGTATTTTGTGACAATTCCGTTTTTTTAAAGAAGCGTATTATATTCAATTAGCAATTCACCCTTCAGACGACCATGTTGTTTGACGCTTTTTTGCTCGTCATTGGAGTTTTTATTTAGTTGGGTACTGTAAACGAAAAGTTATCATCCAATTTTTCAACCCTCAAATGACAGCTAATAATGTTTTTAAAAAAACGGGTTTTCGTTAAATTTTCGTTTCTTTTTGGTTAAATGACTCCAAAAATCGCCCCTTTCGAATTTTGTTTAGTAAACTTGGTCATAACAGATTTATGGTTCATTCCTATTAATAAAGCTTAGAGAGATGTTTGATATTGTATTGGGGTAGTTTTCAGCCCCTTAAGAGTGTGTCTTAATTGCTTTGTGTAAGCCCTACTCAACAGTTTCGTTCAGACATTCAGCCAATAAACTTATATTCTGTTCACGGAAGCTCTACACAATAGTATAATTTTTACCCTATTTTCGTCGTTAATCAGTAGATATAAGGATTTTTCGATATTTGATTTGGATTCTGCGTCGAAAAATACTAAGAATATTGTGATTGCTCTGCCATAACTGATAAATATTCACTTTTCTACGGCTTTCTATTTTTTGATACGCTCAGTGAGATAACCACTGATGAAATTAATTTTGCTGAGATAGTACGGAAAATGTTGGTTTGTTATTGGTGGCAGACCTACACAGTTAGAGTTTCACTTCACCACTTTTTAGCAATAAAATTATAAAATTTGCATCCGGGCCTCTAGATGGATAGGGTCGGTCCTGTACTCTAAATAGAATTAGTGAAAAAGTCAGCACGAGATAAATAAAGGCGAACTTCATTTTTTCATTAATTCGAATGTGATTTAAATAAAAGTTTTGCCTTCAAATTTAGTATCGACTAAACATGAACCTGCCGCCCCGGTGGCACAGTGGTTAGCATACTTGCTTTACGCTCCGGAGGTCCCGGGTTCGATTCCCGGCGGGTGATGAAAAAATCACGGCTGGTTAAGGGTAGGATCAATGAATTAATCACTCATTATCCGTTAACAAAAATGATTACCAAACTTCAAAATGAAGCGGCCAAATCCCTCTATGGGATGTAGCGCCAGCGAAAAAAAAAAAACATGAACCTAAAAAAACTGATTCGTTAAGTCAATGATGTCAGATTATAGTTTCATAATTCATTGAACTTTTATTTTTTAGATGTTGGTATAATAAATAAAATGAGATTTTGTTGCTGTAACGGGCGTTACTTTAATGTATTGCATACAAACAATCGACTTTATTAATCGAGATTTATGATTTTTTTTTTGTTTTTTTCTGTCTATTTAAACATATTTCGATGAAACTCATTAAATAATAATTACATTAATAACTAGACAAAATTTCCAAAATTGTATTCAACAAAATTCTTATTTTACGAGTACTTGAAAGTTTGCATCAGAACTAATATCATCCACATTCATCTTCCCATCTGTGTTTGGATCCAATAATGGCAAACGCCATTAAATGAACAATACACGGTTGTCGAAATACGTTCCTAACCTAAACTCAGTTGAGGAAAATAAATTGGAATACAAGTTACTTGCACTTGCATATCAATCTGAGAAATATAATAAACAAGTTAAACAAAGCCGCAAAATCAGACTGGACACAAATTAACAATTGAGCAAGTCAAAGAATTTTAAAGAGAATATAGACGACGACAGTAGATGGCGATGACTACTTAAGATCTGCCAAAGTTCTAAAACGAACCAATCATCGTTGGGATAAAATTTCGACCGAAAGTAAATCTGGATTTAACATCATACTTTCGCTATAGATAAGTCAATGTAAGCTGACATTTTCTGTAATAATCTTATCGGTGCGGGTTATTAGTCACCACATTCTCTATAAATCATCCAACACAAATATGTAGTCACGTTTGAATTTCGAGTGAAATCCGGATGACCGTAGAAAGGCTTGTAGATTGAGATACAAAAAATAATTAAATTTAATTTTTGGTTAATTTTTGTTTCAGCAGGTAAATAATCTAATAGAAAACAAATACCATACTAAAAAACTAACAAAAGCTTCAATTTCAAAAATCGCATTAAGTTGTGGCTCGCCGTCTTCCAACAAATTTCGTTTGGATTAGTACCACAACCACAATGAAAGGATATAGTTAAACGTAGTTCTACAATTACCAATTGATGATTTTTAAAATTTTATTGAGCATTCATGAAACCACTTACTATAGTTAGTAATTAAAAATTACTGAGCAGCTAGATACAATCCAAAGTTATTTGGCAAATTGCTATGTCTATGTTTCGAACACCAAACAGCTTTGTATGTTTAATTTAAATATCAATATGTATAACAAATGAACAAAAAAAAATCTATTTTTGATGTCCAGCCTCTAGTATTTACGTACTCGAAAGCTATTTCTAAATTTATTATCTTGGTCAAAACTATACTGTACTAAGCCAATAAATCACCATAAAAAATTCCTATTGATAACATGCAATATTGTTTGTTGCGGCTACAATACTTTGTCTCCTACTGGCCGACACCGCAAATATTTATTTTTTTTATTTAGTTACTACAAGCTACAACCAAACAGAACATAAAGACGATATTACATCCAAACAAAAACCTTTTATATATGTACTACAAAGATAGATATCTATATATAGAACATAATAGTCAAACAGCCATATACAACAAACATAAAAAAAAAAAATTCTCGAAATGAAAATCAATGAAAATTAAAAGAAAATACATAATATAGTTTTTTATTCTGTTCCACTTCTTCTGCTTGTTTTTCCCATATGTCTGGGAGTTTTATATTCTACCATGTGTGCAATTTTCTATTTAATAATAATGTAAAATAAAATAGAAATGATGACAAAAAGAAGAAGATACTCGTATATACAGAGCGGCGCGATCAAAAATAGATTTTCAACTTCATTTTTCACATACAGCAGCGCGCGTCAACCTCAGCATCATTAAAATCATATACCCTTTCTGTATAAGCATATTATAATAAACTCTATTTTTGGAATAAAACAGGGGATTACAAGTACATATATGAAGGACAAGGTGCATCTCAAAAAATAAGATCGTGTAAGATTTTTATTTTTATTTTTAATAAATAATGATCATGTACATTTATTGTACATATCGTATAATGGCGCTAATTTTTTCATCGCACACCTATTTTTGTTTATTTTTACGATATGTTGTAACTATCATATATATGATCGTGAATATGAAGCAATCAATGAAAATTTCTTATTATGAAGATCGCACGAGCTAATTGACGTTAACCAAATAGATAGCTTAATGCTTAATCTATATCACAGAGTAATCATTTATATACATACATATGACGTTAAGAATTAATTTGACAATAGCGTTTTATTGGTTTGTGTATACAAATAAACCAAAATTTTATGTCACGCACACTTTTGACATTTTCCGCATTTCTTTATCTTATTTTTATTATTCTCGCGTAAACACTTCTCTCTCATAATATGTCATTGTTATTTTATCTTCATTGGTGTATGTATGATGTGTTTACGTCGCGTCGCACGGAGGGGTCGATTTATTATCGTGTTTTTCATTAATGAAATACATACGAATTTTAAACTCATACTTTCTCTAAAAATAAAATCTTAAGAGACACACGATCATCGTTTGTTATGTTATAAATGTTCTTATTTTTGTTGCAGGGGTTTGTAATTACGTTTTTGATAAATTATTTTTGATTTTACCGTGGTTGCCAAATTTTACATTATTTACGTTTTTTTAAGAATGAAGGTTCATGGGTTTTATTTCTTTTTTGAAATGCAGTGAAGTGGTTCAGGCCCTTATGTGGTAATTCTGAAACAGGAATTCTAAATTTAAAATTAAATCTCCTTTTTCCAGAATCAAATTTACAATACGCTACAATACATTCGTCGATTCTTTTCTAACACAACGAATCAGGTTAGCCGAAACAACAGTTTTGGGGAGTTCTCTATGTTATTTTGTGAATAATTATTAAAAAAACACAAAATTTTAAAAAGTGTTCGTATTTTACGAATGTTAGAAATACTATAAATCGTCGCCCTCTATTGTACAAGCCACCGCCCTCTAAGGTACAAACTGAATTAAAATAACATTTTAAAAAGCAAACTTAAAAAACGTCAGTTTGCCAGGCTCTAGATAATTATTTTATTTTTTTTAGAAAACGGCAAATTATAATAAATTCTTTGAGTTTTTGATTTAGTGAATATAATTCGCTAGGTCAGTAAGTTCTTGCCTCATACTTAATGTATGAAGTGAGAATTGTATTTTTGTAGTTTGGTCGTAGCTACCTGAAGAGTAGATCGAACTTTTCAGTACGAAACCAAACTACCACATAGAGAACTCAATAAGGGTTCTAATTATTTCAGGATCGATACAATTTGTAAGACTCTTGGGTTAGAGTACGAGGGATTTTGATATTTCTACTGTTTTTAGTAAATATATTATAAATGATTGGCCTCTTCATTTTTTCCGATTAACAAGTCGAAAAATGTAATGCCATTATTGCTAATATATTTCGTCTATAAAAAGCCGAAAGAATCTTATTGATTACAATAAATTCAAATTGAAAATCTGAATGTTTTACGAAAGTAGTTCAAAATTTGGAAACTTACAAATGTATGAAAAAATATTAAAAAATTTTAATTTATAATTCAAAATGTTAATTTTAAAATTTTTTTAAAAATTCGGATTTTGACATTTAGGAAAAGGTTAGATTCAGATATCGCTCCCCAAAATTTTAATTTTGGAAACAGAATTTTAGGTGTCTTATGATAATTAAAAATTTCAATATTATTTGTAAAATTTTAATTAAAGAATTTTGAATTTTTATATGAAAAAATTTGAACATTTTTAAATATCCCATTCAAATATACTTAAATGTATTTTAAGTTTCTTTCAAATTGATAAATCTCAATCCTGATAATATTTCAGAACTTCACCTAAAACTCATTTTAGAATCCCATTTCCATCGTAATCAGAATTTCATCATAATCGGTTAAAAATTAACCCAGTTCCTTCCTAATTGGCCTTATTCCAGAACTTTTTCTAATTGAAATTGACTTGCAACCGGAAGTAAGAGACAGGCCGGACAATCGAAAGTAAAAGACAGGCTAATCCCAAATTAGGATTTTAAACCGATGTTTTGTTCTAAAATATTATAGTCTATAAAACAAATAAGTCGAAAACCGAGATTTCCCGGTCACAATTTTGAGCGACCCGTTTGAGAAACTATATAATCCGTGCGCAGAGTTCCAATACTAAGAAAATTACAAATTTATAAAAAACAAATCCTGGAATTTGGGTGTCATACAAAATCTAAATATTAAAAGAACTAAAATAATCTTAAAAAAAATCTGTCGCGGTTCAAAACTGGCGGTTTGAATATTTTTCGAAAGTTTTGAAAAGAATTTCATATTTCAGCATTTTGTTTTTCAGAGTTTATATTTCATAGTTTTGTATTTTCAAGATTTTCTTTTTTAAGTTTTTTTTAATTATTCGTTTTTTGGGATAGCCAGAAGTTACAGTTATTCATAGAAAGTGTTAAGATCATTTTTATCAATAAGATTCTTTTCGGCTTTTGTAATCAGAAAAAGTGAAGAGGCCAATCATTTATAATATAGGTATCTACCAAAAAAGTAGAAATAATAAAATCCCCTCCGTACTTTTTTAACCCAAGAGTCATACAAAGTGTATCGACCCTGAAGGAAAAATGAGACCCTCCTTGAGTTCTCTATGTGGTAGATTGGTTTCGTACTAAAAAGTTCGCATGTCGGTACGTACAAACAGTTCGCACGTCGGTACGTACAAAAAGTTCGATCTACTCTTCAGGTAGCTACGGCCAAACTGCAAAATTCAATTCTCACTTCATACATTAAGTATGAGGCAAGAACATACTGACATAGCGAATTATATTTACTAAATCAGAAACTCAAGGAAAACCCTTATTTCTGTGTGTTTTATGCTCACACATAATAGAAAGAGAAGTTTGTCTGTGTATTAAAATCAATAAAATTCTTTCGGCTTTTTATAGACAAAATATATTAACAATAATGGCATTCACAACATTTTTCAACTTGTTAATCAGAAAAAATGTAAAGGCCAATTATTTATAATATATCTACCAAAAAAGTAGAAATATCAAAATCCCCTCGTGTGAGATTTTGATTTTTCTACTTTTTTGGTAGATATACATATTATAATTGATTAAGAATCTTATTGATTTTAATACACAGACAAAGTTCTCTTTCTAAGATCATTTTTATTTGTAAGTACAAGGGCTATCGCCCTGAAAACTTTTATTTTTTCAGAATTATATAAATTCCAGCATTTATCGAAGTATAACATTTTTTTAAAATTTTGTAATTTATGCTATGTATAATTCATAAATATAAAATAGAGTATGGTTTGAAGCCGTTTACCGTTTGGACCTTTGTGCACAACGATGGCACGAAATTTGAAATTTGGAACATTCTTTAACCAACGTTTTTTTGGTTTAGTTTTATTTTTTTTTGAATATTTTGAGAGTCGTTGCTTAGTATAGTAACCACTGAACTAAGGGTACATTATTGATTTTAATAGCATTCAGCCAGTTTTAGATGTTCGATACTCTCCTCTATTCGAGATACACTTCTCATTTTATATTCAATTAAGAGACGTTTACACGAACAAACTCTTCAGGTTCTGTTTGATTAAGTCTCACAAAGTATGAGAATTTTTTCTTTCACTCTCCGTTAGATCCATCTGAAAAGAAGTAAGTATCTTAATACTTACATCTTATGTTGATGATAATTCCTCTCGTTAATGGCATGAGGTCGATAAAAAAAAATCCATTCGCTTTGAAGCCATAGTCAAATCTCAGGCCTTCTAAGTAGTCCAATTTTATGTCCAGTTTCAGCTTTAGGTACATATATATCTGACTAAACTTAAAGCTGAATCAGTATAAAAACAAATTGATGTTGAATAAAATTTGCTAAATGCTAAAATGGCAGAAACACCGCGAAGGTAGGTAGGGTAAAGTGGGGCAGATTCGCCACTTTTTAGTAAAATCTCGGTATAAAAATTACTATTGATATTTTTTTAAATCAGTTAACGGTAATAAATACTTCCATATTTTCTGAACCAATTGTGAATGTAAGGATTTTTCATTATTATTACAAAACATTTTTTTTTAATTTCTGCTGAAACTCCATAGAAAGATGAAAGTGCCCCGTCCCGGGGTACTTTCGCCAAATGAAGGGGCACTTTCGTCTACGTAACTATTTTAGTAGAATCAATAGTAATACACATTATAAATAAAATAATTTTTTTAAATAAATAAAATAAAAACATATTTATTCAATAAAATATTAAATTTAAACTTAAACGTATAGGAGGATGCTCTGGTGTTGGTAGCTTCATATAAGCATAATTTCTATAAATTAATGAAATGTCTTCTTTGCTTGGTTCAACAAATAGTTGACTTGTAGCATTTCTGCGCAAGAAGCTTTCGATGTAGGAGTTATTAGCTTCCACTTCGGTTATTTTACCCACGTTTATTTTATAAATGTGGCACGGTCGACAGTATTAAGGGCATTTGTCAAAGACGAAACTGCCCCGTGACAACTTGGCGAATAAGTAAAGAACTATATATCTAGAACTAAACGTCGATTGCATTCTCTAAATTTGTTGGCTCGTATTTTAATTATCCAATTGAACTGTATAATTTTATATAAACTTTCCAAGAATCAATTCTAATTTGCAATCCCAAATTTTATTTCAATTTGATATTGACCAAATTCGCGATTATCAAAAAATTTAGGTTTTCTCAAATTGTTAATAAAAAATTTTCAAAACTTGGTTATCGCTAAAGTTTATTGTCATTTTAATGTAGAATTTGGAATCTAGCAAATTTTTGAATTTTTTTTTTTAAGTTTAAATGTTTGGAAGTAAATAATTTAGATTTAACATTTCAATTCTAATCCTATGAGCCTCGAAGATCGAATTTTTTGTCTAAATTTTCAAGTTTTTATTTCAAGGCTACATTACGTTATTCGCCACCAGAGACTGGTAACGAAAAGTATCCTTGCGAGATTACTTTTCAATTTAGTTGTCATTTATAGAAGGAGTGCTTGGATTATGCTTTAAAATCTAAATATGCAGCACAAGTGTTGATTTTGCAACTAGTGATGGTATTTTTTTTTTGTTGTTTTAGGAGGGGTTTTCCTTAATTGGTGATTCAGTGCTATGAAACAATCAGGTTATTGTTCGATATTTAAAAAATTACCAGATAAGATCCGAGGGTTCTTTCTTATTGCATATTGTTTTTTTGAGCTTAGCCTTAACTTGCTTAGTAGTATTAGTAACATTAAGTTACTTGACAACTAATTCCAAATTTACACGAATTTTCGGAATTTTTCAAAATTTTCGTAGGTTTTCTAGATATTTACAGTCTTTCCGATACTATTCTTCGCCATAGCACAGAGTTACAAGATGTTTCATTTTATTTGAGGCCGTTCAAAAGAATCACGTTCTGTTTCATCTACTTTTTAACGATGGCCCGCATATGACGACAAAATTAAGTCTGAGTAAACCAATTAGTGTTCTTACAATGGAACGCTTGAAAATGGAAACATATGTTGAATGAAGGATATGTACATTAAGAACAAATATTCTGAATTTTTTCCAAAAAATACACTTTGTAATATCAACTTTCTGAGTAAAACGATTTGAGTTGAAACGCTTCGAAAAGTGCAAGCTCTTTAAACATTTTAACGAAAGACAGAATTTATGGAAAGGTATACAAAAATTACCGAGAAAGTATAAATAAATGATCAAGCTTAAAGCTCATTGAAAACAAAAACTCTAAATTAATCCCAAAATATAACCTTCCTTTATAATATCAAATTTAAAAGTCAAATTGTTTGGTTTGAAAGCTCTTAAAATTAAAAGCTCTTAATAATTTACATTCAGCACAAATATACTAAATCCTACCCAAAATTCCGTCATCCCTTGTTTTAAGAACATGCGAAGTAAAATGGTTTTTTGATTCAATAAGTGAAAGCTCTTAAAACTAAAGCTCTTGACAATTTTTTCAAATACATAATTTATGCTCATAAAACATTTATTAAAAACCAGAAATGATTAAAAAGCTCAGAAATGTTTAATGCAAACTCAAAAAGTATGAATTAATTGTCAAGCTTAAAGCTTATTAAAAACAAATATTCTAAATGTATTCTAAAATCCCACCTTCTTTTATTTAAACTATCGAATTTCAGAATAAAAAGTAAATGATTTGGGTTAAAAAGCTTCGATACGTGAAAGCTCCTAAAACTAAAAGTTTGACATTTTTTGCAAATACAAAATAAAATATTTTAGCAAAACCTTCAAAATATGAAAAGGTTCAAAAATGTTAAGTTCAAACCCAAAATGTATGAATTAATTGTCAATCCTAAAGCTCATTGGAAACAAATATTCTAAATACATATCCCAAAATGTCTCTACAAAGGGTAATTTTGAAATAAATTGTTTATAAAGTTTCGATCAGTGAGAGATCTTAAAACTAAAAGCTTTTGAAAATTTTTGCAAATACATATTTTTTGCACATAAAACGGTGTTACAAAAACCTGAAATTATTAAAAGTCTGAGAAATGTTAAGTTTAAACCCATATACACAGTATTAATTTATACCTATCAAGCCCAAAGCTTATTGTAACAAATCTTCTAAATTTATCTCAAAATTCCGTACTTCTTTTTAATACCAAATTTCAGAGTAAAATGATTTGATTCAAAAAGCTTCGATAAACGAAAAATTATAATAATACCAAGTTTCGTAATGAACTGGTTTGGTTTGATCAGGGCCATATATTAACGGGCCTGATTGTACAAAAATCGAAGCTTTCGATATGGGTACTCATTTGTCTATTTTATATGGAAAATGCATATTTTGAGTGATAAAATCATGATATAAAATATGAGTAATTTTAATGTTTGTTGAATTTAAAAAATTACTTGTATTTTAAACCATTTGTCATTTTAATTTCGATGAATGAATCAACCTCGAAATTAATAAAATAATTAAATAAAAATAGTACCTTTGTAATATTTTATAGAAAAAGTTTCATTTTAATTGTGCCCAGATGCATAAATGTAAAAAAAAAAAATTAAAACAGCAATCGCTGAAAAAAATGCTGAATATTCGTCAGCAATAATGAAATGTCAAAATGTCAAATTTTTTTTTTTTGTTTTTTGTTGTGTTTATAGTTTTTAATTAATTTTTTTTTATATCGAATACTCGTATCCACGTATTGCTCGTATGTACACAATTAAATTTAAAACCAACACAAACTTTATTGGAAATAATAATATGTACATTAATATTTTATTGTACAATATAAAAGAAAAACTAATTTAAAAATCTAAACACAACAAAAAACCAAAACAAAAATTTGACATTTTGACATTTCATTATTGCTGACGAATATTCAGCATTTTTTTCAGCGATTGCTGTTTTAATTTTTTTTTTTGTACATTTATGCATCTGGCAGCACAATTAAAATGAAACTTTTTCTATAAAATATTACAAAGGTACTATTTTTATTTAATTATTTTATTAATTTCGAGGTTGATTCATTCATCGAAATTAAAATGACAAATGGTTTAAAATACAAGTAATTTTTTAAATTCAACAAACATTAAAATTACTCATATTTTATATCATGATTTTATCACTCAAAATATGCATTTTCCATATAAAATAGACAAATGAGTACCCATATCGAAAGCTCATTGAATATTTTTTCGTGTACAATCAGGCCTGTATATATAAGGCCTTGGTTTGATTAAAAACTCTTGAAAATTTACATTGAGAACAAATATAATAGATTATCCCTAAATTCCGTTACCCTATGTAAAATCGAATTCCTGAGTAAAATGGTTTAGTTTAAAAAATTGAAAGCTCTTAAAACTAATAATGAATATGAAAATTCTCCAAAATGTTTTCAAACCCAAAAGGTATAAATTAATTATCAAGTTTAAAGCTCATTGAAAACAAATATTCTAAATTTATCTGAAAATACCACTTTCCTTTATAATACATATCAAGTTTCGTAGTAAAATGGTTTGGGTTGAAAACCTTTTATTGATTAACTTTAAGATCAAATATTCTAAATTTTAGCCAACATTCTGCTACTAAAATCATACTTCTAAGTAAAATGGTTTGGATAAAAAAGCATTGATAATTGAAAGCTTAAAAATTAAAAGTTCTTGATTTTTTGCATATACATAAAACATTTTAGCAACGACCTAGAAGTATGAGAAAGGCTCAACATTAAAAGTTAAGTTAAAACCCCTTATTTAAATTAATTATCAAACTAAAAATTAATTGACAATTTATGCAGATACATATTTTATCCTTATATCCTTTTTTAACAAAACTTACGGATAATTCGATATTTGAGAACTTTCAAGAATATCCAAGATACTTTGAAAATTTGACATTTTTGAGATTATTTCGAAATTCTTGATATTTTTCAAATTATATTCGAAATTTGTGATGCTTTATAGATATATTTATAAATCGTCAGAGAAAATCGTCGAGAAAGTCTCGAAATCAGATACTTTTAATTAATGCGAGACCTAGACAATAGGATGAAATAAGTTTTTCAGTTAGAGCTTTACATGTTCATAGGTACAATAAGCATTTTAGGGGCCTAAAAAAATTTTGCAGGGGAGGGCCCGAAATTTGTAGTTACGCCACTGCATGGACTGTAACTTCTGCGTATTCACTGTTCTTTAATTTTATAAAATTATCATTGTGTTTAGGGCCAAGTATAATACGCAAGACTGGTCTTTCGAATTTTAGCTAATCTTCATAATGACCCAGCAGCGGCCAACTGTTACACTACAATTACACTACAATTATACTCTACAACAATACTCTGTACAATTTTAGCATGATGGCATTTGCAACGAACCCTTTACCACTTCCTTCTATTTGTATTTACTTCTGTAAAAATTCATTGTGCTATGGTCTTTACAACCGGTCATCTTGCAAAATAGTAATTGAGTTTATGTAATTAGTTTACATTCACATTTTATAGACAAGGAATAGTAAAAATTTCCAAAATTTGGAATCAGAAGATCAAAATACTTCTTTGGCATCCCACCTCTATCGATATTTGAATCCGGTACAATATATACATATAGATCCAAACGCCACATACCTGGACAGAGATAATCTAAACTCGTACTAATCTTGTTCGTTTGAGTTACAAATTATCATGTTTCCTTGGATAAGGGATTGGAATTTGGTTGAGTTGAAATTAAATATTTGTTAATTTCAAAATGGCGGTCATCGTTTCTCTGAAATATAGTTAGGTTTAGTTAAAATTTGGACGCCAAATTTCTAAATAATTTTTTGTGTTAAAATTAATAATTTTTAAATTGATTTTAAATGATAGTATGGTTTCTAATAAAAATACTAGATGTGGCGATTTTTATGTTTAACTTGATTGATTGATTCAATAGCTTGAAAAGTTTAAATTACCTCACCGAAACCTATCCGAAACTCCAACTCAAGCCGGTTTGAACTTTACATGAGAACATAGTAAATATCCGATAATTTTTTTTTTTTTTGTAAATTCAAAATGGCGTTCCGCATATTATTAATAATTTTTTCGCAAACTAATTAAAACAGCCACACAAAATGTCGCTATCAACTTATAGCCAAAATGTCAAATAGTTTCTGTTCCTTTGACTCCGTTCATAGAAACGATTAGATTCTTCCAACCATGTTTTGGAAGCTTGCTTTGTTATGTTGCTCTAAAATTTAAATCTGATGGCACATGACAAAGTGTTTGATGTATTTATAAAATGTTAATTAATTTATTTTAATTAGTAATTTAAAAAATATAACAAGTGTTTAAGAAAAAATCCAATTCTTTCAATAGCCACATTTCTTGACGCGTAGTGATTCAGATCAGATCAAAGTTTTCATTGAAAACAACAACGCTTAGTGATCCGGATCACTACGCGTCAAGAAATGCGACTAATGTCGTTTTCGATTCACCCCAAAAAATCAATCTGTGACGCAACCGATTAATTTTACTGATGTCAGGTTGTTGGATTCTCCCAATAAAATCACTCGGTCGAGCAACATTTTTGCTCGGTTACAAATCTCGATTTTTTGTCAGGTTTACCGCTCTTTCACTAATACTAAGAACTAATACTGTCATTTTCACTCAAACTGTCATTTTTTTTTGTTTTTAATTCAAATAATTAATATTTTTAAGACGTCAAAAACACACACACACACACACACACACACAAATAATAAAAACCGGGCAATTCGATTTTCTTGTTCGATTCACGGATTGATTTTTGAAAGAGGTGGAAAAGCGAATGTTTTATAAACCTATTTATTCAACAATTATAATAAATTTTTGTTAGTTGTTCAAAATATTCCTCACTATAGAAGGGCGCTAAATTTTTAAACGGTGTTTTGATATAATACAGCGACACATAAACCTGTAGAAATAAACCAGCGGATTTCAACTGAATACTAAACCTCATTGGGATTTTCTGAAGTTGACCTTCCGAAAATGAATTTTTTGATATTTGCAAACTCCAGAAACGATGCGGATTAGCGCCGCAATGTTTTCAACTCTACGAAAAATAAACCGACTTTAATTCGGTACATGGATAAATAATATAAAATATTTAAACACACTAGTCGTGTTCCAGTCGACCACCTCAAGTACTTATGAGTACGAAGGTTGCTTAAATTTATTACTCGTAACTGCTCTTGCATTCTGGCAAGAATAGTTACGAGTAATAAATTTAAGCAACCTTAGTACTCATAAGTACTTGAGGTGGTCGACTGGAACACGACTACTATGCTATTTGGTCGGTAACAGGTAGGGTAGAGTCACGAAACCAAAAGAAGAGCAATAACATTCGGTGACATTCGATTGACGTTCGAAAAGTCGCAATTTAGAAAAATGAAAAGTCAGGCACATCATTACTTATTGAAACTATTGCAATCTATGAATGGCCGGTATGAACCATACAATTATTTAGAAAAAAATCGACCTGAGGGCACACAGCATAATTATCGAAATTTGAAAAAGATCGTTTGTTTGAAATCCGAAATTTTTAAAAATCCGTAGTTCACAAATTTGAAAATTTTTAGCTTTTGAAACGAAATTTTAACTAACTATAGGCTTCACAGAAATTGAATTTTCATTCTAAATCATCGAATTTTGGCAGATTTAGACATTTTAAAATTTTTTGAAACTTATGGCAATTAAAAACGCGAATAGAAAATTGAACTTTTAGAAAACCGAATAATTTTAACATCGAATTTATCGGACATTTTATTTATTTATTTATTTTTATTCAATCTGTGAATCCAAAGATCCAGTGGCGATTGAAAATATATTTACAATATTTACATCAATACTAACAAAAAAAGTTTTCAAGTTACTTACTACACTTGGAAATGCAACTAATCATCCACGACTGAGTCTTCAAATAAAAATGATTTTAAACCTGTCTTATGTAAATATATTTAATTTACGTGAGTTTTTTAATTCGTCCGGTAGGCTATTGAATATTTTAGGTGCCAATATTAGAAACGAATTTTGGAAATTTGTTGTTGTAAATTTTTCAAGCCGAATATACCTACTGCTTATATCTCAAGTCGTAATTGATACTAACATTAGATTGACTGACTTTAATAAAAAAATTCTTTGAAAACTTTATAGACAAACAGATGTCTAATAGGAAAAATCTCCGACAACTCAAACAAAGGCCACGAAGCAGATAGCCTCGGTGCGTTTAGCATGATTTCCCTCAGAAGACTTCGATCAGTATTCATAGCGTGAATATTAGAGATAAGCAACTGGTCATTATAAAGAAATACAAGATCATCCGCAAAAGTTATCAATTTTGAAGAAAACTTCAAATAGAAAATAGAATTCAGGTAAATCAAAAAAAAAAAAAAGATGGGGCCTAAAACAGAACCTTGTGGAACACCTTCATTTATCATTTTACCTTCACTAATAACTTCACCAATTTTAACTATTTGCGACCTATCAGATAAGTAGGATTGAAACCACTGTAATGTAACGCCTCTAAAACCAACATGTAAAAGTTTTTGGAATAATACATTGTGGTTAACCATATCAAATGCTTTTGTTAAATCCACAAAAATAGACGCAACAGATCTTTTCTTGTCAAGAGCTAATATAGGAAATTTGTGAATTCTAATAAAGCACCCTCAGTACTTTTAGCTTTCCTAAACCCGAGCAGCATATTATGCAAGCAATTTGTTTTATTTAAAAAACTAGTTACTCTTTGCTGAGCTAAGTTTTCAATTAGTTTAGAAAACACTGATAGTAAAGTAATGGGTCTGTAATTTGCAACATTAGCATTGTCTCCTTTTTTAAAAATAGGAATAACGAGCTGGGAAAATGCCAGAACCAAAACTAATATTTATAATATATGAAAACACATCTACAATACTATTAGATATTTTTTTAACAAGGATATTGCTGCAGTCATCAATGCCAGCAGAATAAGAAGATTTTAGAGTTGTTATAACTTTAAACAATTCATCTGGACAAGTTTCAAAGAAAACACTTGAATGAACTGCAGAATTGCTATAAATTAAAAATTCAGTTTTTTGAGAATTATTTTGACCTTTCTGGCCTTTCTATGGTTAAAAAGGTAAAATTCATGGGTGTTTCAATTTGTTTAGTTTGGTCGATGCTATCGAATAAGTTTTAGCGTTGATTCTCAAAATAATCGCGGATGATTTATTCCAAGGCAATATTCACTGACAAATTAGATATTTTGAAGAGTCCACTCCAACCGATCAATATACCAGATTCGCTAGACTCTTTAAGAATCTTTTGTTCATCTTTGTTTAATTTAAGGGAATAGTTCAGCATTGACTTACCTATTGTTTCTTCGTCCATAAATCCTCTAGTTTTGACACTAAAGGATAAATAAATAATCCAAAATCCAAAAAAGCAGACTTTATAAAAGCTTCTCAAAATTAACAAAATTGAGAAAGCTAGAGAATGAATCAAACTAAGTGACTAACCTTCTTCTAAAATCTTCTTTTCAATTGACTTCAATTATTAAACATTTTAAATTAATCTTTCAAGAACTTATCAAAGTTCTATTAATTTATCTGCTAACTTCTTAAATCTCGAAATGCTTACTTTTAAGAAGAACCAGATATTGATAATGTTTTTAACCTTGTTACGGATGTGCTAGTTTTAACAAGCAGGCAAAAATCTTGACGATGTACCTAACGATGGTGACGTATAATACAGATTACAGATAAATCAAAACAAGTAGAAAACAGCAACAACAACCAAAGATATTTATCAGTATGATTGTATCTTCGGTCAATGACCTCAATATTTTGAATTTTTTTTATATAATTGTTTTATTGTATCTGTAATGCTAAGCGGATTTTCTGTTGCTATGTGGGGTGAGTCATCTGAATGATGGATCGTGCGATACCTATTGCTATGCACATTTGTATATATGTAGATCAAATGATCAGCGGATTTTTTTTTTAACTTAAATAGCGTAGGTGGGGAGAATAGAGTAATAGGTGGTTGAATAGGGGAAATTTCAGTGTTGTTGTCAATATTATCATAAGGCCAATTAATTTGAGAGGCCAAGCCGACCGTAACAGACGTGCCAATAAATTATTAAATTTTTTTTTGTAAAATACAAATTTTTTTTTGTTGGTTTTTATGTACTTATGTACATAATTGTGCAAGTACACGTTGCAAACAAAAATTGTAAAGTAAATAATATTTGGTAAGCTATTCTCACAATTTTTAGAGTTGATTATATTGTTGTAATAAATATATATCGTGGATTTAACAGATACCGCAAGAAATCCACAAAAGAGGAATATAACCATCAGGTGACGACGAGGGATTCAGGCCTCTCATTTTGTACAATTCGTACAACAAAACTTACCTTTAGATTAGATTTCTTCAATTGAAATTGTGAAGACATTTATTCTTGTGCCAGTAATATGGTTTTTGCTCGCTAAAATTACAAAGCGGTGGTAACACAAGCGGGTGCAACACAACAGAAGTTTCGGGATTTGTTTCGGGATTTCAAATATAAAAATCTCCGTATAGTGTTTAGAGTTTAGTTTAGTTTTAGTTATATCAAAGTGCATATATCCTAGTTTATATGTTGATATTGAAAATTTAATTACTTTATTTAGAGCACCAACAACTGTGTGAAACAGTTTAATCTTGCTTTAAAAAAAAAAAAAAAACAAACGGAAAAGTACAAAAAAAAATAAGTGCAAGTTGTTGTAAAATTAGTCTAAAAAAATTATTTTTGTAAATGAATTAAAATTGAGTTTTCATAAGAAAAAAAAGACAAATCATAGTGAATTTAGTGTAAAGTTTTTTTTAGAAATTTTCAGCACGCGGACAAAAACAAGGAGTACTCTTTGGATAACTGTCTGGTGAGTTTTTTTTATTATATTCGCGGCTAAATTAGATGATTTGTTCCTTTTCTCATGAAAATAAGTTTGACTTAGTGTTTAAGTGTAAATGTAGATTTAATTTAATTATATTCAAAATTTGTTCTAATTCAGATTTTTTTTCTTGAATATAAATTTGTAACTTTCATAATGGAGTAGATTTTTTTTTATTGGTGGTGATGATGTTCACAGGATGGCCCTTTTACCATGTTGTTGTTCGTTCTTTTTTTGTGTTTTTTTTTGCACGTATGGTTTGTACCACCAATGAACAATGTGACAAAGACCCCCCAGCCGTTGAGCCTATCCGTTTTTGAAAACGTGCAGTCACATAGTTGGTCGGTAACAAAATGGCGCCGAAACAGGGACTTGAAGGTCATCTAACGTATGTTAATATGATCCGAAGGTCAAGTAAACCGCATGGTTGAGTTTTTTTTTGGTAACAGAATTTTCATAATGAAGGTAGTCCCAAAAAGTCATCCAAACAGCTTCTCTGTTTAACAAACCTAACCCCAAGAACCGCTTATTAAGTGTTATTTTTCTTGTTATTATTATTCTTAATTTTTTTTGTTTTTTTTTATTTTTACATTTCTTTTTTTTTATTTCTTTTTGCAATAGCGGGTGGTTAGCGTTTTTCTTCCCTTTGTTTTACTTATCCCATTATTGTTTATTTAAAAAGTACGTGTATTGATTGTATTGTGGGTGGTTGATAGTGACACAGGATGATTTCTTGGATTCCTTTCAACTACTCAACAATAACTTCTGCACGGAAACACTTTTATATCCTTAAATGTAAATTCACTTTATTGTCCTTTCTTAAGTATGTGGTTGGGTGAATAACGATTGACTTTGCATTGAGATATTTCGAAGGTCGAATCTGCAGTGACTCTGCGGTACATCTCTACGGTGTCTCTTGTAAAATTCTCATTAGGATACCTAACCAATACGAACCTTTTTATTATTATTATTATTAATTTTGTTACGATAAAAGAAAATCTACATATTTGGTCTCATCTCGACGAACTCATCATCACCAGTTTTACATTTTGAATAATTTTCATTTAATTTTCACATTTGCACTTGATTAGGTGTCACTAATTTTCTAATTTTTTTTTTGGTATTTATAACCGTTTTCAAATTTAATTGTTTAGTTCTAATTTGATAAAATTATAGTAAATATTATCGTTGCACTTTACTTTTTCAGATATTTTGTTTTTTTTGGTGACAGTGTAGTTTATAGCTTTGTTTGGAATAGACACAGTTCAATTATTTTTTTTGAGCTTTGATTTTTTTTTAATTAACCTTTAATTTGGAATTTAGTTTATTTTACCAAGTATTATTATTTGTTTTGTTTTTTTCGTAATCTCTAATTGGAATTGAATTAAATATTTCGCATTATATTTACAAATTCTTTGTTTTAGTTTACCATTATTATTATTTTTTATATTCACGATGGATCCTTTAGTTTATTTAAGTAAATTAACGGAAAAAGAACAAGAAGTCGAATTTACTGTTCGAGGGTTGTCCAGGAAAGCTACTAATTCTAGTGATATTTTAGTAAACTGTCTAGAAGGTGAAAGCCTAGACGACAAGTTAAAGCCTAAACATTCACATGTTACGACCAACCCTGAAACAGAAATTCAGTTATGTATTACTAAATTTGAAGAAATTTCGAATGCTCTTAATGAGCAAGGTGTGTCTCCTTCTGCTGAATTTATTGAGTTAGCTTTAATCAAAACTATTCACTACAAGGAGCGCACGAGAAGGTTGATAAATACTTTTGGGGATATTTCCAATTTAAACAATGTGTATAGTAATATCCGCAGAACATTTAACTGGCTTTCGAAATTGTGGCAAGATAAAAATGTAGATTTGATACGAGGAGCACAAGAGAAAGCGCCCCCAGTAGAAGCAAACATGACTTCTAGTCCAAGAATTCCTGAAACTCATTTACAGACGGAACAGTTTAAAACCCAAGCTGATAGTCAAGACGCACAATCTCGCGCACTTATTAACGATGGAAAAGAATTAGGAAATTCGGTAGCAGAATTTTTCAGCAAGATTGACAGGATCCGATTAAACAAAGATCATAGTAATATGGCACCAGCAACAGATTTTTCGTCTAGAAATTTTGATCCAGACCAAGTATCAGTAAGAGCCAGTCATGTAGCAGTAGACAGAAATACCTTAGGTGATCGAGTATCCGGACAACCCAATGATGTACGACCTGTAGCGCCACAATTCCGTTTTGACACCTATAAAATAAAACAAAGGTGGAATTTATCTTTCGATGGAACCGAGAGCAGTAATGTTCACGATTTTACCTACCGCATAGAGCAAATGGCGAGAGACGATGGATTCCCAGAAGGAGGATTAACAAAGGTACTTCATCTTTTCCTATCCAAAAAAGCCGAGGATTGGTACTGGATATTCAAATTAGACAATCCAGGCGCATCGTGGCAGAGGATGAAAGCAGCAATGGTATCCTACTTTAGCAGTTTTGATAGTGAAGAGGAAATTCGGGAACAAATCCTCCGTAGACATCAGAGTCAAAAAGAGTCATTCTCTGATTTTGCCTTAAATATTCAAAAATTAAACGCTAGGCTTCAACATCGGCTAACCGAGAGAGACATTATTTACCGGCTTTGTCAAAACATGGTGCCTGCATTGAGAAATGTAACGCTACCGGCTCAACATCTAATAAGAACGGTGGAGGAATTGAGAGTGCTATGCCAACGTTACGAACGAATGTGGGATCAAACTGGTTATGACCCAAGACGTTTTAGTGACAGTTCTTATCGTCGTCGTCAGGTTAACGAACTGTGTAATGAATTGCAGCAAACAAATATTACAGGACCAAAATGCGATTGCCAACCAAACAGACTCCGGTACAATGATGATGTAAACGATCACTCGCCAACTAACACATCACCTCACAACCAAGCGATCGAAGTTATCCAACAGAGGAATAATCAACCAAAAGGGGCAACACAACAATCAGGAATGCTAGTTTGCTGGAATTGCAAAGACATGGGGCACAGATATCAGGACTGTGAACAAGATTTCAATCACATATTTTGTTTTGGATGCGGAGCAGCAGACGTACGCAAACCAAACTGCGCAAACTGTTTGAAATTTTCATCGGGAAACATTCGCCCGAGTGTGAATGTGTCGAGGGTAAACCACTCGGGAAGGAATGTGAGTCCTCATTTAAATCAGCGGGAACCGTTGAATCAGAAAAAAATAGACTAACTCAATCCATTATTACACCTCCAGTAGATCATAAAGATCAAAACAAATCAAAATTAAATTTTAATGTAAAACATAATTACCCGAATAAACAACACATCCGAGCCATAAACTATTTTAAACAAAAACGTCATTTCATTAAACGCTGCATCTCTTCTATCAATAACAACCTATATAAAGACGATCCACGACCTTACGCTCAGATTAAAATTGCCTCCAAAACTATACATGCATTATTGGACAGCGGTGCTAGTGTGAGTGTTTTAGGAAAGGGTTCAATAGAGTTTCTATCAGATAATGGCATTAAATATAACCGGTTAAATTCATCCATTAAAACAGCAGACGGAACCAGTAATAAAATCGAGGGGTATGTCTGGCTACCGGTTACATTTGGCGGCAAAACCGAAAGAATAAAATTTTGCATAGTTCCAAGCCTACAATCATTGATCTATTTGGGAATTGATTTCTGGGAGAAATTTCATATTCTTCCGAAGATGGCAATTAACGAGATTGACGACCAAAATACGCAAGATAGTAATGCACACAAGTTAAACCAAAAGGATCAAGCAGAATTAAGTCGCATAATAGAACTATTTCCGTCATTTACTAAAGAAGGACTAGGGAAAACAAATTTACACGAACACGACATCATAATCCAAAAAGGCGTGAAACCGATAAAGCAACGGTACTACCCCATTTCACCGGCCGTGCAAGAAGTTTTGTATGAAGAGATCGACCGTATGCTTAACCTAGGGGTAATCGAAATCAGCAAGAGTGCATGGAGCTCACCAGTAACCATTGTACGTAAACCAAACGGGAAGACAAGACTTTGTTTAGACGCACGGAAACTGAACACTGTTACAGAAAAGGACGCGTATCCCCTCCCTTTAATAGACGGACTTCTTGGCAGGCTAACAGAGACTAAATACATTACTGGATTGGACTTAAAAGACGCCTTTTGGCAAATACCACTAACGGAATCATCACGAGACAAGACAGCTTTTACTGTACCAGGGCGACCGCTCTACCAGTTCAAAGTGATGCCGTTTGGACTGTGCAATGCGGCTCAGTCAATGTGTCGGTTGATGCATCAGGTAATACCACACGAGCTCCACGATAGAGTATTCGTTTATTTGGACGACCTACTGATCATCACCGCCACATTGAAGGATCACTTTGAGCTGTTAGAGTTGGTTGCAGACCTATTACGGACGGCGGGACTAACCATTAACATTGACAAAAGTAAATTTGCAATGAGGGAGATACGCTACTTGGGATATCTGGTGGGCGAAATGGGACTTAGGCCGGATCCGCAGAAAATAGAGGCAGTGATAAACCTACCACCTCCAGAAAGTGTAAAGCAGACCAGACGTCTTCTCGGTATGGCAGGATGGTACCGACGGTTTATATTGAATTTCTCAACGGTAACCGCACCCATCACGGATTGTTTAAAAAAAGGCAAGTTTGTTTGGACTGAAAAAGCAGATGAAGCATTCCGAATTTTAAAAAAATTGTTAACTTCTGCTCCGGTTTTGGTAAATCCAGAATATGACAAACCATTTTGGATTCGATGTGACGCAAGCACGGAAGGTGTAGGTGCTGTGCTTTATCAACACGATCATGAAGACAATGAGCGACCGATAGCTTTCATGTCGCAAAAGCTAAATAAAGCGCAGAGAAATTACACAGTTACCGAACTGGAGTGTTTAGCAGCAATTTTAGCCGTCAACAAATTTCGACCTTACGTCGAAGGCCATGAATTTACGGTGATTACGGACCACGCGAGTCTGAAATGGCTTATGGGGCAAAGAGACCTGAGTGGACGATTGGCCCGTTGGAGTTTGAAACTCCAGGGGTTTAATTTTAAGATTGAACATCAAAAGGGAAGTGAGAATGTTGTTCCAGATATGCTTTCCAGAATATATTGCGATACGAAAGAAGAGCATCTAGCCAGTATAATTAAATTAACAGCGCAAATTGATTTGCAATCGGATGTATTTTCTGAAAAGGAGTATGTGGAATTTCGTACAAAAATAGAGAACGAGCCAACAAAATTTCCAGCCTTTAGAATTGAGAAAGAGATAATATATATCAGACTCGAGCCAAAAAGAACACAACAGCTAACCGATATACCTACTTGGAAGCTATGGGTGCCATCAAAGGTACAAGAAAATCTGATTAAACAAGAACATGATGACCCATTATCATCTCACGGAGGAGTGGCGAAGACCTTAGAGAAACTACGTAGATTCTATTTCTGGCCTGGTATGGCAAGACACGTAAGAGATTACATAGCGCAATGTGAAACATGTAAAACGACAAAAGCTCCCAACCATACAATGAACCCACCATTAGGTAAAATGTTCCAGATCGACAGACCATGGCAAAGAGTATATGTGGATTTGTTGGGGCCCTATCCACGTTCAAGTCTAGGAAATACAATGATTCTTATTGTTTTAGATCATTTGACCAAGTTCGTAGTTCTAAAACCAATGAGCAAGGGTACATCACAGCAAATAGTTAACTTTCTGAAAAATGATATCTTTTGCGTGTTTGGAGTGCCGCAAACCGTTCACTCCGATAATGGCCCACAGTTTAGAAGCGCCGAATACAAATTATTGTTACAAGAGTATGGTGTCATGGATTCGAAAACCGCAGTATATGCACCACAATCTAATTTGTCCGAACGAGTTAATAGATCAATATTGGCCGCGATAAGGTCATATATCCGCGATAAACATACGCTTTGGGACAAATACTTGCACGAAATAGCATCGGCATTGAGAAATGGAGTGCATGAAACGGTCAAAAATTCACCACATTTTCTATTGTTCGGGTACCATCGAATAAATCATGGATCAGATTACAAGATTTTAAAAGATCTTGGCGAAATATCCGAGGGTGAAATAATATTACCACTGCCGGCAAGACTCTCACTAATCCACGACCAAGTAAAAAAGGATATAGAAAGTGCATATGTTAAAAGTTCCAACAGATACAATTTACGATCGCAGAATAAATCCTTTGATGTTGGTCAAACGGTGTATATCAGAACTCATCCGCAGAGTGATGCTGTGAAGAAGTTTTGTGCTAAATTTGCTCCTCAATTTGTGAAAGGTAAAATTAAAGAGAAAATTGGTAATGTGAACTATAAGGTAGAAGACACTAATGGCCAATTATTGGGAGTATTTCATGGGAAGGATATTCGAAAATGACTTGAGTGAACTATAATCAGACTACAAATGAACATCAACTTTTATTTATCATTGAATTATTGCAATTTTTATGTAACCACATCATCCGGTATTTTTTCAGCTTCTAGCAGTTTTATTTAGAATCAAACCGTAGAACCTGTCCTGTTACGGATGTGCTAGTTTTAACAAGCAGGCAAAAATCTTGACGATGTACCTAACGATGGTGACGTATAATACAGATTACAGATAAATCAAAACAAGTAGAAAACAGCAACAACAACCAAAGATATTTATCAGTATGATTGTATCTTCGGTCAATGACCTCAATATTTTGAATTTTTTTTATATAATTGTTTTATTGTATCTGTAATGCTAAGCGGATTTTCTGTTGCTATGTGGGGTGAGTCATCTGAATGATGGATCGTGCGATACCTATTGCTATGCACATTTGTATATATGTAGATCAAATGATCAGCGGATTTTTTTTTTAACTTAAATAGCGTAGGTGGGGAGAATAGAGTAATAGGTGGTTGAATAGGGGAAATTTCAGTGTTGTTGTCAATATTATCATAAGGCCAATTAATTTGAGAGGCCAAGCCGACCGTAACAGACGTGCCAATAAATTATTAAATTTTTTTTTGTAAAATACAAATTTTTTTTTGTTGGTTTTTATGTACTTATGTACATAATTGTGCAAGTACACGTTGCAAACAAAAATTGTAAAGTAAATAATATTTGGTAAGCTATTCTCACAATTTTTAGAGTTGATTATATTGTTGTAATAAATATATATCGTGGATTTAACAGATACCGCAAGAAATCCACAAAAGAGGAATATAACCATCAGGTGACGACGAGGGATTCAGGCCTCTCATTTTGTACAATTCGTACAACAAAACTTACCTTTAGATTAGATTTCTTCAATTGAAATTGTGAAGACATTTATTCTTGTGCCAGTAATATGGTTTTTGCTCGCTAAAATTACAAAGCGGTGGTAACACAAGCGGGTGCAACACAACAGAAGTTTCGGGATTTGTTTCGGGATTTCAAATATAAAAATCTCCGTATAGTGTTTAGAGTTTAGTTTAGTTTTAGTTATATCAAAGTGCATATATCCTAGTTTATATGTTGATATTGAAAATTTAATTACTTTATTTAGAGCACCAACAACTGTGTGAAACAGTTTAATCTTGCTTTAAAAAAAAAAAAAAAACAAACGGAAAAGTACAAAAAAAAATAAGTGCAAGTTGTTGTAAAATTAGTCTAAAAAAATTATTTTTGTAAATGAATTAAAATTGAGTTTTCATAAGAAAAAAAAGACAAATCATAGTGAATTTAGTGTAAAGTTTTTTTTAGAAATTTTCAGCACGCGGACAAAAACAAGGAGTACTCTTTGGATAACTGTCTGGTGAGTTTTTTTTATTATATTCGCGGCTAAATTAGATGATTTGTTCCTTTTCTCATGAAAATAAGTTTGACTTAGTGTTTAAGTGTAAATGTAGATTTAATTTAATTATATTCAAAATTTGTTCTAATTCAGATTTTTTTTCTTGAATATAAATTTGTAACTTTCATAATGGAGTAGATTTTTTTTTATTGGTGGTGATGATGTTCACAGGATGGCCCTTTTACCATGTTGTTGTTCGTTCTTTTTTTGTGTTTTTTTTTGCACGTATGGTTTGTACCACCAATGAACAATGTGACAAAGACCCCCCAGCCGTTGAGCCTATCCGTTTTTGAAAACGTGCAGTCACATAGTTGGTCGGTAACAACCTCTAAAATATTCAGTGAGGAAACTCTGGAAATTTACGAATCAATTCGTTAAAATGCTCAATTAACATGAAAGCTCTGGAAATTTAGTAATACAAATTCATAAATTCCTTTCAATATTAAAGTATAAGGTATTTGGGAAACTTGCTAATCAAAAAATCTTAAGCTATAAAAACTCCGGATATATAACTTATAATTTAGAAAATTTCTAGTGGTGGTAAAATCTCCCCGATTAGGCAAAGTTTGCAAATTTCTGTTTGAAACTTCTACAAATCATCATTGGTTGCCATTATTTTCAGGATGGCCTTGCCTTTCAATACATTTTGTGTAAACCTTACAACTTTCGAAGAGTAACGTTTTTACCAAAACTTAAATCCTTTCGAGTTATTTAACTGTTCCGGTGATTTTGAATGTACCCTGCATTACTTGGACTTGGTAGGAAATAATCGATAGACCAGAGTTTGGGAAACGCTGGAATATTTTTTGCACCAAAAATTTTTGCGCTAAGTAACTATTTTTGCCTTAACTAAATCTACCATGTTTGAATTCATTTGGGCTTCACATCAGTATAGAACTACGTTATTTCTCCAAAACAGGTTCACCTTATACAATATAGAGTTACCAAATATATCGTTTTCTTATATCTATCTTTCTAGACTAAATGACTTTTCTCCAGGCTGAACACGAAATATGAAAATCTTCAGACGACCAAAAATAAGTGGAGTTTACTACTTGTACATATATAACATAAAAGCAAACGAAAATTGCCTAGCCATGTACAGTTCATTGCGTATCGTTTACCACCGAAAATTATTCAAATAAAATTTATTTCGAATTTAGACACAATCACGCAACATACCACACAAGAAGCAATTCCGATCTTTCTAAACAAGAATAACACACTAAATATTTCTCTCGTATGAAATAACTTAGTTCGTAAGATGGGTGTGAAGTTTTTCCCAAAAATCCCATTTTTTATATGTGTTAGTTATTGAATTCAAATTGGAAAAAATCTGGATTCCCATTGAAAAATTTAGTACTAAAAATGTAATTTTATTACAAAATCGAAAAGATCATTCGAATGAAAATTATTTCTGGAAAGGAATATTATTTAGGGTCGGCGTGCAAAAAATTTAGTCAGATAATTTATTAACTAAATAAATGATCCTTTAGTATTAATTCCAAAATTGTGGTTAGAAGTTTCAAATTTGAAAGAAATTTATTTCGGGAGATAGCGGAACCGCAATTTGAATTTTAAAATTTGAAGCACATTTATTTCTTTGGTTAGGGAATAACTTCTTAGCTCTATGGATGACGAATTTAATCAGCTATTTCGTAAAGTATTACAACTGGAGTCCAAATCTCTGGCAATGGCCGTTAATCAAATTCCTGTAAAACCGCAATTTGAAGTTTAAAATTCGTAGCACATTTATTTCTCTGGTTAGGTAATAACTTCTTAGCTCTATGGATAGGGAATTTAATCAGCTATTTCGTGAAGCATCACAATTTGAGTTCAAATCTCCAAATGGCCGTTAATGGCACTTAATCAAATTCCTGCAAAACCGCAATTTGAAATTTAAAATTCGTACCACATTTATTTCTTTGATTAGGGAATATCATCTTAGCTGTATGGATGGGGAATTTAATCAGCTATTTCGTGAACTATCACAACTTGAGTCCAAATCTCTGGCAATGGCCGTTAATGGCCCTTAATCAACTTGCTGCAAAACCGCAATTTGAATTTTAAAATTTGAAGCAGATTTATTTCTTTGGTTAGGCTCTATGGATGGCGAATTTAATCAGCTATTTCGTGAAGTATTACAACTGGAGTCCAAATCTCTGTTAATCAAATTCCTGCAAAACCGCAATTTGAAGTTTAAATTCGTAGCACATTTCTGTGGTTTTTTTGAGAAACTAGTTAACTGCATTTTTGTCGATTTTGAGTTATGAATGAAAATCATCCTAAAATTGTGAAAATTTTCAGATAACTTTGCCAAATTTCCCTTAATTTCTCCAAAACAAATTATTGAAAGTGAATAACTGCTTCAAAAAAATAAATATTTTTATTAAATAAAAAGATAAGTGAAGTTATTACTATATTAATTAAATTTAAATAATTTTTTTTTTTCAATGAACTTGTTATAATAAGTTATATAGTTTCTATAAAACAGAAAAATGTTTTCTTGAAACTATTCCATTTTATTAAATATAAATAACTTCAATTACCGACTTGTTATGAAATAAAAAAAACGCCTAAATGATTATAGCATTTTTAAATGTAGTTATTTCGCCATTTTGGATCGGATGTCTCAATCGATCGGATATTTTTCTACTTTTCTGTGTATTTATTGTTCGTATAATCTTAATTATAATAAACATAATCTTATTCTTTAGTAAACCGTAAGTTGCACATAATATATTAAAATTCTTGTGATTTAAAAAAATATTGTGTTCTTCACAACCCCATTTTTAAATTTTGTTTTATATTGTTAATAAAACACGTTCGTAATTTTTGTAAATGTAGCAACTTCGGTAATAATATTATTATGGATCCTATTGATGAATTATTTAGATCATCAGACGAAGATGATTATTATATTGATCATTCCATTATGTTCATCAACAAGTCCTAAAATTTACACAATATTTTTTGATTTTCATCCAAACTTTTTAATTTATGGAAAAATTTTCGTTTTTTTAAAACTAGTTATCTTTACTTAAATATTTATAAAGAGCCTCTTGTTTGTTAATAAAACTAGTTATCTGCAGATATCGACTTTATATGAATTTAAATTCAGATAACTCAAAACAGGATATCTGATATATTTCCATTTTACAGCATAACAAAACTAGTTTTACATAATATGTTTATGTAAATTGATTTTTGCCATCGTATTAATTTGATAATAATACAAACAAAATAAATAAATTTTTCAAAATTTTGTGAATTATAGTCATTTTTGTTTCAAATGCAATTTCCCAAAAATGGTCTTTTTGCAGTTAACTAGTTTCTCAAAAAAACCACAGATTTATTTCTCTGGTTAGGGAAAACCTTCTTAGCTCAATAGATTGGGAATTTAATCAGCTATTTCGTGAACTATCACAACTTGAGTCCAAATCTCTGACAATGGCCGTTAATGGCCCTTAATTAAATTCTTGCAAAATCGCAATTTGAAGTTTAAAATTCGTAGCAATTTTATTTCTCTGGTTAGGTAATAACTTCTTAGCTCTATGGATGGGGAATTTAATCAGCTATTTCGTGAACTATCACAACTTGAGTCCAAATCTCTGGCAACGGTCGTTAATGTCCCTAAATCAAATTTCTGCATAACCGCAATTTGAAGTTTAAAATTCGTAGCACATTTATTTCTCTGGTTAGGGAATACCTGCTTAGCTCAGCTTATTATTTTTGTTTAATAGGTAACTGTGTAAATACCATATAAATATCTTAAGAAAGCAAAACATTTAATTTAAGCTCCCAAAATATCATAAAGAAAATAAATTCAAAATTGACAGCTGAAACTCAAAAAACTAAGAAAAAAAGTTGTTTTTTTATTGTGGTAAATGAGTGCGTTTAATGCCCGATTGAACACTAGGACGATTACATTTATATGTCATCGAAATGCCATTTAAATGTCAAAGCAAATATGAGGAAAAAAATATTAATAAAATAATAAAATTAAAAATTTTTAAAAAATAAAATAACGATATAAAAATTTCACAAATCTCCATTTATATTGTGTTTGTTGTTGTTTGTTGCTATAAAATATCAAAAAATATACTCGGGTTGAGTATATTTTATAGTCAAATTTATTTGTATAGTAAAAATTGTTGAAAAAAAAAGAAAAAACCCAACAAAATTTTGTATGTTTACATTTTTGTTCTTTGTATCTTACAAATGAAAATCATAATATACTGATATCTTCATTTTTTGTTGGGGAAAAAATGTTTGTACGCCTAATCGGACCATAAGTGGACTATAGTGAACTATGTAATATATATAGCCAAAGAGGTTAATTACTATAGAGGAGAAATAATCAAACGTCAAGTATGGAAAATTCTGTGCGAAATAGAGAAAGACTAAAATAGAGCAGGACCGAATTTAGAATTTCACCATTAACGGTCATTGTCAGAAATTTAGACTCAAGTTGTGATAGTTCACGAAATAGCTGATTAAATTCCCCATCCATTGAGCTACGAAGGTATTCCCTACGAAGAGAAATGGACGTTTATTCACGGAAAAGTATTTTATAACCTAACATTTTTTTTTGGTGTAAATTATTTTTTCTATTGTAATAATTGTATTGGAAATAGAATTCTTATTGGAACAAATTTATAATTTGTACTAAAACAGTTTGACGTTTATTTAATGGTTTGGAACTTTGGTTTTAAATTTAGTACACTTATATTTGATCGAAATAGCTCGATAGGTACTAACAAAGCAAAATTAATTTAATAAATTTAATTAAACTAATTTAATGTTCGGACTAAGCTATACTAAAAATTGTTTTGTTTTAATAAATACGCTAAATGTGTCTGTTTTATTCTGCCGTGAGGTTTGAGTAATTCAGTAAAATAATACACGGTTATAGCACAAATTAACGTTATGTTACGTATTCATGTATGAACCAAATATGATATTTCAAGATAAATGAGCTTTGTGGTTCGCATTTTATAAATTTTCTTATATAAGTTTGAATGTCCGTTTAGTACATTGATTTTAATCGAAATTTAATTTAATAATATATAATACTAGCTGAGTTACCCGGCGTTGCACGGGAGGTATATAATTCAAATACCTTGATTGTTATGCAAGAATTCTCTCTTTACATCGCTGTATTTGAAAGCATGAGTTGTATTTTCGAATATTTTGTAGAAAATGTCTGGGTAACTCAGTAGTTCCGGAGACGTAATCTAGAAGAGGTTCAGGTGGATCATCCAGAGGAGGCAAATTCACTTTTCCATTTGAACAACACATTCCAGGCGATTCATTGTGAAACTTTAAAGCATGACAATATAAACAAATGTTTTCCATTTGCCCAATTGAAACATTGTAATTATAGTCTTTCTCGTAATTGAATGCTGCTAACTTTAAATCACCTCTAAAAGTTTCTATTAATCGGCCATATCGTAACCGATCGACTTCCAGCCGGGCCTCACGATTTTCAATGGTTTCAGTAGCTCTAGAAGAAGCCATCCTGCTTCGAACATTTTCAAGTCGTGTTTCACCCTGTTCAGTTGTTTCATCAGCTCTTGAAGAAGACATCCTGCTTCGAACGTTTGCAAGTCGTGTTTCGCGCTGTTTAGTTGTTTCATTAGCTCTAGAAGAAGATGTACTGCTTCGAACGTTTGCAAGTCGTGTTTCACACTGTTCAGTTGTTTCATTAGCTCTAGAAGAAGACGTACTGATTCGATCATTTTCAAGTCGTGCTTCACGCTGTTCGCTTGATTCAGCCACCCTTGCCGCTCTTCTCTTCTAATTGCTCTTTTTTCGGTGGCATTTTTAAGCAAAAATGAAACGTGTAGCTAATTAATCAGGAATGACGGGCATTCAAAACAGAAATTGGTATTAATTTATCAAAACGATTTTAATGTTCCCTTCGATACGTTTCACCGCGAACTGTGTTTGAAAATGTCTTTACGGAATTTTTTTAAGCAAAATCAAATGTTATCTACAATCAAAAAGTAATCATAGATTAACACGTTTATAAATTGAAAACTTAAATCTAATAAGAATGTATATTCACTTGAAATAATAATTAATACCTGGAAAATAATCACCAACAATTATTTTATTGCAATATAGCTAACTAATCGAGAACAACGGGATCCGAAACACAAATTAATATTAATTTATTCAAAACGATTAAAACTACTACGTCCACTTCGATACGTTTTACCGCGAACTGTGGTTGAAAATGACATTTCGAAAAACAAAAGAAGTTTTTTCAAACTAAGGCAATTTTACACGTACAATAATTTGAATCCAAGGATGTTTCTTGTAGAAGATGCTATTTTCAAATATAAAACGCTAGTACTTTTCAAAGTAAATCAGTTTATACGCACAATATTTTTTAGTACCTTTCCTAGAATTGATTTTATGAAACAATCATTGATTATTTAAGTAATAAACTAAATAAAGTAATAAACTGTTGGCGTTTAGTATGAAACTACTATTATCATTAAAAGCCGCCGGTTGCAATAGTGGATTAAAATAGAATGTTAATTATTTCTGAAGTTATGTGGAAATTAGAACTCGCTGACTATGGTAGGTACATTTCAAAACAGGATATGATAAATAGGATATCACTAAACAGTACATGTCAAACCAGTAAAAATGGATTATTAGTATAGATAAAATAAGTGTTCAGAGATTTGTCTTCAGTTAAAGTGATGAAAGATTGTCTTAAATTTAAATTAATAAAATTAATTTGAATAATTAAATCAATTATAGTAGAGGTATGATTTGTGTATAACAATCGCACGCTAGATATCCTTTTTGGTGTATAAATTTGCGGCTAAGGCGCTATTTCGGAAAATTTAAATAATTGTATCTATATGTATATGTAAAAATGAATTCTTGATCCAGGGCAGACTTCCGGATTGGAGCATGTCACTAATTTCATATAACCCCTTTCCTAAAGTCATTCCCGTCAAAAAATCTTAAAAAAATTAAAATTTGAGAAACAATTTGTACCACAGCCCCTAGACCCCGGGGTCCAGCCCCTTCAAAAGTATCGTGGGCTTGGTCCTGAACATGCAACATATACATGGTAAAAATTTTGCTAAGGCGTTATTTCAGAACAATTAAATAATTGTATCTTTACATGTAAAAATGAATTTTTGATCCAGGGGCGGACCCCCCGAATTCGAACATGTCTCTTATTTCATATAACCCCTTCCCAAAACTAATTCTCGTACAAAAATTTAAATTTTTGAAAAAATTTGTACCATGGCCCCTAGACCCCGGGATCCAGCCTCTTTCACAATATCGTAAGATTGGTCCTGAACCTGCAACATTTGCACGGTAAACATTTCATGGCGATCGGTTGAGCGACTGAGAAGTAATTTTGAAATAATCAAATATTTGTATCTATACATGTAAAAATTAATTTTTGATCCGGGGCTGGGCCCCTCGGATTCGAACATGTCAGTAATTTCATATAACCAGCCCCATAAACTCATTTTCGTGGAAAAATTTAAAGAAAATTAAAATTTTCGAAAAAATTTGTACCGCAGCCCCTAGACCCCGGGGTCCAGCCCCTTCCAAAATATCGTAAGGTTGGTTCTGGATATGCAACTTGTACATGGTAAAAATTTCATGGCGATCGGTTGAGCGGCTGAGACGCCCATTCGGAACAGACAAAAAAACAAACAAACAAACAGGAATTCATTTTTATATATAGATGTACATTTATAGAAACATTTTGAATTCTTAACAGTGTACAATACGCACCAACACATGTGAAATTTAATGAGAATCCAATAGAATTTTGTTTATTCCAATAGGATTTGTATACGTATATCTGGGAAAAAAATGGGAAAAACTTCACACCCATGTCGTAAGCTAAAGTTAATGGATCCCATTTGAAACGCGATATTTTAAAACGCGATTTGACAGAACTCAGTATTTCAAAACGCGATACGGTACAAAATGCGATATGGTAAAAAACGCGATATTTCAAAACGCGATATGGTACAAAACGCGATGTGGTACAAATCGTGATATGGTATTACAAAACGCAATATTTCAAAACACAAACGGTCGTACATGTTCAGTTTTATCATAATGGTGAAGGAACGTTTTATTATATAAATGAAGGAAGATTAATATTGATTATTATTTTAAAATTATAATTCTAAAATATCGCGTTTGGTACCATATCGCATTTTAAATATCGCGTTTTGAAATGTCGCGTTTCGAGCGGATCCCAAAGTTAATATGAGCTGCGTTTTTTTTATTCGCTCCCGATATCTGCTATGCAGAGCAGTCAAATTTCTACACTTTTTAAATCAATTCCTTAGTGAAAAAGTGAAATAAAAAATATTTAGCTTTACCTATTTATATGGAGCCCCTATCGGGAGCTATTTTTATATGACGGCTCTCGATAGCGGCTCCGGATAGCGAATAAAAAAACGCACTTATGGTCTTTTATTGTCTTTCTAAACCGAAAACCGAATGAAACGTTGAGTTTGCTAAATTTCTGGAACAAATGTCCTCCAATCGCAATTGTGCGTAAGTACCGTGCAAACAAAACATAAACTCGGAATCTATCAAATTACTATTCTCCGTTGAGAAATAACCAACAAAGATATCCATGAGAACCAATAGTTTTACCACCCTGCTTAAAAATCATCACTGAATCGAGTCCAATATTTTTTCACCATACTGTCTGTCTGTAGATGAGTTTTTCTTGGGTTTAAAATTATTTCTGTATTGTATACAAACAGTAGAATACACATTGCGCGCGATCGGGTAAAATGAAATAAAGAAAGGAAAATTCCTCTCTCTCCCCCGTTGAGAGATTTCTTCAAAACAAAAACAAAATAAGAAATACATAATTTTGTCTTATTTTCTCTAAATTTTCAGTCTTTTCTAATCGCTTTATTTGTTAACAAAAAAAAAATACAAAATAAAAAAATAATACAATTTTATTCTTAAAATATTCTTTTTTATTTTTTTTCGTTTCTTAATAAATAAAAATAAAAAGTGATCGTTGTTTAATTTATTTTGTTGTGTGTGATCGCGAGTTTTTTTGGTGTTTTATATTTTTTTTTTTTAATTTTATACTTTGTGTGATGCAAACACACATCTAAAAATGAATTCGATGGAAAATACTGAAAAATTATTAACTGAAAATATATTCGAACGTAGTATATCTAGTGATGATACAGTATTTCTTGAAGTACCATTACCGCCCGTGCCACCACGAATGATGGATAATAATAGATCAAATACACCACCGCCACCGCCTATTCCACCGCAACCATCAAAAATAGATTTAATAAATAATTGTGATCATCACCGCCATCATCATCCTCATCTACATCAACATCTACTTCATCATAACCATCATGATCATTACGATGCTGATGATGATGATCATCTAAATAATTTTAATTCAATTCCACCGAATATAACAACATCTGGTTTTTATTTATATCAAAAAATGAATAACAAATTTTACGATGATATTGTGTCAATCGATTCACTGGAAGCGGTCGCTGCAGATGTACGATCATGTCATAGTCCGAGTCCACTTGACGGTAATAATGATACGTTAAATGATTTTCGTGATTGTAATAAAGTAAATAATTCGGCGGCAAGTAATAGTGATAATAATAATTTAATGGGATTATCCGATGAGTATGATTATGATGATGACGATGATGATGATGATTCGTCTTCGTATCGAGAAGGTGGTATTGGGGGTAGTGGTAGTAAATCATCACATTTAAATATTAAATCACAGCCTAGTACGCCAGAAGAATTGAGTGGCAGCAATAATAATAAAAGTGATTATGAACATGGTGATGATGAACGTGGTGAAGATAGTGATGCACGGTTTGATGTGGATGATGATGATAGGAATAATTGTGATAAACGATTTTATGAACTTTTTGGTTTGTACCATAAAATATTTTTTATGAGTGTATTCGTGTGTATATGTATTTATAGCAATTTAATTTAGATATGACAAGCATCTAAATCTATTTCCCATTTTTCATTTACGTATATATCCGAGGAAATTTTTTTGTGATTTAATCAAAATACAATATAATATGACCGCCATAAATTGGGAAATAGAAAACCAAATTTTCTAGTTTATATATTTTTTATGGATATGGGATTGATGGTTTTTTATTTTTATTTTTGATTTGGGTCTGAGCACATGTAAAGAAATTTGACCGACTTAAATTTTATTTCACTCTCTTGTAATGTGACAATTTTCGATTTCCGCCGTTCTATATATACATACTCGTACACACATATTTATAAGATTTGGAATAATGATATGTCTTTTCAATTTCTTTGGTTAATAGTGGCATGAAATAATGTGATAAATGTATCGAGAGTTTTTATTGTAGTAATAATAATGTGATATCCAAACATTTATATCCACTTAAGCGTAAGGAGTTTGATTAATCTGTGTGCATACCGACGAAGTGGCAATAATTTGATCTATAACATACGTTTCTATTTGTGAACGCCCGATAAGTTAATCAACAAATATTTGTTGGTATTGTAACCAATAATTTGATTGATCACTTACCTCGTCTCTAGAGAACATGTAAAATTGTGATTTAATACTGTAGTACTTCTAAAATTTTGGGAAATTATCAAAGAATCTACAAGCCTGCAAAAAACAAAAATAAACAAGGACCATACAAACCAAATATATCCGATGATCAATCGCAACAGTCAGTGATGATAGAATAAACGTTAGCAATCAAAATAGAAACTCTCAATGTATTAGCGAAACTCATTTAATTACCTCAATTTTTTAGTGTTTTATTTAAGATCCCACTCATCAGTTTTATGAAAAAATATGTTTTGATTACAATGCAAAACTCATTAAAAATTGTATACACAAGAAACGCACTGAGGTACGCGATCCAATAGAGAATTCAAGGTTACGGAAATTTGACCTAAGAAATTCCGGTCTAATACCAAAATGAAATTTTGATTTAATTATTTTTTATGGAAAGGTTTAGGCTGAATTTCCATATTTAATTTCATTTTACCTAAAAACTTTAGAAATCAGACCCAATTATAGTTAGTCTAAGATTAGTTCTGCCCGGCGTTCGATGCAAATTTTGCACTCGTATAGTCCTGCTCATGCTCTCGTGGAATTTTCTTACGCCTAAATTCATAAATTGGCCAATCATTACTGAATGAAGTTTTGCTGTAAAAAAGTCACTGTATAGTTAGTTACCTAGGTTTCCTATGCGATTTAATTTAGGATTTAGGTGATCACCCATTGTAACCTTCTCAAATAGTTACGACCAATTTTAACGTTCACCTTCTAAAGAGATTACCCTAATTTAGAATTCAATTGTGGAGCGGTTTAGCCCGTTAAAAAATGATCCCTTCCTTTATACCAAGAATTTGCTATAGAAGCATCAAATTTGGGTCCGGGAATACGAATACCAGTCAAAACATTTCAGTCAAAAATTTAAAGGTAACTCAGTCAAAATAGTTCTAGACTAAAAAATGCCTTTTCTTACGGTAATTCAATCAAAAAACTAAAATGGCATTCAAGTCAAAACTTTTTTGACGGAGATTTTTTTTTTGGATTTGTGATTGAAATTCCTTTTGAAATGGAGATTCAGTCAAACGATTAAAAAGGAATTTCAGACAAAATTATTCTCCACAGTTACAGACATTAACATTTTAGTCAAAAAATGAAATTCGAAAATGTCAGGAGGTCGAATGTCCAAAGGCCGAATGTCGAAGGGGCGAAAGGATCTAAAGGATTAATGTCGAAAAGTCGAATGTGCCGAAAAGTCAAATGTAGAAAGTCCGAATGTGCCGATTGTGTCGAAAGGCCGAATGTGTCATTTTATTTTACTAAATGAAGGAAAATTTTGATAAGTGAATAATCAAGTGAAGGGAATTTTTCTTAAGTTAAGGTTGATTATTTTAAGTGAAGAAGAATTCTATTAAGTAAAGGAAAAATTGATTTAGTTAAATCAAAAAAAATTATATTAAACCAAGGAAAATTTTATTAAGTGAATGAATTTCAGTATAATCAGTTAAGAATTATGCAAGTTTCACCTTAAGTGGCCATACGCAAGAACTTCACTAAAAAAATCATTTTAGAGTCCCGCTAACATTTACATCGCATAAATTAAATTTAGTCACACGCCATTAAGAAATAGCCAAGTCTTAAAAATGTGCCGTTTTGTACCGTACTGAAATATACCATAGTGTACCGTATGTCATATTGAAATATACCGTAATGATATATGCCGTGAGGTACCGTCTGCCGTAGAGTACCATATGCCGTACTGGAATATGCCATACTGAAACATGCCGTACAGCTATATTCCGTAATGAAATATACCGTAACGACCGAGGCCCATTGCAAAGAACGGTCTGATCATTTTGCCGTCATGTAGGGATTGTTATATTTGCCTGAAAAAAAAATCAGATATTTTAAAATCCAGAATAATTGAAAAGCTAAAATCCAGAGAACAAATCCCAAAAAAATCTAGTAATTACCAGAAAAGCCAATCCAGAAAAAAGTCTAGAAATTTTATAGACATTTTATTCATTTTAACTTGGGCAGAAGGCTGATTTTTGTTTTTCTGAATCTTTTGGTTTATACGGTAGCCAACCCAGGTGGCAAAAATGCTTGTTCAAGTGAAGACAACTTTCCAATAGGTTATTTCATACATTCGGCCATTCGTCATTCGACCCATTCGGTCTTTAGACATTTGGCCTTTCGATACATTCGGCCCTTCGACCCATTCGGCCATTAGACATTCCGTCTTTCGACACATTCGGCCTTTTGGCATTCGGCTTTTCAACTTTCGGCATTCCGACCCATTCGGCGTTCGACTTTTTACATTCGGCGTTTTAACATCAAACGAATTTTATGGGATACCATCATATTCCCGAACGGAAAAATCGGGAATTGAAGACCCATTGAAAGGGAAGACCCCAATAAATTTTTGATAACCAAATTATGAAAACAAAAGGAATCTACATAATTTCATGTCATCCTTGCGCGGAAAGGACCAATGCTAAGCGGCTTTGAGGAATTTTTTATTTTAGTATGTGAAATACAAACGAAAATATTGTTACAAATGTTAATATTTTTGAAATATTTCTGACGTTTTCCTGTCACCCTTGCGCAAAAGGGTCCAATGCTAAGCGGCTTTGGGGAGTTCTCTGACTCAAATGCCTTTTGAGTAATTGAACTAAATAATTTTTTCAAAGGCAAATAGTCACAAAGATTTTTGGACTGGCATACATTTTCTTTGTTTTTTTTTTTTTTTGCTTAAATGACTTCATATACCTATGTACATTTTGGCTCCGGTATCAAAAACAGTTAAGTCAAAAAGAAAGAAATTTCAGTCAAAAATTAGAAGTTAACTCAGTCAAAATATTTTTGGTATGAAGGGCTTTTCATAAGGTAGTTCAATCAAAAATCTAAAAAGGAGATTCAGTCAAACTATTAAAAAGAAGTTACAGGCAAAATTGTTGTAGGACGGAGATTTTCATTCTACATAAGTTTAAAATTAAATCTTTCTTTTCCATATTTACTGGTTTCCCGTTTAAAGGTCTTTGTCTCTTTCAGTTGGTATTGTGGCTCTTTTCCTAATGGAAATTAATTCCCGTTTTTTTTTTTTTCTGGACATTATTACATCCGTTAAAAAGAGACATAAGCCCCCGAAAAAAATATTGGGAATAATGTCCTTAGGAGCTACAAAGACTACTCGGCACCACTGCTCCTAAGCCGTGAGCAAAAAATATACAGGTGTACAAAGCTATTCAGCCAAAAAATCAAATCTTCCAATACGTATTCCAGTCCAAAAATTTGTGACTGAAATGCCTTTCAGTTAAATACTTTTCTGATCGAAAAACGAAGTTACTTTTTTAATGGACACGAAATGTATTTGGGAAATTTTATGCCTGAAACGCCTTTCGTTATTTGACTGAAATGTTTTTGACTGGTATTCCTGGAGCCATCAAATTTCCCGGTAAAATGTTTTATATTTTTCCAATAATTCTGCTCATTTAGAGCCACCCATTAGTAATATAGACTACCTAGATACATCACAACTTTGACTATAGATCTGCTGAGAAGCATCAATCTTTGCATTAATGCTTAAATTGAGTGTTGGCCTATTTTAGAATCCGTTCTCTCACTTGTCTGAGTAAAAGAAACTCTTAATATTTTATTATACCTGAGACCTGACCATCTAAATTTTTACAATTCCCTTGAAATTCATAATTCTGTTATTATTCAGAAGCATTTTAAAATTTTCAATTTTACTTACTTATTTTCTTTAATTTTTATGAGATTTTTGGGAATTTATTCGTTTTGAGATCCCTGAGTCCGAAAAATTTTGTTTCGAAGTGGTGTTTATTGGGCTGTCTGTCTATCGGTCTGTGTCCTCTCTACAGCCCAAATGGTTTAAAGAATCGAACTGAAACTCCATATTAAAGGTTTAAAGTGCCAGAGAATTTTAGTGGAAATCAGCCAACCCGAAGTGGCAGCTTCCGTGAACTAGAAAATGTATTTTGCAAATTTCTCCAAAAATATTTGTCCCGTTCGTGAAAGAAAGTTGTGTGTTGGACACACCTCAATTTTTTATAACAAATTTTATTCATATTTAAAATCTACAAAATTTCAAACATTTAAATAAAACAAATAAATTGTCAATAATTTTAAAAAGAAATTATTAAAATTCTTAACTTCCAAAAATTTTAAGTTACTAATTTTTTGTAAATGTTCAAATATTTTTTTTTTAATTTCCAACTGTCTAAATTAAAAGTTAAAAAAAAAAATTTAAATCCTACATTTTTTAATAACTCATGTTTAATACTCTTAAATTTTCTAATTTCCAATATTCCTCCAAAATTTCAAATTTTCTTAATAACAAAATTCATAATAATTTCTAGTTGGTTAAATTCCAAAATGTTTAAACCAAATGACTTACCGTTTCTTCTTGAATTAGTCGTCGAAAGTCTATGCGCATTTTTTTGGGTAGCTAGCCAGGCCATTTATCTGCCTATTTGTCCAAGCTAGCCCAATTTTGATGAGCTTGATGAGGTGACTGATTTGCTGATTTATTTTACAAATGTTAACCTATGACTACCACTATCGATTTAAATCTGTCTAATCGTTGCGAAAGGCATCTGGTATTTGTTTTGCAAATTTTGTAATTTTGGAAATATACGATAAATAAAAAATTTGAATAAATGTTTTTGCGACATTTTGTACTGAAAATTTTGAAAATGTAGGCATATAGGCGGCAGATGTCAAAAATCAGCCAAATTTTAAATATTATGAAAAATTGGTTCACCACAATTAGATACTCTTAGGTCAACAAGATCAGTAGATAGTTCTGCTATCCGAAAATGATGGCAAAAGTATACAAATATAACTTCTTTTAATGTAATTTTAATTCGCATTTATCTTAGATGATGGGTCTGTCTCCCACAATCCGACTTTATGGAAATGCAAAGCTACAAAGATCACAAAAATATAGGTGTGCCCAACGCACGATTTTCTTTTACGAACGGAGAATTTTGAGAAACAAAGCGTCTTTTTTAGATATTAGCAAAATAATTTTTCTGGTTCATGGAAGTTTCTCTTCCGGTTGTCCGATTTTCACTAAAATTCACTGAGACGGAAAAAAGAAAGCTCAATAATAAAAAAATTGAATCGTTGTTGTGCAGCCAAAGAGATCGAGTCCCAACTCAAATAAAGGAATTCACAATACAATAAATGAGGTATTATTAACGATTTGAGATAGCAAGATTCGAACAGTTTTGGGGCATATGTTTTTGGTGAATCCTCAATCCATACAAGATAGAATTAATTTTTTTTTACAGACATTGACAACTTGTGAATCAATCCCAAGTGAACCTGCTATTTAAACATGTTCCAAGATTATTTACATGGCTCATAAATTGAATTTGCATATTATTAATTATGATATCAGGTATAACTGGGAAATTATTCCTAGAAATAAAAATTGTCTTAGTTTTCACAATGTTTAATGAGTTTCCATTAGATCTAGGCCAACTTGATTTATTATATAGATCTCGGTTGATATTATGGAACATTTCCAAAATGATTTTTAGTATGTACTTAAACTGTGGATCTGGTCAAGGTTTATGATCTCGGAAACTTTACATAAAATCGATACCAAACTAATCGGTCTAAGATATATCCAAAGAGCTCTTATTTTTCGTTCGTACTGTATTCATAATATTATTACGTTTCTGCCTACCTAGTCAATCAAGGTTCGTATCACTGGATTGTGAATAAAATACAACACTTAGATTTATCACAAACGATTTTATTTATCAACATCAAAATTTCATTTAACACAATTTGTTTACAATAATTCAAGTAAGAACAGTTTAGAAACATTTAGTACAGTTTTTATCATGGAAAATTCTATTTTAGTACAGTATAATTTTGCGCTATCAATTAACTTATTCTATTCTATCCTAGATGTCATCGTAATAATATTCTTTGTCGCTTTAGAAAATTGCTGCGTTTTTAGTGCGTTCTTTTATTCGCTATCCGGAGCCGCTATCTGCTGCGTTTTTTTATTCGCTCCCGATAGCTGCTATCGGGAGCCGATTTTTTTATATGCCTAAATTTAAATTTGGTGCGCTATTATATTTATTGGTAAACTAATTTTATCTAACATCAAACTATCATTCTTAATTCAATTGTTTAGCGGAAACTTGATATAAAAAATATTTGGCTCTACCTATTTATATGGAGCGCTATCGGGAGCACATTTTATATGACGGCTCCCGATAGCAGCTATCCGGAGCGAATAAAAAAACATAGCTATAGTTACCATATCGGTCACACTCACAAGGCTACTTTGCGTTGCAGATGTTGGAGACAAGTTACTTTACAATTTTATATGGAAACGTCACTTTGCTAGGGGCCCATTCTATTATATGGTCTAAGGTGTTGTAGTACCAACGGTTGGCGGGTAAAATTTATTACCTAAACTTAAAAAGAATTTAATGTGAAATGAGAGATTAGTATAAAAAAATTAACAAACCATTTGTCATAAGTCAAAAGTATGTAAATTCGTTTTATCATTTAAACTGTCTCCTATAAATTTTATCAAGTTTTATTAATCTGATTGAAATGATAGTTGTATGTTGAGTTCGCTGGCTGATAAAATTGTTCGTAAATCTTGTTTGGTAGATCATAAATTAAGACTGCTTTTTGTGTTTTTTATGTTTCGAATTGTAACCAAAATTTCTTTATTCTGTCTCCAAAAAAAAACGAACGTATTTTCTAAACGTTGGGAAAACGTCCTTGTTAATGTCGGGGAAATTTTTTAATTTTCCTGTTTTGGAGAAAACTTTTTTTTTTTTATGTTTTCATCTATGCAATCTCATCTGGGACTCAAGGCACTACTCCCAACTCTTTCAAAGTTCATTTTTACCGTCATGCTTTACGCCGTAGTAGCCAAATCGAGGACGTATGGCTATAGACCCGTTATTTGTTTAGACCACCTGCATATTGCATTGCTTCATGCCTACCAATAGTGCTGGCATGAAAAGTGGGTCGGCTCATGGATTCTGCACCCTCAACAGGGGGTCATAGTTGTGTTCATCTTCATCACCGATCGAAATCAGATCATGAAAAATTCCTTTTGCATCCCGCCCCTATAGGGATTCGAACCATTTGGTCAGTATAAAACTTTTTCTTTCCTGCGTTTCAGCAAAAAATACTGTTTTTTTATAAGTTTCGGCAGATGAAAGTTTTCATTCATGACGGACTTCATTTGTTGTTTTGTGTGACTACTCATTATTTATAAAACGAAAATTTTGATTTCCATTTGTATTGTAGTCTCTATTTTATGCGGAGATTTTTTTTCACTTTCATCATTAAAACGTTCGATCTGTTGTATGTATTCAAATTCCGTAAAATACAAGCTGGGTTCTGTTGACTTATATTTAAAGAGTTTTGGTTGTCAAATGCGCCACTTAATCTAATATACAGGGTTAGTTTTTTTAAAAATTTCAGGCTTGTATCTCGAGAACGGTGCGAGATAGGAGACCGTCAATTAAGCCTTGCCTTCGACCTTCAAGGTAACTTGATTCGTCGATTCTCTCTCTCTCTCTCTGTAGTTATTACAGTAATTACATAAAAAAATAGGTGGTAAGCTTTTATGATGGGTCTAAATGCATGCAAACACTACTACAAATTATTTAAAATCTGTTATATTGTGAGTTGTATGAGAGTTCTATGAGAATTCTTCGGTAAAATATTTTTTTTCTGCCATAAACTGCTTAGAGTAAGTACAAAGTATGCTATGTTTGAAATAATATACCAATAAAAACTAAATCAAGTTTGTTGCTTGGGTTGCGGCTTGTTAAGGGAGAACACCACTGTGACCTACCATTTTCAAGTGCTTAGTTTGGTATTTTTTTTTGAGAAATGGGTTGGGTTTAGAGAAAAAAAAACTTTTAGGCTATATTTGACATATATTTAAGTAAACAAAAAAAAAATTTTATGTAAAAAAAAATACAAAATGGCGGCGCTAGAGTAGCTTTAGTAGAAGTGATTTTGCCTAGAGTCGCTCCGCTGCACGCAGTAGAAGTGTCTTAAATTTGTTCCTGGAACAAAAAATAAAATATTTTCATGTAATATATTAGTTTTAGCATCGAAGTACATGAGGAAATTAAAAAATTCGAAAAAATAAAAAATTGAGACAAGTTTGAAGAAAAAGTTTCATTTTTCGACTATAATTTTGGTATAAAAAGTTGTATATCTTTTTTAATGTTTAATGAATCAAAAAAAACTCATGTACTTCGATTTTAAATCTATTTAAGAAGCTACAGTTAAATTTTCAAGTCGATTGAACAAAAATTGATTGAGTTCTGCTGCGTGCAGATTTCCAAAACACGGTTTCGAGAAAAACGCGTTTAAAGTTTTTGGTATCAATAACTTCTCACTAAGATCTCTCAGGAAAATGCTTGAAAACCTTCTAAAAAAAATTTTTTTTAGCTATAAACGAATTTGTATCATATTTTTGAGAGTCTAAAGGATTTTTTAAAGGCAAAAAAAAAAAATCGATTTTTTGAAAATCTCACAGTGGTGTTCTCCCTTAATAGAGCGGCTGGCTATGGTGAGGCTCGATTCTGCTCAAGGCATTTTACTTTTGTTTTTGCATTTTTTTTTTTAATAAAAACCCAGACTCCGCCAGTTTTCGGTCTGTAAAGTTTTAGTGTGATGCCCCAACACATGTAAAATCATCCTTAAAAGCCCTTTTTGGTTTAAGGGCGATTTAAGGTACAATCATCCTTAAAAGCCTTTAATCTCAACCTACTTTTACTCGGCTAAAAAAATATCAAATGGTTAAATACTGATTGTACATTGTAGCAGTGGACGCAGGACATTACGTCGTATCCGTTTTAGCACGAGCTGTACCCCTAGTGTCAATATAATAAACCAAATTGTGAAAACCGATGAAAATGGTTTATGCCGAAATAGACTAAATTAACACTTAAACTGCCGGAAATTCATTTATGCAATGTTTTTGAACTAAGCTAAACCTGTAACATACGATATTACAGAATGCAAAAATGCGGTTTAGCAATACTCCAGAAATATTGCACAAATATATTGCCGGCGATTTAAGGTTAAATTTAACTATAGTTCAGTTTGTTTAGTACTTTAATATCTCCTTCAATTTTCTCCTAAAATTGAAAAACACCAAAATTAAGACGATGTAATAAATTCTTAATCCCGCAAAGGTGAATTTTATTAGTCACTTTGCTAATGATTTTAATATTTATAATGGCTTTTGGGTTTCATTTTTCATACCACTGAAATCTTGTCTGGCGAGTTTGCCGAAATATCTGCCTCTCTTCAAGCTTATAAACATAGTTTAGGCTAACGTACAAATATTTTATTGAACGTCATGCGAGTTTTGGAAACTATACCGAGTACCAACAATAAAATTATATTTTACCCTTTTAGGTGCGTGTGTCACTTGCATTCATGAGTCAAATATGTTTTGGCCATTAGTTTAGCTAAGTTTTCGTTCTTTTGAAAACAGCTCATGTTTAAGTTAATAAATTACTTATTTTGAAAACATAAAATTGATTTTGGGGCGACATTATGGGTTTTGAAAAGGTTAGTAATGTTCTTTAACAAAATTATAGAGAATTTTTAGCAAACTTGCGTGATAGACGGACCCCCCAATAAATAGTTTTTCCTCATTCCTTACTCATTTTTAATTTCCTCTCATCTTTCTTTCTAAACAGCTTTAACTTGTTCAGCTGAAAATTTTCAGCTATGCTCTGACTAGTGATTGCAAATTTGGGACAAAATTCTAAAACCGGTTTTTCGGTTTTAATTTTTCAAAAAAACCGGAAACCGGTTTTAAAACCGGTTTTTTTTAATAATTAAAATATATTAATTTTGTACTAAATTTTTACCAGAAATTAGAAAACAATAATCCAAACAAGATCTATTCAGGTTTTTCACGTTTTTTAATTGAAATTCAGTCAAAAAACAAACAAAACAAAACAAAAAGATTGTTTTGACAATTTAAAAAAAATACGAATTATACAAGAAAATTATTTATTTTTCTGTTCCAGAAAATGCGATCTCATTAAACATAACATGTTTAATGTTTCATCAGCTAGACGTAACCGAGTTTTTGTACATACTGACGCTGAAAACTCTCTTTCTGAAGAAGGTTGTACACTCAGGAAAGGGTTCTCAAGAAAGTTGTACACTATCTCGAGTTCCGGGCCTCTGACCCCATCCGATTTGAACTGGGCCAACTCCCGGCGAATCTTAGTTTTAGACCAGGAGCGTTTTGGTCTTCTTTCTGTGATTGAACCGTTAATTGGTGGTCGATTGATTTTTGTAATAAATTTTTCATCACATCCGCTGTTGGTGGTTCATATATTTCTTCCACTACTCCTGTTTTTCATTTAAATATTTACGTATTTTATTAGTTCGTGCTCCAATTAAATAACTCAAATTTTTTATTCGAGTTATTTAACTCTTGTCGCGTGTAATTGTTGTTGTAAATTTCTCAACAAAACACACTATTTGTTAAAATAATAAAACCGGTTTTCAAGAATAATAAAACCGGGTTTTCGGTGGCGTAAAATAGCAAAAAAAACCGGTTATTCGGTTACCGGAAAAACCGGTTTGCAATCACTAGCTCTGACCGCCTTACATTAAAATTTAACATCAGGACAGCGATTTTGGTCGCAAAATGAGGATTCATTTGAGGATTACCGGAAGGCAATAGTATTGGTAAATTATATTGGTGTTGATGTGCATTTTTTCTTTCAATTTTTCGTTTAATATGATGCAAATAAGAGGGATGAAATGACGCGAGTAATAGGGATAACATGATACAAATAAGAGGAATAAGCTCAGAAGAGAACGATTGATGTATTAAATACTGAGGAGACTGAGATAGAACAACAAATTTCGAAATAAAAAAAATTAAAAATATTACGAAGCGAGAGACTCAAAATAAAAAATATTAACCAAAAAAAAACAAAAAAGTTAGAAAACAAAATGATTTTGCTTATTTGGTTTAGTATTGTGTTGCAACTCATGATGGTCGGTTGCTCCTATACAATGTTATGTCCGAGGATGGAGAAATTTTATTCTAGCATACACAGCAAATAATAAAGCGAGAAATGTAAATTTAATAAGAAGAATGTATAAATTAATTTTTTATTTTTATTTTGTTTTTTATTTTGTTTTTGCTTTTTATTTACGATCACGATAATTTTTTTAGAAAGGGACGGTAGAGAGAAATTATTAAAATGGCACACTTTATTATATTCTTACATACTCGCCACTCATAGCTAAAAAAATAATGAATTCTAAAATAGAATAAAAATATTAAAAACATAACGAATGTTGCCGGCGAAGAATATATCTATAAACATAAATCATTTATTTACAGCGTACAGCCTTTTTGTATTTGCTTTATTGACCCGTGCGATACGATAATTTGTTTATCTAGGTATATTTTCTTTTAGTTTTTTAGAATTATTTACTTTTTCTTGAGTGCTTAGCTAAAATAGTTCGATTGTGTTTTAAATATTTTCTTCTGTTGTTTTTTTTGTGTGGGAACTAAATTATCAAGTGTTAATTAAAAATAATAATTAAAATTTTAATTAATTAATTGATTTAAAAAAAATTGATGTAGCAAAATTAATCCTTTATTAAAAATTAATTAATTTCACGGTAAAAATTTCGCGAAATTAATTAATTTTTGCCGTTACAATTAATTGTTGGTACCTTAATTTAAGGAGCCAATTTAATTAAATTATACCTAAATTATTATTAGTTATAATTTTTATTTTTATGAAAATCAATAAATCATTAATTAAAACAAAAATTATAAATTATATTATATTACAATTAAATAAAAATCAAAAATACGATAATTTACGTTTAACTATAAAACTAACCATTCTGCTTGAACAATAAACAACAATAGACACAAAAATATTAATGAATTCCCCATGTCAGAAGAAAGGGAAAAATAACTCAAGGCGAGCGTAAGCACCAAAAATTTGAACCGATTAACCCGATTCGTTTATTTTTGATACTTACCACGAGGAAACGCATGAGAAAATACACTTATACAATAAAAAATATTTTACGGCACACAATAGCAAAATGTATATTATACGTTGTGTACATATACAAAATTCTCAATCCTCAATCCTCATTTTGCGACCAAAATCGCTGCACAGGTACAAGTATAAAAGGATGTGTAAATTTTAATCAATAAAACTGGAACCCTTAAATATTTTATAGCTATGATTCAAATATTCTTTGCCTTATTGATTACCTGATCGATAACTAAGTTTGTGGCTTCGTACAAATTTGTATAAATAGCGCAATTTTTGCATATTTTTCTAAATCTATTTGGTATTAAGTTCGCCTAATTTTACTCTAAAAGAATCAAAATTAGACTAATTTATTGTACATTAAAAATAAATTTCGCTTAAGTCTAAGATTGTACTCTAAACTTTTCAGGTATAAACTTAAGCATGGTGTAATATAACTAAATTCGTTCAAATAAATGGAGTTGATCATCTCCAACGACTTTCTTTTACGGAGGGTACCGCAATGATCCCGTCAAAAAAAAATTTTAAACTGTCATGATTGATGATCAAAATAAGCCGATAAGATTTTTTTTTTATTAAGTTCGCTAAAGTATGGTATTATAAATATGTAAAAACTTCAGAAAATTTGTTTGATATCTCAATATGTTAATTTTGTTGTATACTCGGTTAAGAAAAAGCCTGCTTCCACTCCACGATTTTTAAAATGATTTTAAGGTCCCATTTCCATCGAGAACTTACTAAAGAATTTCATTAGTCCATCAAATTTTATTCAGTTTTGTTTCGTAAATTAACATTTTGACGTCAGAAAATTTAGATTCATACCAAAGACACTCACCGTTGAGTCATATTTAAAGCCTAAAAGCTTTGACAGACTGTGATTTAGTTAAAAGTGCTTAGGTAAATCTGTTTAGGCAACTAATACTAATCCAATACTATACTAATCCAATAACGTTGACACACTTCGGATTGAAATGCTAAAAATATGTTTTAAAAATTTAATTTTTTACTTGAAATTCCACAAACAAATTATTGTTTTATTATTTATGTATTTATGCTCAAAATGTCAATGATGTTAAAACATCTGTAACATTTTAACTTTTTCCGCATAAAGCCACTTACCTGCATCCTCTCTTAACTGATTCTTTTGAGATAAACTTCAAAATACATATTGAGAGATTAGTTCACTTAACGTGGTAAGCCGCCAACCAAAAATAAAACGAAATTGGTTAAATCCGAAGTTGACACACTACAGCTAAACTCGAAACATTCACTAAATCGGATTTATTAAACCACAGTCTGTCAACGCTATGAAACTGTAATTTAATAAAATGGATTTATTGAATTTTTAAGTTTAGACGCAACATTTCAACCCAAAATGTAAACTGAACCCCGAAGCCTAACTAAATTTTCGACAAGTTTTACTTTATTTTACTCATTCAAACCTTTTCTATCTTTGGAAGTAAAGCGTAAAATAAATTTGTATTTTAAAAATGAACTTGACCTTGACAGGTAATTTCAAGGTTATCAAAAATAATTTCTCAATTTCTTTTGTTCGGCCCAAATGTTGTTGTACCAGGCGCCTTTATTCCTCTAGCAATGATTGCTTTAATTGCTCCAATGGTATGGAGAACCAGAAACATCTAGATACCGAAACTGAGTTGGTATAGTGTCGATGGAAAAATTTGTTGGTTTTCTTTTATAAAAGTGATGCTATCGACTTTCATCAATAAATCTATCAGTTTTAAGAAATTCTGAATGTCTCCAGAATTGTTCAGTGTCGGTGAGAACAGTGCGTTCCAATAACTTGGACTGCCTTTAAATTGAAGAGATTGGGATACAAGAAATTCTTGAAATTCAACCTAATTTTAGATTTTAGAATTTTTAAAAAATCGAATTTGTAACATGTAATGAATGTTAATCCCTTAAAAAGTTGTTTATAACAGACAAACCTTGCTGATTTCAATAAATAGGAAATCTATGAAAAACCGAGTATTACTTTACGATTTAATGATTTTTCTAAGAAGTTATACCGATACCGAAGTTTTCAAAAGTTGAAACATTCGAACATTGGATATTTGGTACTCCCTACCGTGATGTGAACAATTTACCTATTAAATAGGTATTGTTCATGCGTTTCACTTCGTTAATTGATTCAATCCTTGAAATACAAGAATTTGAATTTCAAATTTTCTCTATGTATGTAAACACTGTTACCGTAATTTAATTTAAGCATTAACAAAAAAACCGATAACCGAATAAATCAAAAAAAAAAAAATCCAAGAAAAATTTCTTATTCTCTTCCTCTTCAAGATGATTCAACATGTTGTGACGATGATTTTACATGGGTAGGAAATGGTGATAATCAAAATTCACTCGAAAACACCACAAATAAAAAATCAAATACACAACCGAAATCAGGAGGTGTTGGCGGTGGTGGAAAAGGAGGAGGAGGAGGGGGAGGAATGAATGAACATAACGTTTTAGCAAATAATAATAATACAACAAGTTGTGGTAAACCTCCGCGTCCATCTGGCAATAGTTTAGATAGACGCCGACATGGTAATACCACAAATCGACAAGAACGTGATAGCAAGTCGCGCAGTACACATTCTTTGAAAGAGAATTGTGTCGTAAATAGTACAAATTCGAATAGCGGAAGTGGAAATAATAGTTTAAAGTCAGAGCATAAAGATCGAACATTTGAACGAACTGGTGGTGGCAGCTGTGTAGTTGATCAGTCATATCATTTACATAGGCGTGGATCTCCAAAATATTGGGAGCTACCGCCTCCACCGCCCGTATCCGCCTATTCACAATGGGATCAACATTATTGGAATTTACAGCGAAGTCGTGAAGAACTACGATTGATGGATTATCATCGAAGGCATCATGATCCGTATAGATACGGTAGCAATGGTACATTAAGTAATTCACAAATAGATTTATACGGGGGTGGAGGATGTTGTCCACCACGTTATCCTCCGTATCCGCCATATTGCCTATGCGACCAACGGAATATGTTGGGTCCAAATAGTGGTAGCGGTATACTAGACGGGGGTCGATGTAGTAGCAGTGGTAACCACCAGGTGTGCAAAATATGTTTATAAACTTTTTAGGATCTGACGTATAATTGTATAAATTTATTTTAATTATAACTTTTATTTTTATTTTTTATTCCATAGAGGCAAGATACTGACGAACGTTTGAGGCGACTTCAAACTGACAAAGAATCATTAACGTTACAAGTACAAGTATTATCGGAACAAGTGTCAGCTCAGCACGAAAGGATAAGTGAATTGGAGACAAAACTTACCGAAAAAACACAGCTGATGAACAATATAGAGGACTTACTGCATCGTGTAAGCCAATTTGCAACTACAGTTAGCTGCGAGATTGACAAACAAAAAGTATCCTATCTCTTCTTACACTTTTAGTATTTCTTCTTGTAGTTAATCAATGCACGAACATTTTGTAATCGTCCCAACAGTATTTATGTATATATATAGTCATACCAATCAGCATGCTGTAGTTTCAATATAAATTTGATCTAAAAATATAAATTTGGGCGACCAAAATCAAATATATTTTATTATTTTCAAACATTATTACAGGAAATGCTATCACGTTCATCTCTTGAGACGCAAAAATTAGAACTACTCTCAGCGATGAGTGATTTGAAATTAAAACAAGCGGCATTAGAACGGGAGAATTTAGATTTACGAACGACCAATTTAAATAACAATAACATTAGTAATAGTATTAAAAGGCCGCCACTGGGGCCAAATAATGTTAACGCAATACGTGGTATGTTAACATCGACACCAACTAATGTACAACAGGTACCTACACATCATGGCAGCCATGGAAGTTTACAGCAAAATTCACTGTTGGCGCCAAAGGTTAGTGATTTTCAAAATAAATAAATACGTTTTGTTTTTTTAACATTAGCTCCTATAAAATCTTAGACTCCACCATCATCATCTAGACGACAAATTGATTTACATTATAGTAGTTTGCCGCGGCAGTCATTCGCAACCGGGACAAATTTGTCACATAGTGGAAGTGGTGGTGGAAATACAAGTAATGGTGGCATATTATCACTATCTGCTGTATCATCGCCATCGCAAACAAATCTTAACAATAGCATAAATAGTAGTACTAATAATAATTCGATTGATTTAAATGCAAATCCAGCAGGATCGGCAGCAATGGGTGGTACACCGGCGAATAAACAACGGAATGTAGCATTTGGTAAAATATTTTATGATCGTCAACAAATTCAGCAACAACCTTACTCAACAATGTCAGCAACATTTTTATCATCAATATTCCAACCATCACAACCACAATCACGTTTAAATTTATATCCGTTAAATGGTTTTCAAAAGCAAAGAGGGTTTTCGGTTCCTAATTTAGGTTTTTTAAACAAATTTTTTTTTTTTTTTAGTTCTTTATTTTTATATGGTTTTCAAACAATTTTTTTGTTTTTAATTTTATTAATTAATTTAGTTTTAATTTCAAACACTCAAAAAATTAATAATTAACCGAATGATTTTGCTTTTCTTGTGAATTTCTTTTTGTTTAATTAAATTTATTTTCTCTTAATCAAATCATATCGCCCCGCGGCCATGTCCATGAGAATTTAGTACACAAAAATTCCGCTAGCGCACTGTGTTTACACACATAAAGCGTTGCTTTTACTAACTTACATAAAAAATTCTATAAAAATCTTTTCATTTCCATCTTTTGGAGCATGTGGAATATTTATTAATTGTTTTAATTAAATTCTCTGGTAATATAGATATGAATTTCCAAATCATTTTTTTTTTTTAATTTTCCTAATTTTACATTTTCTGTTAACATAAATTAAAACATAATTCATCGAACTGAACACAATAAATTTCTTTCATGTACACACTTGTGTGTCTGTTCAATAAAAAAAATCATATTGCTTTTGTAAAAAAATTTAACGCAAATAGTTTTTTATATGATTCGTTTAGAAATATCGATAATATTGAAAACTATCTTGCTACATACTCTCTGCCTGTTGGTTGAAGACATTTTTTTATTTTTTATAATCTATTTCATAATCAATGGTGATTAGGTGTTTTCAACGAGAATAGATAGAATGGTCAGATTATTGCGAAAAATCGAATCGAGTTTTTTTAATCAAACCTTAATTGAAGATAAACAAGTTAAATTTTTATTTAAATTTGTTCTAAATTTTGTGCTAAACTCAAGCTTTAAATTTAACCTCAAAACTAATATCTAAACGTAAAATGAAATTTGCATTAAATGTGTCACATGTGTGTATGTACAATAGGTTTGATTTTAGTTTCAAGTTTAAATATTTTATTAGTTTTTAAGAGCTGGTAGACAATTTTGAGTAGGTATTTGAGGCAGCATGAAAATTTGTGTGACACTTCTTTAGCAATGTCTAAACACAAATTCAAACACCTGGCTAAATGGTAGCGGGGCATAATCAACCCTTGAATTTTTTAAGTTGCGAATTTTTTTTTTTGCAAGAAATGTCCTTGATTTATTTTGAAATTTTAATACCTTTAAATTTAGTATTTAACAAAATATAAAATAAAAAAGCCAGATCATTAAGTCGGGTCTAAAATGTTGCCAAAACTATGTAATAAAGGTATTACACTAGCTATGACAGTAAAAGTATAACGAGTTCTCGAACGAGGTCATAAATAGGTATGGTTACTGCTGAAGCTACTATATGATTGAAGAATTAGAAACATAGGCTACATTTTCATCTTCCAGTCAATCCACATTATGTCCTGAAGGTATTGTTAGAACAAACGGGTTATTTACGGTCGCATTTGATAACTTTGGTCGATTTCTTGACACAGCAACAGGTAAAAAACCATTATACGACACTGTTGGTATAATTTACCAAAACGTTCCTCTGGTAGACAAATCCAAAAATATATATCGGATAATGACGAAGAAGAAAATGAAACTGCAAAAAATTTTAGCAATACACAAATGCGAAAAAGACGACGAAAATTTGATGCAGTTACTCCCAAATTGGATTCATATTGACAAAAAAAAATATGAATGGTAGAAACGTTATTACCACCTACAGATGAACGACGTTCCATAATTCCAGAATCCTTACAATTAATAAAAAATGTTGATATACTTTAGACGGCTGTCACATGCATTAAAAATTCCGAATACTCCGATGTGAGTTGGGTTTAACAGCAAGTTTATACTAGACTTTAATACATCTAAACAAAAAATTTGTTATCTACTTCTAAAAATATTGTTCCCGAAACACTGAAAGAAAGCCAAAAAATCGCTGAAGTAGTCTCATATTGAAGTTACGTACGACTTAGCTATCGCTAAAGTTGCGATGGAAATTCAATCTAGTGAGCAGCCATTATTTGATAACATATTTATCCATTTAGGATCTTTTCATATTATGCTTGCATATTTCAAAGCTGTATGTAAATTTATCGCAGGCTGTGGACTAATGAATATTGCTGTTGAAGGTCAAATAATAGCAAATCTATCTGTTGATTCATTCCTTCCAGGCAAGCACTTCAATAGATGTAAACGATTACACTCACTGATGGCAGTTGGGTTAAAAATTTTGCATTTTTAATTTTTCTTGGAAAATGAAAAAATAACGATTCCAGAAAATTTACGTATAGAGCTGATAAAAAATTATCTTATCGTGTTTTATCACAAATTAGTGATGCCTCAAACCTCATATCAAACCTGTTTGAATGGAGCTTATGGTAAAACGCCAGTTTTATATGACGTATGTATATATATGGGGCATTCTCTGTCAAATCGGTCACCCTCCCATCCTCCCCTGCACATTTCATTTTTGAGGATAAATAACCTTTTTTGGGCCCAAATTTTGCTTAGAATGTCTACTTTTTAATGCCGTATGGCATTTTTATGGCGTCCTTGAATTCTCAAAATGGCGGATCATCTGCTAAGGAAGTTTTTAATGTTTAATAAAATTGATATAAAAACGTAGTTTTAACTCTGTTAATTTACTCAAAAGTGTTTTTGGTGTCATAGATTACACATTTTTTATTATTTTTTTACAATTCCAAGATGGCCGCCAAAATTGGCAAATTTTTCGACGTTGATAACGATAGTTAGAAACATGTCCTAGAAGGTTAGAGAATAGAATTTTAATATTTAAGACGGCGGACACAAGATGGTGGTCGAATATGGCCGAAAAAAGGCTAATTTTTCGACATTTATAAAAATCAATACAAATTCGGTGTAGGGGTTTTCGGGGTCGGTGATCATTAATTTACGGTCAGAATTTGAAAATTCTAGACGACAAACCCAAAATGGCCGCCAAAGAAGGTAAATTTTCAACGTTTATGAAAATCGATAAAAACATGATCTAGCCGGATTTTGGGGTCGCTGATCACGAATCTGAGGCCAAAATTTAAAAATTCTCTCACAAAACTATCAGATTCTCGTTAAAAAGTGTTATTTTTAGACATTTCTTGAAAAAATATCTAAAAATAACACTTTTTATCGAGAATGTGGTACTTTTTTGAGAGAATTTTTAAATGTTGGCCTCAGATTCGTGATCAGCGACCCTGGAAACTCCTAGATCATGTTTTTATCGATTTTCATAAACGTTGAAAAATTGACATTTATAGTGGCCATCTTGGGTCCGTCGTCTTGAATTTTCAAATTCTCGCCCTAAATTAATGATCCCCGACCGCGAAAACCCCCTACACCGAGTTTTTATTGGTTTCTATGAATGTCGAAAATTTGCCTTTTTTCTGCCATATTCGACCGCCATCTTGTGTCCGCCATCTTGAATATTAAAATTCTGACCTAAAATACGTGATCGTAGGCTTAAATATTTTTTTAGGAAATCCGAATCAAAAATTTGTTGGATATTTATTCGATTTAGAACAAATAAAGACGAATGAGCCCTATATGTTACCACATATATTTAAATATTTTCGCATAATCACATATTTTTACATATTTCAACTTATTTTATGTTTTAGCAAATATTTTTTGATTTTTTCCAAATATTTTAAATTTTTTCTATTAATTAGCTTAAAATTTGATAAAGCAAAGACATTTAAGTCAATTTTTTTTTTCCGAAACTTAAAAGATTTTAATTTTTCCTAAACTGCATAATCAAGTTAGATCAATAAATTAAGAACAAACCAAACGTAGAATCAAAATTAATTATTGAGGTTTGATGATTCGGAGTTCTTCTAGAAATACAAATTTTGGGATTGTTGTCTTTATTCGTGGACCCACCAGCAGGAGGGCTGGTGAACGTTTTATTCAAAGAGTTTATACCGACTGTTAATTTGTGAAAATGTAGTTGTTGTCGTTAAGAATGGTACTGACAATCTGGCTGGACAATTCCTGACCTGAGCAGCCTCAGAATTGTTGAAAGTTGCATTAAAACATAAGCAAGGGATGTACCTATATAGTTTGAATTTATTTTAACATGTATTTTAGACCTATTTAAGTAATAAAACAAATTTACAGGCAATTTGGCTTGACCTAACCTGTCGTAACGCGAATGTAAAATTGCTTTTATTATTGAGTGTTACATTTAAAATATTTTATACCGCCTGTCATTTTTACAGTATATTTCCAATGCTATTGAAACATAAAAAAATTAAAGCCACCCAAAGATAGATCGACCTGGATCGTTTAAATAGGTTAAAAATACCTGTTAAAAAAATTCAAGCGGTTTACTTCATTTTGAACTGTTTATGTTTTACTACCATTTTAAATAATTCTGGGGCGGTTCAGGCCGTGATTTGCCAAGCTATAGGTTTTCGATATCATTCTTAGAACTACATTTTCACAAATTTTGAGCTAGCATAAAACTATTTTAATAAATCATTCACCAGTTCTTAGACTATATACCTTTATCAAAAATGATATAATTCTCGTCCAGTGAGACATTTATCTGATTAGTCCAAAATTCTCAAAATTTATGTGAAGGATTCTTTCGAAATTTAAATGAATCAAACAAGAGTATGTTGATCTCCAAAACCATAGAAAATGCAATTCGACCCCATTTTAATAGCGTGAATCGTATCAACTCTCACGGTGCACTTTCGAGGTAGGAACCGTTTACGTGACCAAACTTTTAAATATTGGAGATGTGGAACCATTTTTGGACTACCTATCCAGCCCTTTACAATAGAGGAGAATTAGTTAGTACCACTTTACAGCCAAAATTTTGTAGATACTTTTTTTTAATTAGTGAATTGAAATCCTCTTACGACAAGTCCCAGTTTTGGCTTTCTTTTCAAATTTTGACCACAAGTTTTTCATTTTAATCACATATTTTTAGCACATATTTTGCAATTTTAGGTACATGTTTTTGATTTTTTAGCACCTAAAAATCCTAAGCCTAGATCAGCGACCCCGAAAACCTTCTAGGACATGTTTCTAACGATCTTTGTGAACATCGAAAAATTTGCCAATTTTGGCGGCCATCTTGGAATTGTAAAAAAATAATAAAAAATGTGTAATCTATGACACCTAAAACACTTTTGGGTAAATTAAAAGAGTTAAAACTACGTTTTTATATCAATTTTATTAAAAATTAAAGACTTACTTAGCAGATATGGTCCGCCATTTTGAAAATTCAAGGACACCATAAAAACGCCACACGGCATTAAAAAGAAGACATTCTAAGCAAAATTTTAAGCCCAAAAAATATTATTTATCTCAAAAATGAAATATGCAGGGCGGGTGGCCGATTTGACAGAGAATGCCTCATATATATCTCTTTTAACTATTCCAACATTTTTTGTAACAAGATAGCTGCCTGTCTATTATGTCACATGGTCTTTCAAAAGCCAATCGCACCGCAGTACGCTTCATCCGCCAATCGCCGATATACGCTCTCCCTCACACTTCAACCTACTCATAGCGTTACTCACTCGCCCTCATGTACATACAACATTCCCGATCACCTGGAAGGTAGAGAGTTCCACTAAAATGACCTCTCTTTTTGAAAATATGTTTTTTTAGGTATATTCAGTTGCGAACAAAATATCTGCAACTAATGCAACTAAATAATTCAAAGTAAAGGCGTGTTTTGAGTTGCATTCGTTCGTTCGTTCTTTCGTTCTGTATTTTTTTTTTAATCAATCGTATTCCTTGAAATTGACGTTATTTTTCGTTCGTGTTCCTTTGATTGGATTAAAAAAAAATTCAGAACGAAAGAACGAATGAACGACTGCAACTCAAAACCTGCCTTAATATTCAAATTAAAATCGCATTTAAAATATTTGTAGGTATGTTATTTTTTAATTTAAGGTTATTAACTTATAAATTACACAATAGAACTAAAATTACTTATTAATTACTTTATAAAAGTACATATGATTGTTATCCAACAGTTGCAAATGTTTTGTTCGCAACTGTATATTATTCTATCTAAAACGTTTTACCCACTGAAAAACGAAAAGAAAAATCGGAGTTAATTTTTTCGATATAATGCCAAAATTGTCGATTTGATTTCGTTAAAATCTTTCAGTTCTTGACCGAATGTAATAGTTAATGCTATTTTCAGTTTAAAAAATTCAAAAAAATTTTTAATTGGCCGAGGAAAAGGAAATGATAATTTAATTTTTTTCGTCCGAAACAATTATTTGGAATAGAAAAAATTTAATTTTCATTTTCTCAGTCACTTAAACATTTTTTTGCATTTTTTAAATTGAAAATAGAATTGTGTGGTACATTCGTCTTAGCTTGCCTCAAATATATTTTTTAGAAATCTACGAAATTAAATTTTGAAACCGCATGGCACCATTTTAGACCCGACTAAATGATCTGGCTTTTTTATTTTATATTTTATTAAATACTAAACTAAAACGTATTAAAATTTCAAAATGCCTCAAGGAAAGTTTTTGCAAAAAAAATTTCGCAACTTAAAAAAATCAAAGGTTGACAATGCCCCGCTACTATTCAGCCAAGTCTTTGATTTTGAGTTTAGATATTGCTAAAGAAGTGTCACACAAATTTTCATGATGCCTCAAATACCTACTCAAAATTGTCTAACAGCTCTCCTACTATAAGCTCATTGAATTAAGAACATTTTAAAGTTATACATTTTTGATAGAATTTTAAATTTCTAATAATCAAGTTCGAAAGATTTATAAATTAGAGTATGATATTTCATTAGTTCAGGGAATATAAAAGCTGATGAACTGGCTTGACGTGGTTCAACGGACCATATTTCAAAAAGCAGAAAGGATATTGAAATGCCTCTTGCGGTATGCAAACTACTGCGCCAGGAGCAAGCTAGTAATTTGACGAATGTCAGATGGCACCTCATGCGTAATAACTCGGCAGGTTTGGCCAAAGTTAGACTTGGCGAGATCTAAACAGTTGATCTCACTTCATGAGAGTCAGATCAGTGTGGTTGTTGGAGTGATTACGGGGCGTTGTCTCATAGGCAGGCATGCGAGTGGACTTAGTTTCTTCTCACATGATTACTATCGTAGCTGCAAGGACGAAGAGGCGGAAGAGACAGCACTTCATGTTCTTTGCACCTGCCTTTGTGTCAGGCACGAAACAGACTAAAGTTTTTAGGGGTACCCTCTTCAATGACCTGACGGACCTCAACAGGATGGGCGTCAGGAGTATCCAGCGTTTCGTTAACTAATATTCTATTCTCATTTATCAGAGATTTTAACTATTATAAATTTCACTAAAATTGGCGATCTAGTCGTTTAACTTGTTTGCCTCTGCCAAATTTAATTCTAGAAGGCTTTTTATGCATCCATTTAAAGGCTACATTTAAAAATAATTCTTGTAAGGTCTCCAAAAACGCTTAGGAATGATTTAAAATCTGAGTACACAGTACCTAGTGGCTGTTATTTATGTGGGAAAAAAATAATTTGATTTGTTTTAAGTTGTCACTCCTAGAAAGTACAGGTTTGGATTTAAATAATGCGTGCCACCGAGCCTACCAAAATAAGGAAACCCCAACGGTTTTACATGTTTTCTACAATGTTACACTTTGCCACTGTTTGGTTAGTCCTTTTTTTGACGTGATAACGTTCTACACTCTAGAGCTTCATGTTCGGGAATTGAGCGACACAAAAATTTGCCCTTGATCGAGGGAACTCATCAATAATTAGCATGATTGCATAGGTTGTACCTTAAACTTCATGCCTCACGCTTAATATTATCACAATAACGCCAAAAGACTGCAAGGAAAGCCGCACCGCGAAACCCATCTAATGGGGGAGCAATTCTGAAGTCAAGTTTTGTGTAAAGATACCCTGGGAGTTAATTAATTGTAAATTAAAATAATTAATCTCCACATAACTTTTAATTAAAATTACAAACTACAAAATATCGATTTACAATGATTGAGAGCACTGTAGTGAAAGAACGCTTTATCTGATCGGAGCAATTCTCAAGTCAGTTTTTGTATAAAGAAACAGTGGCGGTTAATTAATTTTAAATTAAAATAATTAAATTGGACAACAATTTTAAATAAAATTATAAACCACAAAATAGCGGTTTACAATTACAATGGTTGAGAGTACTATAGCGAGAGAACGGCTCACCTGATGGGAGCAACTCTGAAGTCAATTTTCTCTGGCAGTATATTAATTTTAAATTAAAATAATTAATCTCCACATAAACTACAAAATATCGATTTACAATGGTTGAGAGCACTAAAGCGAGAGAATGCTTCATATAATCGGAGTAATTCTAGTGTTCACATTTGCGTAAAGAAACAGTGGCGGTTAATTTATTTTAAATTAAAATAATAAATATCCTTGAAGCTAATTACAAATAAAATCACGCAATACACCTAAGGCCGCGTAGGCGACACAGCTCACCCCGAATTTTTGTAATTTATTGATTGTCTTTTAGCAATAGTTGAAATCGGGTAAAAAGTAACTTTAATTAGACATTTAATGTGTGAGGCGTCCGGTTATCTAATAACACGTGTCTCTTCCATTAATGTCTCATTTCAGATACGTAATTCTTAAACGATTTATTCGGGTAGCAGCAACTGCCTTCTCTTATTCTTCCTCCCTTCTCTACATTTATAAAACGCAACGTCTGTCTGTTTGTACAGAATAATTTTTAAATCTAAGAAACCGATTTTGGCGGGACTTTCACCACGGGATATGGTTTTATCTCCGGAAGATTTTAAGCTATAGTTTTTTTTTAAAATCGGTTAGGTAGTTTCAGAGATATAATGAAAATTTGTAAAAGCTGACAATTTTTTTTTGTAAGCGATATCTTTTCATTGTTTAAATTAAAATGAAGTTCCGAAACAAACATAGAGTTTGCTGGAATTTTAAGAGGTCAATTCAGAAAAGCGAGTCACAACCGTCTTAGAATTGCTTGCATCTTTTGACGGTTTGTGTAGGTACATTGGTTCTACTTGGAAATTTTTGAAACAAGAATTCGCCAACAGTTACCATTATCATAAAGGCCATGGCTGTTAAATCAATTTTCTATTTACTCAATTACAAGTTTATCTTGAAAATAGTCAACGAGTATTATTTAATACCCGAGGCAACTTTTAAGGAAATTATACATCAGGTTAAGAGATCGAAAACCAAATGTTATTCATTTGAAAAAGAGTAGATGAAATTATACACCCAGCCATCGTCTACATTTTGTAAAAATCCAAAAATTCGATCATGAATTAACCTTGTCCTTACAGTCGCTCCTTCAGGTATTACATCTAGCTCTACATTTTTACAACATGGAAGATCGAGTTGTAGATTGGAGTTATTATTGTAATTCACCCATGTGCCTCATACCCCTACTATAAGATTAGCTGGATTAGTCGTTCAAATTCGCGGGATATGAAAATGATTTAAAATTCTAGGATTATTCGAGAGATTTTTTTCAAAATATCAATGTTATTCGAGCATACTTGTGATTCTCGATATTATGCAAGGCTTTTCGTGGTGTTGCGAATAGAGAGTTGTGATATCGAGAAGATATTCTCAAACTTCAAGATTATTGGCATTATTCAATATATTTTCAGATTATTGGAAATTGTTTGTTTAATTCTTTGAGATTAGATTAGTATTGTTCGGTTTGTAGCATTGAGTCGAAGCTATGTAATTGATTTACCCGGTATTGATATTTAGCGTATTTACTTGAGACATTTACAACAACAATTGCACTAAATAATCCCTGAGAGGGATTAAATAATCCCAAATTTTGTTTGGGATTATTTAAATCTTATCCCATTTTTTAGTTTTCGCTCTTAGCGATAGAAGCCGCCAGATGTCATAACATGTTAAATTTATATTTTATTTCGAAAGGTTGGCTTTTGAAAATTAAATCAAATTGGCTATTTTCTTGGGAACAAAATAAAACCAAAATAATTCGAATTAAATTTTTGTTCATCAAAATACGCTTATTATTATTATTTGAGGATTTATTGATTTTCGGGATATTATGTGAAATAATTCTTGAAAGAGATGTTCAGAATTCTAATGTACAGATATCGATATTAATCAAGTTTAGAATATTTGAAATTTTCGTGATCCTCTAAATTATACAAAATTTGTGTTTCGTTGATTTACAGACTCTTGAAAAATTATCAGTGTTTACTTTAGTGTTAATTAGCGTTGAGGTGCACTTTGGTATACAGTTTATTTCACATTTGTGTCTTTCGAAATTTCTCGAGATTATCGAATCAAACCACAGCACTAAGCTAGATAACAGCCGCCTTATAATTGAGACTCTCTTCATAAAATATAGGTAAATTCCTATTTATTATTTGAACAATAGAACGTCGCAATAGCTTTTTAGAAAAATTGTAGCTTAACAAGATTCATATTATATTAGTCGGTTAATTGAAAAATCAGTTAATTGGTTATATATAGAAGGGTTACGATGGTAACAAATCATTTTAAGTAGCAAGCAATCGTTTAACTCCTTCCCTAATGAAACAATTCCTGGCCAATGATGGCTGTATAGGATTAAAAAATTTTCATTATTTGAAATTTTACAAAATGTTAACATGTTTTAGGCAGAGTTTTAATTTTTCGCTCTTTTTTTCGCTCTTTATAAAAAGTATCGCTCTTGCTCCCAATAATATATTTTTCACTATTCGTTTACGCTCTTGCTCTTTAATGATAAACACAACAACAAAATTATTTCGCTCTTTCAAAGTGATTTAAATTTTTATTTTTAATATCGCTCTAGAAACAGCGAGCGTAAAAGTTAAAAATATCGCTCCCAATCAATACTACAGAGCGATTGAAGAAAATGCATTAGGGAGCGATATATTAGGGAGCGATATTTTTTGTAATAAATGGAAGCGATATTTTTTGTAATAGGCGAATTGCTTGCTCTTTTAAAGTTCAATAAATGACATTTAGATAAAGTTCGGAAATATGACCAGCTAGGAAGGAACGTGGCTTTTTCTTAACCGATTTTAGTGAAATTTGACATGTGCGATGGAAATGGGATTCTAAAATGATTTTTAGATGAAGTTCTAGAATATGGCCAGTTAGGAATGAACTTCGCCATTTCTTACTCGATTTTGATGAAATTCGATATATACGATGGAAATGGGATTCTTAAATGATTTTTAGATAAAGTTCTGGAATATGGTCAATCAGGAAGAAATTTGGCCATTTTTAATCCGATGTTGATGAAATTCAGCATGTTTGATGGAAATGGGATCCTTAAATGATTTTTAGATAAAGTTCTGGAATATGGCCAATTAGGAAGGAACTTGGCCATTTCTTATCCGATTTTGATGAATATCAGCATACACCAGAGAAATTTAATTCTAAAATGAGTTTTAGATAAAGCTTTGGAATATGGCAAATTAGAAGAAACTTGGCCATTTTCAATCCGATTCCAATGAAATTTACTGGCCATATTCCAGAACTTTATCTAAAAATCATTCTAAAACCCCATTTCCTGCACAAATGAAAAATTTAAATATAATCGGTTAAACAATAATCAAGTTCCATCCTACTTGACCATATTCCAGAACTGTATGCAAAAATCAATTTAGAATCCCATTTCCATCGTATATGTTGAATTTCATCAAAATCGGATAAGAAATGGCCTAGTTCCTTCCTAATTGGCCATATTGCAGAACTTTATCTAAAAATCATTTAAGAATCCCATTTCCATCTAACTTGCTTTATTTCATCAAAATCGGATAAGAAACGGCCAAGTTCCTTCCTAATTGGCCATATTCCAGAACTTTATTTAAAAATCATTTAAGAATCCCGTTTCCTTCGAACATGCTGAATTTCATCAAAACCGGATAAGAAATGGCCAAGTTCCTTCCCAATTGGCCATATTCCAGAACTTTATCTAAAAATCAATTTAGAATCCCATTTCCATCGTATATTTTGAATTTCATCAAAATCGGATAAGAAATGGCCTAGTTCCTTCCTAAAAATCATTTAAGAATCCCATTTCCATCTAACTTGCTTTATTTCATCAAAATCGGGTAAGAAACGGCCAAGTTCCTTCCTAATTGGCCATATTCCAGAACTTTATTTAAAAATTTAAAAAACATGCTGAATTTCATCAAAATCGGATAAGAAATGGCCAAATTCCTTCCCAATTGGCCATATTGCAGAACTTTATCTAAAAATCATTTAAGAATCCCATTTCCATCTAACTTGCTTTATTTCATCAAAATCGGATAAGAAACGGCCAAGTTCCTTCCTAATTGGCCATATTCCAGAACTTTATTTAAAAATCATTTAAGAATCCCGTTTCCTTCGAACATGCTGAATTTCATCAAAACCGGATAAGAAATGGCCAAGTTCCTTCCCAATTGGCCATATTCCAGAACTTTATCTAAAAATCAATTTAGAATCCCATTTCCATCGTATATGTTGAATTTCATCAAAATCGGATAAGAAATGTTCCTGAGCATTTTAGAAGGTTTTGAATACCGTTTGCCGTAATAACAAGAGCAAGAGCGAAATAATATTAATAACGATTTTATCCATCAGAGCAGAGCTTATTTGTTTTTTCAATATAGCTCAATAACAAAGAGCGAAAATATGGTAATACAAACGCAATAGCGGAAGAGCAAGAGCCTTATAAATAAAAATAACGCTCCTGCTCTTCAGAGCGATATTTTTTGTTTTACAATATCGCTCCTAATGAAGAGCGTTTTAATATTTTTTATTTTCGCTCTTGAAAAAGAGCAAGAGCGAAGAGCGAAATGACATCCCTTTTTAAACTCTGGTTTTAGGTCTTTGAATGCTGTACGTAGAGCTATAAAAACTGTTTGTATTATTTTAAGTTATTATTTGTAAGGTTAATTTACAAGATTTAAAAAAGTAAAATGTTTATGGTCAAAAGAAAAATGTTAGGGTTGAACAAAGTACAGAATATGTAAACAAAAATGTTTTCTTATTTTCAGAGGCTCGGTCGCACACTTTAAAATCAACATTTTTCGAAAGCAAAAATGAAACATTTCTTAGGCCAAACCTGTACTTTGTAAGGGAGGGAAGGTAGGCTCATGGTTGCCTTTGTTCGTTCGTGAATTCGAATTTTGTTAACCAATAGATTCCTCGAAAATCGGGCTCTTTTTATTTCCTGTCTCTTCGATTGGGTAAAAAAAAAATTAACGGCAACCCTGAAACTGCCTCGAGAACTAAAATTGCATAAAATTACACGGAAAAAAATAAATTGGTACTCAGCTAAGAAAACGGACTTTTAATTCAAGAAAAAGTACATTTTCTTGAATTAAAAGTCCGTTTTCTTAGTTGAGGACCAATTAATTTTTTTCCGTGTAATTTTATCCATACAAATAAGGGCCACCCTAGTATAGACGTATTAAAGAAAATTGATTCTAACCTTGACACGCTGTCGTTTCAATAAACGTTCCAAACCCACAAGCTAAATAAAACGCTGCCATTCCTTCGGTACGAGCAAGCTACAATTACCAAATTTCGGTGCCTTAGTTATTTTATTTAAAGCCCTAGGTATTTTTATAGCATCCTCTAATTCGCCTGTCGGGATCAAAAACCAAAAAATTTAAAGAACTCAGTGTCGATGGCTTGTTAGCCCACAGGTGAGACAAATAAAAGACAAATGTATCTTAAAACGATTTGTGCAGTTGATTTGGTTTATCCTTTATGAACAAAAAAATTGTATATCGTAAATATTTCAGTTCTTTTTTAACGTCGTCAACAGCCCCTTAGCGAATAGAATACTCCTTTATTGTAACTAATTGTGATTAATACTATTCTCTCTAGTTCTGTATATTCTCAAACGTTGAATCACACTGCTAGAAGCAGCTTGGGTTTCTGTAGGTTTTGAAAATAAATGAAAAAATTGCAAACACGTTGTCGACGTACCTTCTTCAAATTCTTGCGAATATCATGTGTGATTAGGGCCAAGTTTTGAGAATTCGCCTACTAGCCATTTGGAGATCTCTTCACACGGATAATTATTATTTAGAGACGACGTTTCTCATTTAATTGCCTTGCCTGGCTTGTGTAACTTAATTTTGAAATAATTAGAGTGAACAACATTAACTTTCTCTGCAAATAAGGAACAGAGATCGCAATGCAATTCTCATTCTGTCAATTATCCTCTCTTATTATAATGTAGTTTATCCATGTTCACCACAGAATGTATTTATCCGATTTCATGTAGATTTCACATCTTTGTGCCTCAAACTCTGGATATTGTTGTGTACGTTTTGGTTGTTGTGGGTCTCATTTTCTCTGAGTGGCTCTAATATTGCTGATTTTGACATTAACTTTACTTCTGATTTTTCCTAAGCTTTCAGTTTCTTTAGTGCGACCTCTTAACGAGATACAACATCGCTAAGAGGAATTTATTTCGCCCCACACAAAAATTGAGACCTTTCAACAAGCAACAAAATTTGCACGTGATATTTTCTTTTACATAATCTAGATAAGTTTTGGAGGTGGCTTCCTCCTCTTAAATCTTTTAAAAGCGTTATTTTGCAAAATTTTTAAATAGACTTGGCTAGAATTTAGGATTTAAGGATTTGCCAACAAATTCGGTTTTTTATCAAATTTCTGAATATTTCTTGAAAATGTTCTTAGATGATTCATGGCAATGGTTTGCTATGAAAAAAACCTAAATTCTCGGAATTTGGCATAACTTCACAAAATTTCTTTAATTTTGAAAAATTTCTGGTAGATTCTAAATTCTGATAATTTCAAACCCAGTTTGTAACCATTTGCACTCAAAGAAAGACCTATATAAGCTTTTTTTGAGTCTATTGATTTAAACGGCCTCATATAGTCAAAAACAATTTGTTTTTAAAATTTTTGTTCCAATGCTTCTCTTAATTATTGCTTTTGGGGACTTTGAAAAATTTTCAGTAAAAACCAAATCTCTTAAATAATTTGGAAAATCGGCAACAATTTCGAAAAAACGTTTAATCTCAAAATCTCACAAATCTTCAAAAATAATCTCGATACCAAGCCACCCTAGAAAATTTGAAATATTTCCCCAAAAATGTCATCTATGTAATTCAACATCCTCCAAGTTAAACAGTCTATATAGCACCATGCTATGAAAATTTCGGAAAAATCACTAATCCTATAACATGGCGCAGTGCAAACCCTTGTAAATTTCGAGGAATATTGAGAAACCCGAAAAATTTCGAAATGATCGAATAATCTCGAAATGGTTGAATCGTCTTACATTTCTAGAAAACTCTAGCTCAGATATTCACAAAAAATTTCAAATATTCCCGAAAAACTTGAATAAATTTGGAATCTTATAATAATCTTGAAAAACGAGAAACCACTAAGGATCTCGATTAATCTGAAAAATATCAAGCAGATTTTGCAAAACCTCGAATATTCTCGAAAATATTCAATAATATGAGCCGTTTATTTGGCACTCAACGCTATCCAACACTAACAATTTCGAAATCTAGATAAATCCAAAAATCTGACTTTAGAATCACATCTCTGTAAGATCACAAAACAGAATACTATACTGAATCGATCTCTAACCAAAACTCGAATAATCGAAAAATCTTTAAAATTTTAAATAATATCTACTACGTTACACTCCGTGCCAAACAAACCTCAAATAAGCTAAAATCTTCCTATAAAATATCAAAAATCTCGAAATAAATCGAACAAACTCGATTAAGCTAGAATAATCGCAATATTCTCAAGAAATTTCTAAAATTCCGAAAATCTCGAATAAAATTCGAATTCTAGTGTATATTTTCCTTAATATCTTATATTCTATATGAGACCACCCCAAATAAATCTCGAATAAGGTTACAAATCTCGAAGAATCACATAAAATATCGATGTACCTGTAAGTCAGTTAAACGAGTTTACAGAATTTTTTTCAAAAATGCGACAAAACGTTATTATGCAAGATATGTCCAGCTCTCGTAACGCGTACATACATAATTGTGTTTCCCTACAATTGCGTCTTTATAAATTGAGTTTTCGAAATCCATCGCTATGTAAAAACGAGAGATACATAATCGGCACTCAGAGGTTACCCGAGAGGTTACTCGAAATGTGAATGGATCACAATAACTGAAAATTTGCTATTGATTCGTATTCTTTTGAGAAATTATTTTTTTCACAATGTTTAATAAATAATTCAAATCGGTAAAGACCGGCTATTATCGGATCGATTAAATGAAAAGTTTAGATTAATTGGTTAACTTTAACCGTTTGTGAGTTCCCTACCTGTGGTGCGAATTCTTTCGAATTAGATGCCAAATAAAAAATCAAATCATTTCTGCAGAAATGTTCTCAGCCATTAGAAAACAAAATCAAAAGATTCCAATATTTGCGTAACAATTTCGACACTACATTTTATCTAAACTTGACAAATATGAAATGAAAATTTGCTAGATTTGCGATAGTTCAACAACAAGTCCATTGAATTTCCGAGGAATTCCTTATTTTGAAGCAACTTCAAAAAAATGGAGAAGAATAGCTGTGTACTGCAATAGTCATTGAAACGTCACATTGGAGTAGGTTTAGTAGTTTCGAATTTGTACAGAGAGTATTGAGTATAGGATTTTATATATTTTAGTAGATTTCGACAAATTGGAAGGTCTAGGATTTATTTCTCAAGCTCAAATTTAGGCTTGCTCAAGAACAAAAATCGAGCCAACATTTTATTTCGTCGATTTTTTCGGTGACACATATTTTCTTCAAAAAAACAAACCTACTCAATGACCCCTGTCCTTATTTTATAAAATATAGATCAGAGTATAGCAGTAATTGTAATGCTACAGCAAGCCAATTATTAAACGAAAAATGACGATTACCAAAATATTTCTTGCAAATTTAGAACAGAAATTCATTGAACCAAATAGAAATAAGCGCAGGTCTTCAAGTCTACTTCACCAACAAGGTGTTAATGCAACAACTTGCAGAAGGCACTTACTGGATCTTAGTATAATTCGACCAACCAATTCCCATACTAAATTTTTTGGAAATGTTACGCGACGATTATTTGGCGTTTATCGTAAAGTAACATATAAAACGCTTAAGTGTGGTACCTATGTAGTAAATGTTTTCAGTTTTATTTAAAATTACATATGAGTCCGAGAGACTTATCGCATGCATTTACGCAAGTAAAATGACCTATGCTGATTAGGGTTAATCATCTTCGGCGACATCGTTTTCAGTTTTTCAAAAAGGACCAAATAGGCAACAACTATTAAATCGTTCAAATTTTTTTGAATTTTATTTATCAATCAAATTAAATTAAGCTTTCATTTACAATATAAAATTTTTATTATAGAATTGATTTACTTTAAGTTAGATAGGTACATTTTGGATTTGACATTTTACAGATTTCATATTCCGATTATGATTTTAGTTTAGCTTTAAAAAAAAATTATATCTGGCCATTTTATCGTCACTTAAAAACAAAACTTTAACCGTCAAAAACAAATCACCTCCAATCTCATTATCATCATCTTCATTCAACATTTCGTTTTGCCATTTTTTTTTTCTTAATTATATAAATCATTATCATTTGATTGTTTGTTGTTGTATTCGTTTTACTTTAAAAAAAATAAATGTTCTTTTTTCTTTTTATGTTTTTTGTATGTCAAATTAGCAACAACAAACCCAACAAATGAAAAAGATGGGAAAATCCGTTTCCCTATTCGTATATAAATTCCATTTCCATACAACTTGTTGTTGCTAGTTTGTTGTTTATTTATTTTCTTTTATTATTTTGTTATCATTGTATGTACGTTTCTATACGAGAGAATGATAAGATTTTCGGGAAAAAAGCAGGAAAATTATTTTAAAATTCAAAAGTATTTTTTTTTTGTATGTAGGTAAATAAAAATTTATTGTTTTTATTTAAAATTGCAAAAAAATTTAAATACGAAATTGTGACAATACCAGAGAGAGAGAGGCTCAATTTGAAATTAAAATTTTGTGAATATAAAAATAATTTCCTTCTCCCCTCCCCATATTTTATTATGTCTCGTTGTAAACAACAAATATATACTTATATACAAACTAGTAAACGCGAAATAAGATTTGAATTTCATTTAATTAAAGATTTTTATTTCATTATTTATGCACATACACTTGCACAGCCGAAACAGAAAAAGTGATTGACGATTTGTCGGATGCGCCCCGCAGTTATACACCCCAGCCGACACCATCACCGCTTTTGGGCACAAAAAACCATAGTAATTCATCGAAAGGATTACGCGGTATTTTTGGTAAACTCAAGCGAAGTAATAGTGGAAATTTAGAGGATTTACCGCCAAATGGTACGGACGAAGGGAATTTTAAAAGGGGTGGAATACGGTCGACTGCCGGTCCTCGTTTAGGTGGATGGACACAAAGTCAACAGAAATTGAATGAAAAACCATTTTCGGAATGGGATATTGAGGCGGTATGCATTTGGCTCGAAGAACTCGGTTTGGATGCGTACGAGAGTGATGCACGCCGATGGTTGAAAAAAGGCGCTAAAGAATTGGTATCTGCTTCACCGGTCGATATCGAAAAGGAGCTTAACTTAAAAACACCGTTGCATCGTAAAAAAATTGTACTTGCGATCGCCGATATGACGGGTAATTGTGGTGAGGATGATTTATTTCGGAATGCTGGAAAGTTGGACACAAATTGGATATCAAAATGGTTGGAAGATGTTGGCCTGCCACAATATAAAGATGTATTTCTAGCGGCACGATTGGATGGCCGAATGTTACACAAATTAACAATGGATGATTTGGCATCGTTGCACATAACTTCGATGCTGCATGTGGCCAGTTTACGGCGAGGGATTCAAGTAATGCGTGAAAATTACTGGAATCCAAATTGTTTGATACGACGATCGAGCAGTGATGATACAGAAAAAGTGCCAATGTGGTCTGCTCATCGTGTAATGGAATGGTTAGAGGTGATCGATCTAGCTGAGTACACACCAAATTTGAGAGGGGCAGGAGTTCACGGTGCCCTTATGGTGTACGAACCAAAATTCACATCCGAACTATTAGCCGAAATGTTAAGTATTCCCCCAAATAAAACACTGTTGCGACGACATTTAGCACTACATTTCTCCGAGCTAATTGGACGGGATATTATCACAGCGAAACGTGATGCAGAAAATACATTAGGATATGTTCCACTAACGATAACATCTAAAATAAAGGTAAAGGACAACATTAAATTTAGACAAATTTAGTTAACTTTAGCTAATTTTTATTTTCAGACGCCAAAAAAATCGCAATTTTCATTGAAACGCAAAAAAAGTAATACCAAAGGAATGGGTGGTGACGAGTGGAGTGATTACGTTTGCCCAATGGGTCCTTCAGGTGATCATCTAACAACAACTAATAATATAAATACTACTACTACTACCAATATTACTATCAATGCTACTACTACCAATGCTACGGTGTCTGTAAGTTTTCTAACCCATTCTAATACATATTTTTGTAATAATAATGAAATAATAAATTTTCGTTCATTATTGAAACGAAATTGGACATTTTTACGATTTTTTACGTAAAAATGTACAAATGTTTTCTATTTTATGATTTTCTTCTATTTAACACACCCAATAATACATTTAACAAAATTTCACATTATTTATATTGGTTTTGTTGTTGTATTTTGTGTGCTTGCATGGGTTTTTCATTTTGTTTGAAATAAATTTTAAATTTTACAATAATTTTAAATGGAATACTATACAACAGCATGTCAGCTTAATCGCGTCGTCGTCTATTTACGAGTAATTACCAAATCGATTTTCGAAAGAATGGAAAAAACGTGTTACCAGGACCACCACTTTCTGTTTCTCTTTACATATACGAAATGAAATACGTAACAAATTATCTTGAGTATAGACGGTGGTTATCTAAATTTATTGGAGTACATATACAACTTGCAAATTTGTGTTCCATTAAAAATGTATAAATCGTGACAGAGGAAATGAATTAAATTTCCATTTAACACTAGGAATAATACATTTAAAATGCTTTTATTCTAATTAAACGAAATAAAAGGACGAAAGTTCGCGGGATGAGGGATCATTAATTATGAATTTATTTTTTGTTTTCATTATTAAATTTGATAATTTGTTTGACTATTTCAAAATAGCATCTTTTCCGTTTCTTGTAGTTGTTCCTAGTAGGCAAAGAATAATTGTACAAATTGAGCATAAAATTGCTTTCCTGTGGAATGTTTTTGAATACGTAATTTAATTGTTTCGTCTTTGTGACTCATAATTCAAATAAAATTGAACCTGTAAACAATGGAAACTGTGGAAAATTAAGTTCTTATTGAGAGTTCCATTCCAGCAGCGCTTGAAACATTGTCTAATAATTTGTTGTGGCTTATATGTGGCTTTGTATAATAAATTTTCAGATTCCTTGAATAAAAATAAAACGGGTTTCTCTCAGTTCATCAAAAGTCAGATTGGCTTACACTTGTTGCAATTAAATGGAAGCTTCGTCGCAATTAAAAAACAGGAATGTGAAACAGGAACGTGCTGCAATTTGACTAAATTTGAAGACGGCAACCATAAATCAAATAACAAAGGATTTATGGGAACTATAAATCACATGGCTAACCTATGGCTCAAATCCCTCATTTTCTTCGTTTTTGTTTCTTCGCAAACAGATCCAAAATTAATTCATTAATTATTGAGGATTAATACAATAAATAAAACATCCTAGGTCTCTCATTTTTGATAAAGAAAAATTATTTTCGATCGATTATTTGCTGGTCGATCAAATAATTTTTCTTTAATAAATCTCAGTAAAAGTCCTTAAGCCAAAACTCTAGGACTAAAGCTCAAACCTTTTTTGAATTTTTATCTAGATAAAGATTACCCCAAAGCTAAAATTTAAATTGTGAAAAAATCGTAAGAGCCTTTGCCAGCCTGAACATTTTTTAATTATAATAACAATTAGAATCACAAAATTCGTTAAAATTATTAAAAATTTGGAAAATTCTTTAAAGTTGTAAATATTTGAGATTCTTATAATTGTTTTATGGTCAAAGTTTTAATTTTTCAGAACTCCAAATTCATTCAAATTTCAAACATTTTAAATTGGTAAAATTTAAAAAATTAAATTTGTAATTTTTTTTAAATTCTATGAATTTGTAATTTTTAAAATTTATTCTATTATAATAAATTCTTGACGTTATTTCATGAAATTTTTGTAACTTCTACAAATTCTTTAATTTTATAAAATTCTTAAGCCTTATATTCAAGGAATAAAAATAAAAATTTTAAAATTCCATCAAATTTTTAAAATCTTCTTAAAACTCGAGAAATTAGTGCCTTAAAGCGATTTAAATTATTAAATTTCCCGAAATTAAAATTAATTATATTCTTGTAATTCTTAAAACTATCAAACCACGCGATTCGCTTGCACCTGACATTTGACTGTAAATTCTGAAAATTTTTAAATTTTAAATCGTCTTCAAATCCTAAATTTCTTGACAATTCTCAAAATTTTTATTAACTATGATTATTGAAATTCTAATATTATTCAAATTAATTATTAATTTCGTAGATTTTTACAAATTCTTAAATTACACAAAATTCTTTATTCTCTTTAAAAATGCTTATTCTATTAAACTATATTATTAAAGACTTTTCAACTCAAAATTGGGCTCAAAATTTCTTGAATTTTGTCAAATTCTAAAAATACTTAGAAATCAATTTTGAAAAAATCTTTAATGTATTTGTTCCTTAAGAAGAAAAACATCCTAGACCATCGTTTCGTATAATATTTGTGAAAGTCGATCGGGAATAAAATATTTGAACCTAGCTCCGGAATGCCGTAATAGACCGCCATTTGTTTAATAAAAAATTATTCGTTATTGACATTGTTTTACCTACCAATTAAAATTATGACTAGAATTATGATATGTATGACTCTGAACTTACCAGTTTATTTGAAACTCCGAACTCAACTAAAATAAGTGAACTTTCGAGAACTGAAAACTGCAATTTTGAAAATATCACTGGACTACCTAGCCACAAATTAAACTTCACTCAGTACCTCCCCCCCCTCAACCCCCCCCCCCTCGACCCCCCCCCCCTGCTCAAAGTGTGAGAGGATATTTACTTAGGTTGTGGTCATTTAGCAGCAGTTTCAGGAACTTTAATTAATGTTTTCGTGTTTCATTATAATTCCTCATTATGTATTGTGAAGGTATTTCAAACATATGTACTGTACCACGGTTCACAATAAACTGACATCTGAAACAATAAACTGTAGATTTACGTTTTTGACTGATTTAATATATAAATTTCAATCGACTTTGTAACTTAATAATTTTTATGGAATTAACCAACAGAAATTGTATATTATTTCGTTGGAGACGTACCCTTGCCCTTATATCAACGATATATGAAATTTGTATGGGGTTATCGTACTTTCGTAAATAATTTTCCCCAAACATACCACATTCAGCGGTAAGTTTTATGAGGAGATTTCCGGTGATTCAAGTTAATTTAGATTTTTATTACATATAAATGAAAATATGCAGAGAGCTCGGTTGTTGAAGGCAAATTTAAATCTTTACGAATTTACGATTTTTTTTCATTCATTACAATGATTTTCCAATTGCTACTAAGCCTAAGATTTGTCCATCATATGAAATGCGCATAGGTATATTTCGAGGTTCTACTCCTTCCTCTTATGTACGTAGTATGCAAATACCATTTACGTAATAGCTTGTTCAGACTAGGGATTACTAATCCAATTGTGCCTAATTAAATTTACTTTTAATTTGGATTAACTTTTTTGACGTTTATACCACTGACAGACTAGGGATTAGCTAAGCGCGATTAGTGAAACGAGATTAGCTAATCCACCACAAATCCATATGCGTTGACAGACTAAGGATTAGTTTCTTGCAGAGAAATAAAATATTATTATGGTGATTCGCTGAAATATAGCTAGTAAATCAGCTGGACTCATTTTTTTATTCAATATTTCTAATATTTATACATTAAAACACACTAGATTTTCTTTTTCCTCAAAATTTATTCAGCACAAATTGTTTAAGATGTCATTGATTTTATAACTTCTATCGTAAATTCACGCCACTTGCATTTTCATTAATGTTTAAATAATTATTTCACATTGTAGTGCCACTTGTACCATCACTAAATCCAATACAACGAAATAAGCTCGAAAATTTTCAAGGATTAGTGCACTAATCTCGATTAGTTACTAATCCTCAAATAAAACGAGATTAGCTAATCTTCAACTTGACACACTACAGCTACCACTGACAGACTAGGGATTAGCTAAGCGCGATTAGTGAAACGAGATTAGCTAATCCACCACAAATCCATATGCGTTGACAGACTAGGGATTAGTTTCTTGCAGAGAAATAAAATATTACTATGGTGATTCGCTAAAATATAGCTAGTAAATCAGCTGGACTCATTTTTTAATTCAATATTTCTAAGATTTATACATAAAAACTCACTAGATTTTCTTTTTCATCGAAATTTATTCAGCACAAATTTTTTAAGATGTCATTGATTTTATAACTTCTATCGTAAATTCACGCCACTTGCATTTTCAGCAATGTTTAAATAATTATTTCACATTGTAGTGCCACTTGTACCATCACTAAACCCAATACAACGAGATAACCTCGAAAATTTTCAAGGATTAGTGCACTAATCTCGATTAGTGACTAATCCTCAAATAAAACGAGATTAGCTAATCTTCAACTTGACACACTACAGCTAATCTCGAAAAAAATCACTAATCGCGCTTAGCTAATCCCTAGTCTGTCAAGGGTATAACCTAAAAAAAATTACTAATCGCGCTTAGCTAATCCCTAGTCTGTCAAGGGTAAAGAGATAATCGCGATTAAAAATGGCTCTGCACATTGTGACTACTGAAAACTGTCAAAATCCTATCCTTTATTAGGGCATTTTGCATAAAATAAATCATACAAAATAAATAATATACACTTCAAACTTTTATTAGTAAATATGTATTAAATAAGTCTGCTAATATTAACTAAACGACAAGCAAAATAATAATTGAAATTATTGACGTCTCGAATAAAAAATTATTTCGCTCTAACATCGCAATATTTTAAGCGCTGTTTAATCTATAATTCAACCATAATTAACGTCACAGATTAACGTAGTCTCCATCGTTCACACTATAAGAAAATCTTGATTTACTAGTTAATCGAGATTACTAATCCTTAGTCTGAACATAACATAAATAATCTAAGAAACATTTGTTTTATAAAATTAATAAACTTTTTTCAAAAATGTTAGGACCTTTTCACACAAATTGTATGTCAAGGTTAACTTAATTAAACACTAAGTAGGCGCTGGGCACAGTACATAATACACATATTAGGGATTTTCCCAAATAGAATTCCAACGCTTGCTGACAGGCGGCTAAAATATTTCGTATGTAGTTTTATATGGTAAAACATGTGTTTGAATGTTTCATTAAATTATTAATTTCGACTAAATTAATTTTAAAATTTGATGTTTATTATTAATCGCAACATACTCAATTTTATTAATCATAAAAAAAAGTACAGGGACATCCACTGATTTAGACAAGAAACTTCTATTATGTAAACATGATTTTATTAGTTTTTGCATGTAAAAAAAATGTAATCAGCGCTGCACAAGCGTGGGGACAAATGAACTAAAATCGATTTTGGGAAAATCCCTCATATGTATTCGCCTTTAAAATGCCGCAAGAGGCGCTACGATTTGCACGAGCCAATGGTGGTAACCGGTTATTTATGAACCGCATTTATATTTAAATTCAAATATTATTGATAAATTAATTACCTATCTAAATGAATTTCATTTTTTAATTGCAAATAAACGATTATTTTGAAATAAATTCACTAAGAAACATGTCTAATTATGCATTTATTTACCGGTTGACCACCATTGGTTAAGTTGTAAAACCGTTCACCAGATGTCAGCCACTTTGCGTTAAAAGGCGAATAAGGTAATATAGGTAAATATATAATGCGCAGGATGTCAAAAAAATACAACAACAACAATGGCGGAGATCGTAACTGAAATGTTTATGAACTATTTAAACAATGATACATTGTTAATTATTTTGAATTAAACCGTGCGTTTTTTGGAGAGAACAGAGCGATTGTCATCTGAAAAGGTCTTTCTCAGATTTAATTACACTGGAAAAAATAAAACGAAACAAAATTGTATGCAAATCTTTCTTCAACTCAAAACACTAAATTTGATTAAAACAATTTGAATATGCAATTTCGAAAAGGGCACATGTCTGAAAAATAAAATTTTTCAGGAATTAAAAAAAACTATCTATTTTCTAAAGTAGTATATAAATTTATACAATTTATTTTAAGGTTAAGTGTAGGGTCAAAGAGTAATTGAAAATTATATAAATATTTAATGTTAATCTTTATTTTATATATTTTTTTATGTATTATTTGCATACGAGATATGCCCTTTTCGAAATTCATAAAATATAAAGTAAATTTAATTAAAAACACAACGTATAAACTTTATGAAACTGTTATCATAAGTATCAAAATCACTTCAGCGACAGATAGAGATATATCGCCGTCGCCGATTAATAAAATGCATTAAATTCGAAAAGGGCACATCTCCAAGAGTTGTGACCTTTTCGAAATTATCGTTACCCACCAGACAATCTCGACGCTGTAGCTCAGTAAGGCTACCGCGCAAAAGTTAAATTACATGAAAATATATGCGAATTGACAAAGTCGACGGACGGAGCGCATTAGAACAGTACTAAAATTAAATTATATTCAATATTTCACGCAAGAACGGATTGAAGTGTCACTTTGTGATGTGAAAAACTACAAAATGAGAGACATTCTTGTGAAGTTAAATGTTTACAAATTGAAGTGACACTTATTATCAAATAGTTTTAGGCCATGTTAGATAGTTTTAAATATTTTTATAATATCAAAACGTGCGTCGAGATTGTCAGCAAAAATTTTATTTTTACAGTACTAAATTAATTTTTGCGTTCCTTGCGTAACTCTGTCTGCGTTTCGTCGAGATTGTCTCTACCTTTATACAAACCGACACTGGTGGCCGTATCAACACCAGAAATGTGCCTATTTCAAACCAAGTAGGTGCAGGGATATATTTCCATCACATTAACGTGAAAAAACGGTTTTGTCAAAATTTTCGAGATGTGCCCTTTTCGAAATTGCATATTCAATTATATTTTATAATTACTTAATTAGAAAACAAAAAATTAAATAATTATTTATTTTAATTTATTAGCTTTCTTATTAATTAAAACAAATTATTTTTTGGTATAAACTTATAATTTGTAAATTTATTTATGGAAATATAAGCATACCTAATACAAAAACAAAAAAAAATGTTTTTATAATAATAATTATTATTAAACTTTTAATTAATTAAATTATTTAAAATTATATTTAATTACAATTCCCAATTTCAATTTAAGAATCATTAAACGCTTCGGTCATTTTGCTGTCAAATTTATATAAATCTGAAATATCTGACAAAAACTTCAGAGAGAAAATTTTGTGTCAGATATTGATCTGAGCCAATAAAAAAGCGCAACAGATCGCGATCTGAATTATCTGAAAAATAAAAAAACGCAAAAGGCCTTTTTTCAATCTCTCTGATCTCTCCGATATAATAAAAAAACGCACGGAAAGTCAGTATAATTTTTCACATAATGTTAATTTTATTCACTCAACACTCAAAATTATTACGCAAAACTCACAAACACGATTTGTTTGGTCACAAAGTCCGCCATATTAAAATATTTTTAACATAGATGCGCAAGAAAGAACGAAAATGAAACATCGGAGTATGTGGGCACCACAGTACACATGTGGGCACTGGGTTTAATACTCGGCAATTAATCAATTAATTTTGAATGTTTTGATTTTTGGGATATCTTTAAAAAATAAAAATACAGCTATATTTCCATGAGAATTTTACAACAACAATTGATCGCGACACGAATTAAATAATTCAAACCAAAAGTTTGAATTATTTAATTCATTCCTAATTTTAGTTATACCACCTAAAACTAGACGACAAATTGTTCTTTCTACTTGTTGTTTTATTTCAATTCGAAAAAATAATTCGCGTCATGTTTTCATGAGAAAAAATAATTCGAATTAAATTTTTCTCATGGAAATACAGGTAGCATTCTAACTTGTCCACTACTACCACCAACTTAGAGATTAGTTAATATTTCTAAGTAATAACGTTATAAAGGTCCCAAAAAATAACCTCAAGCCCTTTACTATTCGAAAGCAAGTAAACATGTTTTGGAGTACGTGGAACGAATTTTCATGTATACCGATATATGATTACCAGTCAAATAAACTGCTTGCCAGTAGCAGAACCGATATTGTATACTAATTACCAACGGCGTAGCGATTTGTATACTAATTACTAACGGCGTATGCTAATTACTGACGGCAATTTTTTTTTTTTGCTAAATCGCTGAATAAATTAAATTGAGGTTTCGTTCAAGCCAGTCATACAAAGGTGGCACTAGGTAGCTGGTAACCATTAAAATAAACTGTGCCTGCAATTTTAAATTACGATGTTTCATAATATTCTAAGAAAATTACACATAGGACCTATGGAGATACTAAACAAATTCCTAGAGTGAGGTCTGACCACTTTTAGGTTGTAGTATGTGAATTGCCGTTGCTTTCTTACTCGATTTCCATTTTGTTGATTTATTTTGAAGAGTGCGTATATACATTGTTAAATTGATGTGCATAAACGGTTCGCTTTCAGTTCGCAAAAAGCGAATTAACATTTTTCTTTAGAGGGATATATTTTATTTAAGTTTGAGAATGTATTAGTGCAAAGCAAAAAAGTGATACGTTAATAGTACGCTTATGCGACGTATTTTGCGAATTCGCTTAAATTGTTTAGCGGGATGTATGGTTTATTGTAAGCCTACTGCAAATAATCGATTACAATAAACTAAAGAAAGCTGTCTCAAAATTTTCAATACAAACATACAAGTTTTAACACTTAACTTCGAGTAAATTAAAAATTGTACACAGTTAACAATGCGATAAAATATTAGTTGAGTGAAATATCAGGATTTGGAACTAAAGCCTGTTCAACAACCGTAAGTCTAACATTTTCATATTGCAACATTTTAAACTATGTGTAGAATTTCTGGTTTACTGACCAAATTTAAAACCACTCAAAAAAAGTTGTTTGTATACATAATATGAAAGTGTGACTAAAAAAATGAAAGTCTTACATTTTGTGAATCAAATGGGCCAAATACAATTTCGGGTCGGTTTGGCGAATGCCACATTTTTAATTTTCTTAAGAGTAATTTATTTTTCGTCAATATCAGGAATATTATAGAGATTGCTTTATGAAGCTATCTATTGCCATAAACTGTGCAAGTTGTATTAGCGGCATGCATTGTGTACAAGTTTTATAAAAACTTCACTCTGGTACAATGATTAATACTTTGAGGGCAATATTACCGCCCCGGTGGCACAGTTGATAGCATGCTTGCTTTAAGCTCCGGAGGTCCCGGGTTCGATTCCCGGTGGGTTGTAAAAATGATTACGAAACTTCACTATGAAGCGGCCTTCTATGGGATGTAGCTCCAGCGAAAAAAAAAAGAAAAAAAAATGTTATGAGCGGCGCGGCCATGATAAACCAATTGAATAAGGTATGATTGACAGCTGTTTCAAATTCGTCTTTTCTTGCGCATATCGTCATTCGGTGCGATAAAATCACAAGGCTTCGTTGTTTTCACAAAATTTTCAGAAAAATTATCACCGCAAAACAATTCGATTTGTTTTGTTTGCTATGAACTAGTGTTTATAAAAAAAAGTATATCAAGTAAAATGCACCAAATGACAGAATTTTTTAGTGAAAGAGATAGCAATACATGTGCTTGATCATACCTACTTAAATTGGTTTATCATGGGCGCGGCGTGACTTGCAAAGAAGCTATGGGTCCACAGATAGCTATGACAATTTATTGTAACAATATTCTAAGAGTACTCTATAGTATCTGTTTAAACCCCTATTTAAGTATATTTTAACGTACTTCTTGTCAGTTTCTTTTGCCATTTAATTAACTCGAAAAGTTAAAGAGTACAATTTAGGTAAACAATAATTTATAGTAAGCCGGAAATTGATGTACTAAACAAAAGTTACCGACCAAACAGCGCAGTGGTGAAAGCTACGGTGGTTGGATCGGGAGGTACCGGATTCGAATCCCTATAGGGGCGGGATGCAAAAGGGATTTTTCATCATCTGATTACGATCGGTGATGACGATGAACACATCTATGACCCCCTGTTGAGAGTGCGGAATCCATGGGCCGACCCACCTTTCATGTCAGTACTATAGGCTGGCATGAAGCATTGCAATGTGCAGGTGGTTTAAACAAAAGCGGTTCTATAGCCGTACGTCCTCGAGTGGGCTGGCAACGGCGTAAGGTAGGACGTTAAAAGGGAACTGCGAAAGAGTTGGGAGTGCCCAGAGCCCCAGAAAAGATTGCAGAGATAGAGACAAAAAAAAAACAAAAGTTAATTCCATTTAAAATTATTTGTAAAATGCTTTAAAAATTCTATAAAATTTTATCTCGAAATTAGTTAAATTATTTTGTTACATTTAGATGACGAATCCGAAGGCACAGGAGCACGTTACAGGATCCGGGGTTGTCTCTCATCATCAACTGCAAAATAATCATAATAATTTGAATAATAATAATAATTCAATTATTATAACATCAGGGATCCTAACCGGAAGTGGAAGCACAAATCAGAATGCATCCGAATCACCAACAACATCAATCCGTAGTACAAATTCAAATTCCTAGCAGAAAGAGTTAATTATCAAATCATCATCATCAACGCCATCATCAATTTTATCACCATACAAATCATTAAATCCATCTTCCGTATCATCACCTTCACCCTCATCTTCAATGCCTTTCTACTATGTACAACGATCATCCTCGTATAATTTAATAAATGGAGCCTCATCTTTATCAATACATGGCTGTGGTGGTGGTGGTGGTGGATCAAGTATCGGTGCCGGAAGTACCGGTAAATCCTCAAATATTATAACCAATGACACAATAACAAATATTGGTGATGGTGGCGGTATTAACATAAACAATAGTAGTTTAATTACTACAGTGCCTATAAAAATAACAAATTCTAAAAGTTATATAATAAATAGTAATAGTAATAATTTAAGTGGTAACAACACAAGTAGCAGCAGTAATATTAGTAATAATTTTAAAAAAATAAAAAATTCATCATCATTTACAAATTATGCAATTTTACTAAATAAAATCACAAGTAATAGTAACAATAGTAATAACTACAGTGGCGGCCAAAATTCATCAACAACAACAACAACGGCTGGTACGAGTAACAGCAGTAGCAATAGTTTAATTAAAAAAAATTTATTAGAATCGGCATTTAATTCATCGTCATCATCATTATCATCAACAACGCTATCCCTGTCAAAATCAAATAATTCAATTTTAACATTAACAACACCCTGTGGCAGTAATAAAAATGATAGTCAATACGTTAAGGATTATTATGTTTAGTTTTGCGGCCAATTACAACAAGGTGGCAAGTTTAAATCAGACGGAGCGAAAGAGAGAAACAGAACAAACAAAATCTATGTTCCTTGTAAGTGAAATATTTTTTATTTTATTTTTTTATTTTATTCTGTTTTTCCTGAATTTTCCTATACAACGAACTTTTTCATATTTATTATAACTTAACCTAACGATTACTGAAAAAATAATTTTTTAACATGATTTTCTTACACTTCAACGATTTTTAAATCAAATTTGTTATATGCCGTTGATGTTTCCTTCTTGTTACAATTTTCTAAATTCTTGAGGTCGTTTTCTTCGCAATTCTCGAAAGAAATTTTTTGTTTCCAAACTCAAAAACTCAAATAAAAGACAAAACCAGCCACCATTTTAGCACTTCTTGTCTTAGGTAAACCCATTAAAATCAAGTGTTGTTTTTAGTCACATAAGTTTCATAATCATTAAACATTTTTACTTGTTTTTGCCGATTTGAACTGTATTCCACATCAACTTGCCTACATGGTATAATTCTACTAATTTTTGGTCGTCATCAGAAAAAATATGGTTAACTTCGATATTTTGATTGCTGCAAATGTTACAATATATTTAACTTGAGGTTCATCCAAAAAAACGAGATCCCCGGCATAAAATATTTTACAAGGTATTTCATCCATACCCTTTGGATTTTTCACTATAACTTCTTCGATTTTGAAATCAATTTTTGTCTCTGCAAAAAACAATTGGGCTCGTGTTCTCAGGTATTTTCATTATTCCTCTTGCTAACGATCTGTTTATTAAATATGCAGCCATACTTACAGATTCTGCCCACAATTTCTTTGGTAGGTTAGCGTCAAAAAGCATACTTTATTCCACGTTTAACTATAGTACGGTTATACGTTTTGTCATTACTTTTTGCTCCGATATACCTATAAGGAATTGTTCTTTGGTTTATTATACCACAATTGTTCAACATTTTGAAAATTCATGATTTATATATTCGCCGCCATTATCTGAGCGTACTATTTTCATTTTCCATTTCATTTGAGTTTCAACCATTCCTTTAAACTCTCGAAATTTTCCGAAAACTTCAGACTTTGACTTCATAAAATAAACAGGTAAGTATGTACTTTTCGATTATTCGATAATTTTGGTTTTTCAAGTTGTTTCCCCAAGAATGCTTGTGACGATCCCAGCAAGAAGAAAAATCACCCAACATATTCATCGAAAATTTCAAATCCGATTCCATTTAATTTATTTGCTATTCCAATAATTTTGGAAATAAAATCCTCCATTCCATCATAATTTTCAAGGTTTGTTGTAATAAGTGCCCTTGTCAGCCCAATTCGACGAGTAAGACCCTTATTCTCGAACATTTCTTTCAGCCTTTGCCATATTTCCCACGCGGATTTGCGTGATACAATATGCTCGTACAAGTTTGATTTAATGGCGAGAATCATTTTTGCCTTCGCCTTTTTCAATTTTTTGTTTGTGTCATTTTCGCCATCAGTACCCACATCAGTAATGCAATAATTATCAAGATCAGATGCCTCCAAATATCCACGTTTGATAATTTTCCGAACCTTTCAACTTTTCAATTGTCGATCCTTTTTCTCATTCATTTTCAAACAAAATGTTCTATTTGAAACTAGAAACTGGTATGAAGATTTTACTATAGTTTATATAATTAAAACTTCAAATTAACAAACCATGATCACCGATTAATTTTTAAACAAGTTTAGTATATGCCTGAGACCATAATCTGATATAAATAAAGCATTGATAACGCTTCTTTCAGGATATTTTATGGTTCTTTGAAAAGTGTGGATTTAATTGATTGATTTGAGTGTACGACCAAGACTAAGCAAGGTTCCCGGTAAGACGCCGGGTTCACCGTACACCATATTTACATATAACAAAACCGAAGGAAAGGAAAGGTACATATGTTAGTAACAAGGAATTGACCCGGTTCCAGACACCTAAGTAGTCGATAGTTAGTATGTTTTGGTTAGTAATAATTAGCACAAGACAATACAATTTCTAAACTACACGTTCGCTTGAAGTTTCGGGATGCTGAATGATGCTTTACTTCTTTAAAATAAACTAAAGAACTATTTAAACTCAGTATCATCTACCCACTCAAAAGCTCCCCGCCACATCAGACACCATTGAAACTCAAAAATACAGTCGTTAACCTTCCACCAAAACTACAGAACTACAAAAGTCCGTCCCGTGATGAAAGCGTGATAAAATGTGATAACACGAAATAAAATAAAAACAAACTTAAATAAGGTTAAAGATGACCCAAACTATACTTTTGCTGCAGTCGTTTCATGACTAATATTGATATTGATAGTCTGTAAAGTAGACCATACTCTTGAACTTGATGACCATACTACTTGAACACAACTACTTCTATATCAGTCATCATCTAAACTATGATCCTGCAAAAACCAAAACCAATTATGTATGTATATACCGGCTTACTTTGGTTATAAAAATACAAATGCAATTTGTGGTCAAAATTCAAACCGAAAATAATTTCTTTTATTTTATCAGTTGCCAGAACAACCTTATACCAACAAAACTTGGTTTAAAACCATTCCAAATGGCATAAAATACACGGTATTATTGTTATACAAATTCCCAAAGTAAGACTACAATAGAATGTCAAATATCAGGTAATCAGCTAACTGATAATTTCCTGGATTACAAACAATCATTCCAATCCATTCCCATTTGTATTTATATAAATATCCCTTAAAAAATGTAAACGGTAAAAACACGCAAACTCAGAAAGTAACAGTTAAAAATTGTACACATGATCTACTCAGAAACACACATTTATTAACTTGAATAAATCTGACGATATTTTATCACGGAAAATAGGGATAGACTTATAATTAAATAATAAATAGGATTAAGATCATTTTAAAAGCAAAATGGTATGACTGTTACAGCATTCATTTGCACAGTATAACCTTTTTCCTCCTTATTTTACAAATGACTGCTCTAACAGTCTTGACTGTTTTGGACTGTAATCGGTTAAAAATGTCGCGAGTCGTCGAATTATCGTTCAAATTTATTTTAACATCAGCATCTTCTGTATTAAATTCAAACTCTGGAATGCATTGTACATCTTCATGCCAATTTTCTTCGCTTTCATCAACGTTGCTATCCAAATTTTCAATTTCTGGTTCTAAATTTGTTTCTAATTCGTTTAATTCACTTTCTGTTCTGATCCAGATTTATTTGGTCCATAACCTGGATCTCCATTGTATTCCCCATCATCTGAGAAAGGGTCGGGTTCAGATTTATACTCGCTGACATCATCGCGTCTCCGTACAAAAGAGTCACAGCAAACGACCGTGACGACAGCAAACGATCGATCTAATACTCACAGCAAACGACTACTCCGAGGCACACATTTCTAACGACTGGAGAAAAGTGTATGAAACAATGGGCGTATCCAGCACATAGATTCCTCACTAAAAAAAGTAGATTTCTCACATCTTACGTGCTGGATGCAAAATATCTCACTAGAAAAATGTAGATATTCCCACTATTTAGTGAGGCAAAAAAATGTAATCTACATTTGAGTACCTAGATATTTCTTGGTTTGGATCTTCGCTTTTTTTGACATTTTTAATGGAACATTTTGTTACACGAGTATAGTGAAAATAATATCTCAGCGAAACTCATTTTTACATCGTTGTGCGCAGCCAACAGTGAAGTAGTTAAAATAAATTAAAAATTTAAAGAAGGGTCGGCTGAGTAATAGTTTTAAAAACAAAAAAAATTATAAATAAAAATTTATGAAATTTGATTCCATTAAATAATGTAATTTATGTTGGAAAATATTAAAAATTCTCATTATTTTATAGGTAAATTCTAAAATAACATGCGAAATTAAAAAAATATAAAAAATATTAACAACACCACTGGATATGTAACGTTATACCCATTTAAGGTACGAACTAAGTAGGCATATTTACAAAGAAATATCGTTTTTCCTGTTAAAGCAAAACAACAAAAAAACTCGATTTTAAATTTCAATTTGTTCGAGGCAAGCTAATGACATTAAAATTATCTTAAATGTTATCAAATGTTCTAGTACTAGTGTGTTATCTAAATTAAAATTACATTAATTATTATGAATTAATTTGAGGAAAAACATAATTCAAAATAGACGAATTCTAATCTCAAAATGTAAACAAATTAGCCTAAATACATCGCTGTGTTTATGCCATTTGTTTTGATGCGCGAGAGCTGTCAGAATTTCGCTGAGATATTATTTTCACTATACATATTAGAAAGACAACGGCACATTATGCACATTTCAAATCTTTCGAATCAATTTAATTAAATTGAAATTAGAAAATAAATAATAATGGATCATTACAACAATGAAGGTAATTATACAGATAATCTAAGGCGCAAACCAAAACTAATATGTATGTGGGGCATTTGCATTTAAATCTCACATAAAAAAATTTAAAATATAATTTTTGAATCATAATTTAATTAATTTTTGAATTAAAAAAAAGATTAAAATATAATTTTTAAATCATATTTCTGTTTCTTTTAAATCTGGGCGTGAGCAGATTTGTGTTTTGCATTTTTTTAATAATCTTTTGTGCTATTTTTAATTTTTCTGTCATGAACGTTACCTAAAAATACGTTTTACGTTATTTTTAAAATTATTAATTTCAAAATACAAAAGATTAATATACCATTTGCAAGTAGACATGTCATAAATGAGAATATACATCAATAAATTAAATTTATGTTTTTAAATTTCACAATTTATCTAAAATAAATAAAGTAACGTTCATGACAAAAAAACCCGTTTTTTTTAAAATAAAAGTCCAACATTATTTAAAAAAATACATTTTCATAAATTTCTGTATTGTGATCAAATACTTAACTTATACCCGTTAAAAATTATCTGGAAAATGCTAAGGGGACAAAGAAAATGCTTGGGGACAAAATCATGTGAGATTTAAATGCAAATGCCCCATGTAGATTTTACGTCCAGCACATTTCGCAGTCTACAATTGAGACTATTCTACATTTGAGAATATCTCAAAAGTAGATATCTGTGTCCTGGATACGCCCAATGAATGCTATGTATTGACGATTGGAGCATCATGGATTCCACCTAGTGGAACATTTTTAAACTGAGCCACCTGATCATTTAACGTTCGAAATTATTGTAAACAATTCCAATTTTGAATTGTAAACACAATTTTTACTTACCGGATTGCTAATAATTGTAAATATGTAATTCCAATTTTGAACTATAAAAACAATTTTTAATTATCGCATTGCTAAATTTTCTTTCGTCGAATATGTGACAAATGTCATTTTATCAGGTGCATCATTTTAACTTTTTTCCTCGAGAGGCGCTTTCTCTACTTTTACAATCGTCAATAGCATTCATGCCATTTTTAGTTATGGTAAAGTAAAATACATTTTTTAAGAATGTATTAAAAGAAGGGGAAATCCCTATTTATATATGGCTTTGTTAATTCAAAACGAACGTTGTGTAAAGAAAAAACATGTTTTTTTTAAAATACGAAAGAGTGCAAAACGTAATAGGTGTGTCCTTTTGAATGTTACGCGATAACTTCATGAATGCAATTCAGCTAATCCACACTAGGTCTCATGAGTCCGGTATCATTCTTCGTTTTCCCCCCTTTACCTATAAAACCGGTTTTGTTGCGGATTCATTTTCCAATAAAATTTTTTTTGGTTTCTGTGGTCTCACCACACTAACACAAACAAAAATGAAATAAAAAAAATGTTCAAGGACAATTTTGACTTTTTTTTTTAGTTTCTTATTGTGTTTCGACCAATGCCGTCTTGAATATATCTATTGGATGTGTGAATTAATTTTTAGCCTTTTTTTATAAAAAAGAAATGTTTATTAAAAGATAACGATACAGTATATTTTATCCAATATATTCGCCATCGTTAGCTATGACTTCCTGCCATCTCCTGAAAAGTTTGTGGATTCCTCGTTTGAAGAAGCCTTCAACTTTCCCAGCTATCCAGCCATCGATCCAATTTCGCACTTCTCCGGCGTTTCGGAAGCGTACGTCAGCCAGGCCTATTTGCATTGATCGAAACAAATGGTAGTCGGAATGTGCGAGGTCTGGAGAATACGCAGGTTGTTCAAGCCGATCCCAACCGAGTGGCTCTACTTTGTTTTGAGCGGTTTTTGCACGATGTGATCTGGCATTGTCATCATGAAACAAAACTTTATAGCTTTTGTTCGCTATTGCTGGCCGTTTTTCGTCTAATGCACGTGCCAAATTGTCCGGTTGGCGTCGGTAGCGATCACCTGTAACCCTGTAACCAAAATACACCACACTTTCTGGTCCCACCAAATACTCAGCATAACCTTATCGCAATGAATATCTCGTTTTGGCTGTGATGGTCCTGCTTGGCCTGGATCGACGTAAGCTGCTTTACGTTTGGGGTGTTCGTAATAGACCCACTTTTCATCGCCAGTAACAATTCGACGCAAAAAACTATGTTTTTTGTACTCAGCAAGATTTTTTTTGCATGCTTCAATTCGTGCTCTCAATTGATTTTCGGACAGTTGATGTGGGACCCATCTTCCTAGCTTTCGAATCTTTCCCATTGCATGCAAACGATGAGAAATGGTTGATCGGTCAATGTTTAACTGCATTGCAAGTTCTTTTTCCGTTTGACATGCATTTTCATCCAATAATGTTTGTAATTCGGCATCTTCAAACTTTTTTGGCTGACCTGGCCGTTCTTTGTCTGTCAAGTCAAAATCATCACTTTGGAATCGATGAAACCAATTGAAATAGCTTGCTCTCGATGGAGCTTGATTACCATAAGTATCAGAAAGCAATCGGTGAGCTTCAGCGGCAGTTTTCTTGGAATCAAAATAGAAAAGAAGAACCCCTCGAAAAAACAACTTATCACGATCCATTTTAAATCGATTACAAAAAAATGACGTAATATGAAAAATAACACTTTTTGCTCTGAATTAGATTGACAATTGTGACAGCTACAAAATGCAATTGGAATTGGTTGTCAAACTATACGCAATCTCACGTAGCGACATCTAAATGTCGAGTCTAAGAATTAATTCACACATCCAATAGTGGACCCCCGCTTTACGATGGTAATTCGTTCCACTAACTTCATCGTATTGTGAAATTATCGTAAAGTGAACCACATTTTACGTGACATAAATAACTTAATCGACGAGTCAAGATCACATTAAATTTTTTAATAATATCCTGTTGTTTGAGAAATGTAAATCGTAAAGTGAATTTTTAATCGTAAAGTGAGTTAGATTTTGGTAGAGTCCATTCATCGTAAAGCGATTTAATCGTATTGCGAGCCCATCGTAAAGCGGGAGTTTACTGTATATATAAATTTATTGAAGAATCCGGATTCATTTGAGACTGTGTGTGGATGCGACTGGTATTTTGATACCAGTACAGGGATTTTGGTCGCAAAATGAGGATTGAGGATTGAGAATTTTGTATATGTACACGGTGTATAATATACATTTTGCCATTGTGTGCCGTCAAATATTTGTATTGTATTAGTGTATTTTCTCATGCGTTTTCTCATGGGGTAAGTATCAAAAACAAGCGAAGCGGGTGAAATCGGTTCAAATTTTTGGTGCTTACGCTCGCCTTGAGTTATTTTTCTATTTGTTATTCATTCTAGCTCAACTGATTTAATCCCTTTATCTACAATAAAAGTACTCCTAATAACTTTCCATTGTTAATTAATCATTTTAATTATGTATTTTATTAATTTTTATATAATTTCTATTTTTTTTTGTTTTCAGTTGAGACTAAAAAATATAATTAAAGTTTAAAGTAAAAATAAACCGACAATAATAAAATTTAAAATACATTTGTAATCATTTAATTACGCTATTCGTTTTTTTTGGTCATTTTTTATTTTTATAAAATAATTAAATTATTTAAAAATTTGTTTAGTTTCCCAAACCAAAGACAATAAATAATAAAAAATAATTACATATTTTTATTTTTTAGTTACGTACATCCAAATTTTAGTTTTTATTTTTTTAATTCAATTTTATTTTAGTTTTGTTTTGCATATTTCATAAAAAATTATATTTTATTTAATTAAATAAATATAATAAATTAAACATTTTTACCGTTTTACTATTAAAAAAACTAAAGAAGAAGATTAAAAACTAAATTTAAAATACATAAAGTTATTACCATTTAAATATATACATAAATTAAAAATATTTAAATATTTAATTAATAAATAAATTAATATTAATTATATTGTTATTAAATAAAAATTTAAAAAAAAAGTTTGTTAAAATAAATATTATTATTATTACTATTATTATTATATTTGTAGTTTTTAAAAGTTTCAAAATAATTTTTAAAAAAAAACTTGATTGAATTTAATTTTATTTACAAGAAAAGAGTACAGCTAAAGGGCTTCCTGAAATATTTAAATATTTTCCAAAGATACTCATTTTTGTGTTTTTTTTTTTTTTCATTTGGTCGGCCGCCGCAATCAAATCAATAGTAAAATATCATTTTATATTATACATTTTTGTACTTAAAAGTGATAAAACCAAATAATAAGAAGCCAACCTTAAAAAAATAAAATTATATCAATCAATTCAAGAATCACTTATCCATATCGGGAGGGACCAACAATTTTTTTCTTTTCTATATTGTATTAAATTAAACAAACCAACCAATCGCCGGCATGATCGTGATGGAGCGCGAGCATGAAAAATGTTGGTCTCCTGGATTTATATTTAAATTACGAAATGAAAATCATTTTATATACCTAATTAATGAAAAATTAAAAAACAAAACAAATGAAATTTATTGAATAAAAATAAAAAATTATGAATTACCATTGAAGGTTTTTTTTTGTTATTAACTGTTTAGTTCTTTGAGTATATTGAATTACCGCGATCTAAGGAAGGTTAATATTATTATTGGGTGTTGAAATATATAATATACACATGGTAAGTACCATCATTGTTAAATTTTTGTGTCATTTATTTAAATGTTTAATTGGTGTAGTTTCAGATTTAAATAGTCATGTTTGTAATGTATATAGTCAATTTCATCAAACGAAAAACAAATGATCTGAAAACAAAATCATCCAACTCGATGGCAGCTTTTCAAACATTTCTTGCGTCGTCAACAGTGATGATTTTTTCAGTACAATTGTACTTTTTTCAGTACAATTGACTTTCCGAAAGTACGCTAGTACAATCAAGTGAACAATTGTACTTTTTCGGTTTCGAAAATATAATAGTACACTAAAGTCGAATTCAGTTTATTTTTAGCTTCAAACATTACAAAATTTTAAATGCATTCCATAAAATGTATTTAATTTAATATGTTGGTTGAAGTGAAGATATGTCGAATTCGCACCACCTCGTTACTTTTGGTGGTTATTGCGACAGTGTTTCTTTTTTATTTTAATACGAAAGCGATGTTTTCTAGAAAAAGTACCTTCGTGTCCGAAAAAGTACTATTTGTTGCACGGAAAAAGTACTATTGAAAATGTTGTAATATCATCCCTGGTCGTCAATCGTCGAATATCTTTCAAAATATCAACAAATATAGAATGTATGGTCAAAATATTTTTTGTTTTTTTATCCAAAAGAAATGCTCAAAATTTATGTCTCTAGACCAGAATACCCCTTAAACTATTTTGCAGGTTAAATGCACATTTCACAATTTGGGAATCGACCGATCAGGGCCGTTCTTATATATTTAGGCGCCCTGGGAGAAAAATATTAGGCGCCTTTGTAGAGGCAAAAAAAAATTTCCCAGTGCAGAATCATTTCTGTTTTAAAACCAGTACATTCGACACCATAAAATTCTAGAGAAAATACAAGACATGAAGTTCAAACAGTAGTTAGAAAGAGAGGCAATTCTTTCCAGAAACGAAAAAACGTTAGTGATTTCGACGATCGGAGTCGACACAATGAATAAAATGAGAACACCATACGATTGTGAAAATGCGTACTAGCATTGATACATCTATCAATAGGCGTTGAGACCTGTAATTGTCATACAAACGGCCATTTGGATCGGTCGAATATTTCTACACGTTCCGTGGAAAATTCAATTTTTTTGAAAATCAACTGAACTATAGCCCACAAATTCAGAGCCACAAAATTCGAAAATCTGCAAATGTGGTCCGATTTCGATGATCGATACCTCTACCAATAGGTGTTGGGACCTGCAATTGTCATACAAACGGCCATTTGGATCGGTCGAATATTTCTACACGTTCCGTGGAAAATTCAATTTTTTTGAAAATCAACTGAACTATAGCCCACAAATTCAGAGCCACAAAATTCGAAAATCTGCAAATGTGCTCCGATTTCGATGATTGATACCTCTATCAATAGGCGTTGAGACACTTAATTGTCACACAAACGGCTATTTGGATCGGTCGAATATTTCTACACGTTCCATGGAAAATTCAATTTTTTTGAAAATCAACTGAACTATAGCCCACAAATTCAGAGCCACAAAATTCGAAAATCTGCAAATGTGCTCCGATTTTGATGATTGATACGTCTACCAATAGGCCATTTTGATCGGTCGAATATTACTACACGTTCTGTGAAAAATTCAATTTTTTTTGAAAATCAACTGAACTATAGCCCACAAATTCAGAGCCACAAAATTCGAAAATCTGCAAATGTGCTCCGATTTCGATGATTGATACCTCTACCAATAGGTGTTGGGACCTGCAATTGTCATACAAACGGCCATTTGGATCGGTCGAATATTTCTACACGTTCCGTGGAAAATTCAATTTTTTTGAAAATCAACTGAACTATAGCCCACAAATTCAGAGCCACAAAATTCGAAAATCTGCAAATGTGCTCCGATTTCGATGATTGATACCTCTATCAATAGGCGTTGAGACACTTAATTGTCACACAAACGGCCATTTGGATCGGTCGAATATTTCTACACGTTCCGTGGAAAATTCAATTTTTTTTGAAAATTAACTGAACTATAGTCCACAAATTCAGAGCCACAAAATTCGAAAATCTGCAAATGTGCTCCGATTTCGATGATTGATACCTCTACCAATAGGCGTTGAGACACTTAATTGTCACACAAACGGCCATTTGGATCGGTCGAATATTTCTACACGTTTCGTGAAAAATTCAATTTTTTTGAAAATCAACTGAACTATAGCCCACAAATTCAGAGCCACAAAATTCGATAATCTGCAAATGTGGTCCGATTTCGATGATTGATACCTCTATCAATAGGCGTTGAGACACTTAATTGTCACACAAACGGCCATTTGGATCGGTCGAATATTTCTACACGTTCCGTGGAAAATTCAATTTTTTTGAAAATCAACTGAACTATAGCCCACAAATTCAGAGCCACAAAATTCGAAAATCTGCAAATGTGCTCCGATTTCGATGATTGATACCTCTACCAATAGGTGTTGGGACCTGCAATTGTCATACAAACGGCCATTTGGATCGGTCGAATATTTCTACACGTTCCGTGGAAAATTCAATTTTTTTTGAAAATTAACTGAACTATAGTCCACAAATTCAGAGCCACAAAATTCGAAAATCTGCAAATGTGCTCCGATTTCGATGATTGATACGTCTACCAATAGGCGTTGAGACCTGTAATTGTCATACAAACGGCCATTTGGATCGGTCGAATATTTCTACACGTTCCATGGAAAATTCAATTTTTTTGGAAATCAACTGAACTATAGCCCACAAATTCAGAGCCACAAAATTCGAAAATCTGCAAATGTGCTCCGATTTCGATGATTGATACGTCTACCAATAGGCGTTGAGACCTGTAATTGTCATACAAACGGCCATTTGGATCGGTCGAATTTTTCTACACGTTCCATGGAAAATTCAATTTTTTTGAAAATCAACTGAACTATAGCCCACAAATTCAGAGCCACAAAATTCGAAAATCTGCAAATGTGCTCCGATTTCGATGATTGATACCTCTACCAATAGGTGTTGGGACCTGCAATTGTCATACAAACGGCCATTTGGATCGGTCGAATATTTCTACACGTTTCGTGAAAAATTCAATTTTTTTTGAAAATTAACTGAACTATAGCCCACAAATTCAGAGCCAGAAAATTCGAAAATCTGCAAATGTGCTCCGATTTCGATGATTGATACCTCTATCAATAGGCGTTGAGACCTGTAATTGTCATACAAACGGCCATTTGGATCGGTCGAATATTTCTACACGTTCCATGGAAAATTCAATTTTTTTGAAAATCAACTGAACTATAGCCCACAAATTCAGAGCCACAAAATTCGAAAATCTGCAAATGTGCTCCGATTTCGATGATTGATACCTCTATCAATAGGCGTTGAGACACTTAATTGTCACACAAACGGCCATTTGGATCGGTCGAATATTTCTACACGTTCCATGGAAAATTCAATTTTTTTGGAAATCAACTGAACTATAGCCCACAAATTCAGAGCCACAAAATTCGAAAATCTGCAAATGTGCTCCGATTTCGATGATTGATACCTCTATCAATAGGCGTTGAGACCTGTAATTGTCATACAAACGGCCATTTGGATCGGTCGAATTTTTCTACACGTTCCATGGAAAATTCAATTTTTTTGAAAATTAACTGAACTATAGCCCACAAATTCAGAGCCACAAAATTCGAAAATCTGCAAATGTGCTCCGATTTCGATGATTGATACCTCTATCAATAGGCGTTGAGACCTGTAATTGTCATACAAACGGCCATTTGGATCGGTCGAATATTTCTACACGTTCCATGGAAAATTCAATTTTTTTGGAAATCAACTGAACTATAGCCCACAAATTCAGAGCCACAAAATTCGAAAATCTGCAAATGTGCTCCGATTTCGATGATTGATACGTCTACCAATAGGCGTTGAGACCTGTAATTGTCATACAAACGGCCATTTGGATCGGTCGAATTTTTCTACACGTTCCATGGAAAATTTAATTTTTTTGAAAATCAACTGAACTATAGCCCACAAATTCAGAGCCACAAAATTCGAAAATCTGCAAATGTGCTCCGATTTCGATGATTGATACCTCTACCAATAGGTGTTGGGACCTGCAATTGTCATACAAACGGCCATTTGGATCGGTCGAATATTTCTACACGTTTCGTGAAAAATTCAATTTTTTTGAAAATCAACTGAACTATAGCCCACAAATTCAGAGCCACAAAATTCGAAAATCTGCAAATGTGCTCCGATTTCGATGATTGATACGTCTACCAATAGGCCATTTGGATCGGTCGAATATTTCTACACGTTCCGTGGAAAATTCAATTTTTTTGAAAATCAACTGAACTATAGCCCACAAATTCAGAGCCACAAAATTCGAAAATCTGCAAATGTGCTCCGATTTCGATGATTGATACCTCTATCAATAGGCGTTGAGACCTGTAATTGTCATACAAACGGCCATTTGGATCGGTCGAATATTTCTACACGTTCCATGGAAAATTCAATTTTTTTGAAAATCAACTGAACTATAGCCCACAAATTCAGAGCCACAAAATTCGAAAATCTGCAAATGTGCTCCGATTTCGATGATTGATACCTCTATCAATAGGCGTTGAGACCTGTAATTGTCATACAAACGGCCATTTGGATCGGTCGAATATTTCTACACGTTCCATGGAAAATTCAATTTTTTTGGAAATCAACTGAACTATAGCCCACAAATTCAGAGCCACAAAATTCGAAAATCTGCAAATGTGCTCCGATTTCGATGATTGATACCTCTATCAATAGGCGTTGAGACCTGTAATTGTCATACAAACGGCCATTTGGATCGGTCGAATATTTCTACACGTTCCATGGAAAATTCAATTTTTTTGAAAATCAACTGAACTATAGCCCACAAATTCAGAGCCACAAAATTCGAAAATCTGCAAATGTGCTCCGATTTCGATGATTGATACCTCTATCAATAGGCGTTGAGACACTTAATTGTCACACAAACGGCCATTTGGATCGGTCGAATATTTCTACACGTTCCATGGAAAATTCAATTTTTTTGGAAATCAACTGAACTATAGCCCACAAATTCAGAGCCACAAAATTCGAAAATCTGCAAATGTGCTCCGATTTCGATGATTGATACCTCTATCAATAGGCGTTGAGACCTGTAATTGTCATACAAACGGCCATTTGGATCGGTCGAATTTTTCTACACGTTCCATGGAAAATTCAATTTTTTTGAAAATTAACTGAACTATAGCCCACAAATTCAGAGCCACAAAATTCGAAAATCTGCAAATGTGCTCCGATTTCGATGATTGATACCTCTATCAATAGGCGTTGAGACCTGTAATTGTCATACAAACGGCCATTTGGATCGGTCGAATATTTCTACACGTTCCATGGAAAATTCAATTTTTTTGGAAATCAACTGAACTATAGCCCACAAATTCAGAGCCACAAAATTCGAAAATCTGCAAATGTGCTCCGATTTCGATGATTGATACGTCTACCAATAGGCGTTGAGACCTGTAATTGTCATACAAACGGCCATTTGGATCGGTCGAATTTTTCTACACGTTCCATGGAAAATTTAATTTTTTTGAAAATCAACTGAACTATAGCCCACAAATTCAGAGCCACAAAATTCGAAAATCTGCAAATGTGCTCCGATTTCGATGATTGATACCTCTACCAATAGGTGTTGGGACCTGCAATTGTCATACAAACGGCCATTTGGATCGGTCGAATATTTCTACACGTTTCGTGAAAAATTCAATTTTTTGAAAATCAACTGAACTATAGCCCACAAATTCAGAGCCAGAAAATTCGAAAATCTGCAAATGTGGTCCGATTTCGATGATCGATACCTCTACCAATAGGTGTTGGGACCTGCAATTGTCATACAAACGGCCATTTGGATCGGTCGAATATTTCTACACGTTCCGTGGAAAATTCAATTTTTTTGAAAATCAACTGAACTATAGCCCACAAATTCAGAGCCACAAAATTCGAAAATCTGCAAATGTGCTCCGATTTCGATGATTGATACCTCTATCAATAGGCGTTGAGACACTTAATTGTCACACAAACGGCTATTTGGATCGGTCGAATATTTCTACACGTTCCATGGAAAATTCAATTTTTTTGAAAATCAACTGAACTATAGCCCACAAATTCAGAGCCACAAAATTCGAAAATCTGCAAATGTGCTCCGATTTTGATGATTGATACGTCTACCAATAGGCCATTTTGATCGGTCGAATATTACTACACGTTCTGTGAAAAATTCAATTTTTTTTGAAAATAAACTGAACTATAGCCCACAAATTCAGAGCCACAAAATTCGAAAATCTGCAAATGTGCTCCGATTTCGATGATTGATACCTCTACCAATAGGTGTTGGGACCTGCAATTGTCATACAAACGGCCATTTGGATCGGTCGAATATTTCTACACGTTCCGTGGAAAATTCAATTTTTTTGAAAATCAACTGAACTATAGCCCACAAATTCAGAGCCACAAAATTCGAAAATCTGCAAATGTGCTCCGATTTCGATGATTGATACCTCTATCAATAGGCGTTGAGACACTTAATTGTCACACAAACGGCCATTTGGATCGGTCGAATATTTCTACACGTTCCGTGGAAAATTCAATTTTTTTTGAAAATTAACTGAACTATAGTCCACAAATTCAGAGCCACAAAATTCGAAAATCTGCAAATGTGCTCCGATTTCGATGATTGATACCTCTACCAATAGGCGTTGAGACACTTAATTGTCACACAAACGGCCATTTGGATCGGTCGAATATTTCTACACGTTTCGTGAAAAATTCAATTTTTTTGAAAATCAACTGAACTATAGCCCACAAATTCAGAGCCACAAAATTCGATAATCTGCAAATGTGGTCCGATTTCGATGATTGATACCTCTATCAATAGGCGTTGAGACACTTAATTGTCACACAAACGGCCATTTGGATCGGTCGAATATTTCTACACGTTCCGTGGAAAATTCAATTTTTTTGAAAATCAACTGAACTATAGCCCACAAATTCAGAGCCACAAAATTCGAAAATCTGCAAATGTGCTCCGATTTCGATGATTGATACCTCTACCAATAGGTGTTGGGACCTGCAATTGTCATACAAACGGCCATTTGGATCGGTCGAATATTTCTACACGTTCCGTGGAAAATTCAATTTTTTTTGAAAATTAACTGAACTATAGTCCACAAATTCAGAGCCACAAAATTCGAAAATCTGCAAATGTGCTCCGATTTCGATGATTGATACGTCTACCAATAGGCGTTGAGACCTGTAATTGTCATACAAACGGCCATTTGGATCGGTCGAATATTTCTACACGTTCCATGGAAAATTCAATTTTTTTGGAAATCAACTGAACTATAGCCCACAAATTCAGAGCCACAAAATTCGAAAATCTGCAAATGTGCTCCGATTTCGATGATTGATACGTCTACCAATAGGCGTTGAGACCTGTAATTGTCATACAAACGGCCATTTGGATCGGTCGAATTTTTCTACACGTTCCATGGAAAATTCAATTTTTTTGAAAATCAACTGAACTATAGCCCACAAATTCAGAGCCACAAAATTCGAAAATCTGCAAATGTGCTCCGATTTCGATGATTGATACCTCTACCAATAGGTGTTGGGACCTGCAATTGTCATACAAACGGCCATTTGGATCGGTCGAATATTTCTACACGTTTCGTGAAAAATTCAATTTTTTTTGAAAATTAACTGAACTATAGCCCACAAATTCAGAGCCAGAAAATTCGAAAATCTGCAAATGTGCTCCGATTTCGATGATTGATACCTCTATCAATAGGCGTTGAGACCTGTAATTGTCATACAAACGGCCATTTGGATCGGTCGAATATTTCTACACGTTCCATGGAAAATTCAATTTTTTTGAAAATCAACTGAACTATAGCCCACAAATTCAGAGCCACAAAATTCGAAAATCTGCAAATGTGCTCCGATTTCGATGATTGATACCTCTATCAATAGGCGTTGAGACACTTAATTGTCACACAAACGGCCATTTGGATCGGTCGAATATTTCTACACGTTCCATGGAAAATTCAATTTTTTTGGAAATCAACTGAACTATAGCCCACAAATTCAGAGCCACAAAATTCGAAAATCTGCAAATGTGCTCCGATTTCGATGATTGATACCTCTATCAATAGGCGTTGAGACCTGTAATTGTCATACAAACGGCCATTTGGATCGGTCGAATTTTTCTACACGTTCCATGGAAAATTCAATTTTTTTGAAAATTAACTGAACTATAGCCCACAAATTCAGAGCCACAAAATTCGAAAATCTGCAAATGTGCTCCGATTTCGATGATTGATACCTCTATCAATAGGCGTTGAGACCTGTAATTGTCATACAAACGGCCATTTGGATCGGTCGAATATTTCTACACGTTCCATGGAAAATTCAATTTTTTTGGAAATCAACTGAACTATAGCCCACAAATTCAGAGCCACAAAATTCGAAAATCTGCAAATGTGCTCCGATTTCGATGATTGATACGTCTACCAATAGGCGTTGAGACCTGTAATTGTCATACAAACGGCCATTTGGATCGGTCGAATTTTTCTACACGTTCCATGGAAAATTTAATTTTTTTGAAAATCAACTGAACTATAGCCCACAAATTCAGAGCCACAAAATTCGAAAATCTGCAAATGTGCTCCGATTTCGATGATTGATACCTCTACCAATAGGTGTTGGGACCTGCAATTGTCATACAAACGGCCATTTGGATCGGTCGAATATTTCTACACGTTTCGTGAAAAATTCAATTTTTTTGAAAATCAACTGAACTATAGCCCACAAATTCAGAGCCACAAAATTCGAAAATCTGCAAATGTGCTCCGATTTCGATGATTGATACGTCTACCAATAGGCCATTTGGATCGGTCGAATATTTCTACACGTTCCGTGGAAAATTCAATTTTTTTGAAAATCAACTGAACTATAGCCCACAAATTCAGAGCCACAAAATTCGAAAATCTGCAAATGTGCTCCGATTTCGATGATTGATACCTCTATCAATAGGCGTTGAGACCTGTAATTGTCATACAAACGGCCATTTGGATCGGTCGAATATTTCTACACGTTCCATGGAAAATTCAATTTTTTTGAAAATCAACTGAACTATAGCCCACAAATTCAGAGCCACAAAATTCGAAAATCTGCAAATGTGCTCCGATTTCGATGATTGATACCTCTATCAATAGGCGTTGAGACCTGTAATTGTCATACAAACGGCCATTTGGATCGGTCGAATATTTCTACACGTTCCATGGAAAATTCAATTTTTTTGGAAATCAACTGAACTATAGCCCACAAATTCAGAGCCACAAAATTCGAAAATCTGCAAATGTGCTCCGATTTCGATGATTGATACCTCTATCAATAGGCGTTGAGACCTGTAATTGTCATACAAACGGCCATTTGGATCGGTCGAATATTTCTACACGTTCCATGGAAAATTCAATTTTTTTGAAAATCAACTGAACTATAGCCCACAAATTCAGAGCCACAAAATTCGAAAATCTGCAAATGTGCTCCGATTTCGATGATTGATACCTCTATCAATAGGCGTTGAGACACTTAATTGTCACACAAACGGCCATTTGGATCGGTCGAATATTTCTACACGTTCCATGGAAAATTCAATTTTTTTGGAAATCAACTGAACTATAGCCCACAAATTCAGAGCCACAAAATTCGAAAATCTGCAAATGTGCTCCGATTTCGATGATTGATACCTCTATCAATAGGCGTTGAGACCTGTAATTGTCATACAAACGGCCATTTGGATCGGTCGAATTTTTCTACACGTTCCATGGAAAATTCAATTTTTTTGAAAATTAACTGAACTATAGCCCACAAATTCAGAGCCACAAAATTCGAAAATCTGCAAATGTGCTCCGATTTCGATGATTGATACCTCTATCAATAGGCGTTGAGACCTGTAATTGTCATACAAACGGCCATTTGGATCGGTCGAATATTTCTACACGTTCCATGGAAAATTCAATTTTTTTGGAAATCAACTGAACTATAGCCCACAAATTCAGAGCCACAAAATTCGAAAATCTGCAAATGTGCTCCGATTTCGATGATTGATACGTCTACCAATAGGCGTTGAGACCTGTAATTGTCATACAAACGGCCATTTGGATCGGTCGAATTTTTCTACACGTTCCATGGAAAATTTAATTTTTTTGAAAATCAACTGAACTATAGCCCACAAATTCAGAGCCACAAAATTCGAAAATCTGCAAATGTGCTCCGATTTCGATGATTGATACCTCTACCAATAGGTGTTGGGACCTGCAATTGTCATACAAACGGCCATTTGGATCGGTCGAATATTTCTACACGTTTCGTGAAAAATTCAATTTTTTTGAAAATCAACTGAACTATAGCCCACAAATTCAGAGCCACAAAATTCGAAAATCTGCAAATGTGCTCCGATTTCGATGATTGATACGTCTACCAATAGGCCATTTGGATCGGTCGAATATTTCTACACGTTCCGTGGAAAATTCAATTTTTTTGAAAATCAACTGAACTATAGCCCACAAATTCAGAGCCACAAAATTCGAATATCTGCAAATGTGCTCCGATTTCGATGATTGATACCTCTACCAATAGGCGTTGAGACCTGTAATTGTCATACAAACGGCCAGTTGGATCGGTCGAATATTTCTACACGTTCCTTGGAAAATTCAATTTTTTTTGAAAATCAACTGAACTATAGCCCACAAATTCAGAGCCACAAAATTCGAAAATCTGCAAATGTGCTCCGATTTCGATGATTGATACCTCTACCAATAGGTGTTGGGACCTGCAATTGTCATACAAACGGCCATTTGGATCGGTCGAATATTTCTACACGTTTCGTGAAAAATTCAATTTTTTTGAAAATCAACTGAACTATAGCCCACAAATTCAGAGCCACAAAATTCGAAAATCTGCAAATGTGCTCCGATTTTGATGATTGATACGTCTACCAATAGGCCATTTTGATCGGTCGAATATTACTACACGTTCCGTGAAAAATTCAATTTTTTTTTGAAAATCAACTGAACTATAGCCCACAAATTCAGAGCCACAAAATTCGAAAATCTGCAAATGTGCTCCGATTTTGATGATTGATACGTCTACCAATAGGCGTTGAGACACTTAATTGTCACACAAACGGCCATTTGGATCGGTCGAATATTTCTACACGTTCCGTGGAAAATTCAATTTTTTTGAAAATCAACTGAACTATAGCCCACAAATTCAGAGCCACAAAATTCGAAAATCTGCAAATGTGCTCCGATTTCGATGATTGATACCTCTATCAATAGGCGTTGAGACACTTAATTGTCACACAAACGGCCATTTGGATCGGTCGAATATTTCTACACGTTCCGTGGAAAATTCAATTTTTTTGAAAATCAACTGAACTATAGCCCACAAATTCAGAGCCACAAAATTCGAAAATCTGCAAATGTGCTCCGATTTCGATGATTGATACGTCTACCAATAGGCCATTTTGATCGGTCGAATATTACTACACGTTCCGTGGAAAATTCAATTTTTTTGAAAATCAACTGAACTATAGCCCACAAATTCAGAGCCACAAAATTCGAATATCTGCAAATGTGCTCCGATTTCGATGATTGATACCTCTACCAATAGGCGTTGAGACCTGTAATTGTCATACAAACGGCCATTTGGATCGGTCAAATATTTCTACACGTTTCGTGAAAAATTCAATTTTTTTGAAAATCAACTGAACTATAGCCCACAAATTCAGAGCCACAAAATTCGAAAATCTGCAAATGTGCTCCGATTTTGATGATTGATACGTCTACCAATAGGCCATTTGGATCGGTCGAATATTTCTACACGTTTCGTGAAAAATTCAATTTTTTTGAAAATCAACTGAACTATAGCCCACAAATTCAGAGCCACAAAATTCGAAAATCTGCAAATGTGCTCCGATTTTGATGATTGATACGTCTACCAATAGGCCATTTTGATCGGTCGAATATTACTACACGTTCCGTGGAAAATTCAATTTTTTTGAAAATCAACTGAACTATAGCCCACAAATTCAGAGCCACAAAATTCGAAAATCTGCAAATGTGCTCCGATTTTGATGATTGATACGTCTACCAATAGGCCATTTTGATCGGTCGAATATTACTACACGTTCCGTGGAAAATTCAATTTTTTTGAAAATCAACTGAACTATAGCCCACAAATTCAGAGCCACAAAATTCGATAATCTGCAAATGTCCTCCGATTTCGATGATTGATACCTCTATCAATAGGCGTTGAGACCTGTAATTGTCATACAAACGGCCATTTGGATCGGTCGAATATTTCTACACGTTCCGTGGAAAATTCAATTTTTTTGAAAATCAACTGAACTATAGCCCACAAATTCAGAGCCACAAAATTCGAAAATCTGCAAATGTGCTCCGATTTCGATGATTGATACCTCTATCAATAGGCGTTGAGACACTTAATTGTCACACAAACGGCCATTTGGATCGGTCGAATATTTCTACACGTTCCGTGGAAAATTCAATTTTTTTGAAAATCAACTGAACTATAGCCCACAAATTCAGAGCCACAAAATTCGAAAATCTGCAAATGTGCTCCGATTTCGATGATTGATACCTCTAACAATAGGCGTTGAGACACTTGATTATCACACAAATGGCCATTTGGATCGGTCGAATATTTCTACACGTTCCATGGAAAATTCAATTTTTTTGAAAATCAACTGAACTATAGCCCACAAATTCAGAGCCACAAAATTCGAAAATCTGCAAATGTGCTCCGATTTTGATGATTGATACGTCTACCAATAGGCCATTTTGATCGGTCGAATATTACTACACGTTCCGTGAAAAATTCAATTTTTTTTTAAAATCAACTGAACTATAGCCCACAAATTCAGAGCCACAAAATTCGAAAATCTGCAAATGTGCTCCGATTTCGATGATTGATACCTCTACCAATAGGTGTTGGGACCTGCAATTGTCATACAAACGGCCATTTGGATCGGTCGAATATTTCTACACGTTTCGTGAAAAATTCAATTTTTTTGAAAATCAACTGAACTATAGCCCACAAATTCAGAGCCACAAAATTCGAAAATCTGCAAATGTGCTCCGATTTTGATGATTGATACGTCTACCAATAGGCCATTTTGATCGGTCGAATATTACTACACGTTCCGTGGAAAATTCAATTTTTTTGAAAATCAACTGAACTATAGCCCACAAATTCAGAGCCACAAAATTCGAATATCTGCAAATGTGCTCCGATTTCGATGATTGATACCTCTACCAATAGGCGTTGAGACCTGTAATTGTCATACAAACGGCCATTTGGATCGGTCAAATATTTCTACACGTTTCGAGGAAAATTCATTTTTTTGAAAATCAACTGAACTATAGCCCACAAATTCAGAGCCACAAAATTCGATAATCTGCAAATGTGCTCCGATTTCGATGATTGATACCTCTATCAATAGGCGTTGAGACCTGTAATTGTCATACAAACGGCCATTTGGATCGGTCGAATATTTCTACACGTTCCGTGGAAAATTCAATTTTTTTGAATATCAACTGAACTATAGCCCACAAATTCAGAGCCACAAAATTCGATAATCTGCAAATGTGCTCCGATTTCGATGATTGATACCTCTACCAATAGGCGTTGAGACACTTAATTGTCACACAAACGGCCATTTGGATCGGTCGAATATTTCTACACGTTCCATGGAAAATTCAATTTTTTTGAAAATCAACTGAACTATAGCCCACAAATTCAGAGCCACAAAATTCGAAAATCTGCAAATGTGCTCCGATTTTGATGATTGATACGTCTACCAATAGGCCATTTTGATCGGTCGAATATTACTACACGTTCCGTGAAAAATTCAATTTTTTTTGAAAATCAACTGAACTATAGCCCACAAATTCAGAGCCACAAAATTCGAAAATCTGCAAATGTGCTCCGATTTTGATGATTGATACGTCTACCAATAGGCCATTTTGATCGGTCGAATATTACTACACGTTCCGTGAAAAATTCAATTTTTTTTGAAAATCAACTGAACTATAGCCCACAAATTCAGAGCTACAAAATTCGAAAATCTGCAAATGTGCTCCGATTTCGATGATTGATACCTCTACCAATAGGTGTTGGGACCTGCAATTGTCATACAAACGGCCATTTGGATCGGTCGAATATTTCTACACGTTTCGTGAAAAATTCAATTTTTTTGAAAATCAACTGAACTATAGCCCACAAATTCAGAGCCACAAAATTCGAAAATCTGCAAATGTGCTCCGATTTTGATGATTGATACGTCTACCAATAGGCCATTTTGATCGGTTGAATATTACTACACGTTCTGTGAAAAATTCAATTTTTTTTGAAAATCAACTGAACTATAGCCCACAAATTCAGAGCCACAAAATTCGAAAATCTGCAAATGTGCTCCGATTTCGATGATTGATACCTCTACCAATAGGCCATTTTGATCGGTCGAATATTACTACACGTTCCGTGGAAAATTCAATTTTTTTTGAAAATCAACTGAACTATAGCCCACAAATTCAGAGCCACAAAATTCGAAAATCTGCAAATGTGCTCCGATTTTGATGATTGATACGTCTACCAATAGGCCATTTTGATCGGTTGAATATTACTACACGTTCTGTGAAAAATTCAATTTTTTTTGAAAATCAACTGAACTATAGCCCACAAATTCAGAGCCACAAAATTCGAAAATCTGCAAATGTGCTCCGATTTCGATGATTGATACCTCTACCAATAGGTGTTGGGACCTGCAATTGTCATACAAACGGCCATTTGGATCGGTCGAATATTTCTACACGTTCCGTGGAAAATTCAATTTTTTTGAAAATCAACTGAACTATAGCCCACAAATTCAGAGCCACAAAATTCGAAAATCTGCAAATGTGCTCCGATTTCGATGATTGATACCTCTATCAATAGGCGTTGAGACACTTAATTGTCACACAAACGGCCATTTGGATCGGTCGAATATTTCTACACGTTCCGTGGAAAATTCAATTTTTTTGAAAATCAACTGAACTATAGCCCACAAATTCAGAGCCACAAAATTCGATAATCTGCAAATGTGGTCCGATTTCGATGATTGATACCTCTATCAATAGGCGTTGAGACACTTAATTGTCACACAAACGGCCATTTGGATCGGTCGAATATTTCTACACGTTCCGTGGAAAATTCAATTTTTTTGAAAATCAACTGAACTATAGCCCACAAATTCAGAGCCACAAAATTCGAAAATCTGCAAATGTGCTCCGATTTCGATGATTGATACCTCTACCAATAGGTGTTGGGACCTGCAATTGTCATACAAACGGCCATTTGGATCGGACGAATATTTCTACACGTTCCGTGGAAAATTCAATTTTTTTGAAAATCAACTGAACTATAGCCCACAAATTCAGAGCCACAAAATTCGAAAATCTGCAAATGTGCTCCGATTTCGATGATTGATACCTCTACCAATAGGTGTTGGGACCTGAAATTGTCATACAAACGGCCATTTGGATCGGTCGAATATTTCTACACGTTCCGTGGAAAATTCAATTTTTTTGAAAATCAACTGAACTATAGCCCACAAATTCAGAGCCACAAAATTCGAAAATCTGCAAATGTGCTCCGATTTCGATGATTGATACGTCTACCAATAGGCCATTTTGATCGGTCGAATATTACTACACGTTCCGTGGAAAATTCAATTTTTTTTGAAAATCAACTGAACTATAGCCCACAAATTCAGAGCCACAAAATTCGAATATCTGCAAATGTGCTCCGATTTCGATGATTGATACCTCTACCAATAGGCGTTGAGACCTGTAATTGTCATACAAACGGCCATTTGGATCGGTCGAATATTTCTACACGTTCCGTGGAAAATTCAATTTTTTTGAAAATCAACTGAACTATAGCCCACAAATTCAGAGCCACAAAATTCGAAAATCTGCAAATGTGCTCCGATTTCGATGATTGATACCTCTATCAATAGGCGTTGAGACACTTAATTGTCACACAAACGGCTATTTGGATCGGTCGAATATTTCTACACGTTCCATGGAAAATTCAATTTTTTTGAAAATCAACTGAACTATAGCCCACAAATTCAGAGCCACAAAATTCGAAAATCTGCAAATGTGCTCCGATTTTGATGATTGATACGTCTACCAATAGGCCATTTTGATCGGTTGAATATTACTACACGTTCTGTGAAAAATTCAATTTTTTTTGAAAATCAACTGAACTATAGCCCACAAATTCAGAGCCACAAAATTCGAAAATCTGCAAATGTGCTCCGATTTCGATGATTGATACCTCTACCAATAGGTGTTGGGACCTGCAATTGTCATACAAACGGCCATTTGGATCGGTCGAATATTTCTACACGTTCCGTGGAAAATTCAATTTTTTTGAAAATCAACTGAACTATAGTCCACAAATTCAGAGCCACAAAATTCGAAAATCTGCAAATGTGCTCCGATTTCGATGATTGATACCTCTACCAATAGGTGTTGGGACCTGCAATTGTCATACAAACGGCCATTTTGATCGGTCGAATATTTCTACACGTTCCGTGGAAAATTCAATTTTTTTGAAAATCAACTGAACTATAGCCCACAAATTCAGAGCCACAAAATTCGAAAATCTGCAAATGTGCTCCGATTTTGATGATTGATACGTCTACCAATAGGCCATTTTGATCGGTCGAATATTACTACACGTTCCGTGGAAAATTCAATTTTTTTTGAAAATCAACTGAACTATAGCCCACAAATTCAGAGCCACAAAATTCGAAAATCTGCAAATGTGCTCCGATTTTGATGATTGATACGTCTACCAATAGGCCATTTTGATCGGTTGAATATTACTACACGTTCTGTGAAAAATTCAATTTTTTTTGAAAATCAACTGAACTATAGCCCACAAATTCAGAGCCACAAAATTCGAAAATCTGCAAATGTGCTCCGATTTCGATGATTGATACCTCTACCAATAGGTGTTGGGACCTGCAATTGTCATACAAACGGCCATTTGGATCGGTCGAATATTTCTACACGTTCCGTGGAAAATTCAATTTTTTTGAAAATCAACTGAACTATAGTCCACAAATTCAGAGCCACAAAATTCGAAAATCTGCAAATGTGCTCCGATTTCGATGATTGATACCTCTACCAATAGGTGTTGGGACCTGCAATTGTCATACAAACGGCCATTTTGATCGGTCGAATATTTCTACACGTTCCGTGGAAAATTCAATTTTTTTGAAAATCAACTGAACTATAGCCCACAAATTCAGAGCCACAAAATTCGAAAATCTGCAAATGTGCTCCGATTTCGATGATTGATACCTCTACCAATAGGCGTTGAGACACTTAATTGTCACACAAACGGCCATTTGGATCGGTCGAATATTTCTACACGTTTCGTGAAAAATTCAATTTTTTTGAAAATCAACTGAACTATAGCCCACAAATTCAGAGCCACAAAATTCGATAATCTGCAAATGTGCTCCGATTTCGATGATTGATACCTCTATCAATAGGCGTTGAGACACTTAATTGTCACACAAACGGCCATTTGGATCGGTCGAATATTTCTACACGTTCCGTGGAAAATTCAATTTTTTTGAAAATCAACTGAACTATAGCCCACAAATTCAGAGCCACAAAATTCGAAAATCTGCAAATGTGCTCCGATTTCGATGATTGATACCTCTACCAATAGGTGTTGGGACCTGCAATTGTCATACAAACGGCCATTTGGATCGGTCGAATATTTCTACACGTTCCGTGGAAAATTCAATTTTTTTGAAAATCAACTGAACTATAGCCCACAAATTCAGAGCCACAAAATTCGAAAATCTGCAAATGTGCTCCGATTTCGATGATTGATACCTCTATCAATAGGCGTTGAGACACTTAATTGTCACACAAACGGCCATTTGGATCGGTCGAATATTTCTACACGTTCCGTGGAAAATTCAATTTTTTTGAAAATCAACTGAACTATAGCCCACAAATTCAGAGCCACAAAATTCGAAAATCTGCAAATGTGCTCCGATTTCGATGATTGATACCTCTACCAATAGGTGTTGGGACCTGCAATTGTCATACAAACGGCCATTTGGATCGGTCGAATATTTCTACACGTTCCGTGGAAAATTCAATTTTTTTGAAAATCAACTGAACTATAGCCCACAAATTCAGAGCCACAAAATTCGATAATCTGCAAATGTGGTCCGATTTCGATGATTGATACCTCTATCAATAGGCGTTGAGACACTTAATTGTCACACAAACGGCCATTTGGATCGGTCGAATATTTCTACACGTTCCGTGGAAAATTCAATTTTTTTGAAAATCAACTGAACTATAGCCCACAAATTCAGAGCCACAAAATTCGATAATCTGCAAATGTGCTCCGATTTCGATGATTGATACCTCTACCAATAGGCGTTGAGACACTTAATTGTCACACAAACGGCCATTTGGATCGGTCGAATATTTCTACACGTTTCGTGAAAAATTCAATTTTTTTGAAAATCAACTGAACTATAGCCCACAAATTCAGAGCCACAAAATTCGAAAATCTGCAAATGTGCTCCGATTTCGATGATTGATACCTCTACCAATAGGCGTTGAGACACTTAATTGTCACACAAACGGCCATTTGGATCGGTCGAATATTTCTACACGTTTCGTGAAAAATTCAATTTTTTTGAAAATCAACTGAACTGTAGCCCACAAATTCAGAGCCACAAAATTCGATAATCTGCAAATGTGGTCCGATTTCGATGATTGATACCTCTATCAATAGGCGTTGAGACACTTAATTGTCACACAAACGGCCATTTGGATCGGTCGAATATTTCTACACGTTCCGTGGAAAATTCAATTTTTTTGAAAATCAACTGAACTATAGCCCACAAATTCAGAGCCACAAAATTCGAAAATCTGCAAATGTGCTCCGATTTCGATGATTGATACCTCTACCAATAGGTGTTGGGACCTGCAATTGTCATACAAACGGCCATTTGGATCGGTCGAATATTTCTACACGTTCCGTGGAAAATTCAATTTTTTTGAAAATCAACTGAACTATAGCCCACAAATTCAGAGCCACAAAATTCGATAATCTGCAAATGTGGTCCGATTTCGATGATTGATACCTCTATCAATAGGCGTTGAGACACTTAATTGTCACACAAACGGCCATTTGGATCGGTCGAATATTTCTACACGTTCCGTGGAAAATTCAATTTTTTTGAAAATCAACTGAACTATAGCCCACAAATTCAGAGCCACAAAATTCGAAAATCTGCAAATGTGGTCCGATTTCGATGATCGATACCTCTACCAATAGGTGTTGGGACCTGCAATTGTCATACAAACGGCCATTTGGATCGGTCGAATATTTCTACACGTTCCGTGGAAAATTCAATTTTTTTGAAAATCAACTGAACTATAGCCCACAAATTCAGAGCCACAAAATTCGAAAATCTGCAAATGTGCTCCGATTTCGATGATTGATACCTCTATCAATAGGCGTTGAGACACTTAATTGTCACACAAACGGCTATTTGGATCGGTCGAATATTTCTACACGTTCCATGGAAAATTCAATTTTTTTGAAAATCAACTGAACTATAGCCCACAAATTCAGAGCCACAAAATTCGAAAATCTGCAAATGTGCTCCGATTTCGATGATTGATACCTCTACCAATAGGTGTTGGGACCTGCAATTGTCATACAAACGGCCATTTGGATTGGTCGAATATTTCTACACGTTCCGTGGAAAATTCAATTTTTTTGAAAATCAACTGAACTATAGCCCACAAATTCAGAGCCACAAAATTCGAAAATCTGCAAATGTGCTCCGATTTCGATGATTGATACCTCTATCAATAGGCGTTGAGACACTTAATTGTCACACAAACGGCCATTTGGATCGGTCGAATATTTCTACACGTTCCGTGGAAAATTCAATTTTTTTGAAAATCAACTGAACTATAGCCCACAAATTCAGAGCCACAAAAATCGAAAATCTGCAAATTTGCTCCGATTTCGATGATTGCTACCGCTTTCAATAGGCGTTGAGACCTGTAATTGTCATACCAACGGCCATTTGGATCGGTCGAATATTTCTACACGTTTCGTGGTAAATTCAATTTTTTTGAAAATCAACTGAACTGTAGCCCACAAATTCAGAGCCACAAAATTCGATAATCTGCAAATGTGGTCCGATTTCGATGATTGATACCTCTATCAATAGGCGTTGAGACACTTAATTGTCACACAAACGGCCATTTGGATCGGTCGAATATTTCTACACGTTTCGTGAAAAATTCAATTTTTTTGAAAATCAACTGAACTGTAGCCCACAAATTCAGAGCCACAAAATTCGATAATCTGCAAATGTGGTCCGATTTCGATGATTGATACCTCTATCAATAGGCGTTGAGACACTTAATTGTCACACAAACGGCCATTTGGATCGGTCGAATATTTCTACACGTTCCGTGGAAAATTCAATTTTTTTGAAAATCAACTGAACTATAGCCCACAAATTCAGAGCCACAAAATTCGAAAATCTGCAAATGTGCTCCGATTTCGATGATTGATACCTCTACCAATAGGTGTTGGGACCTGCAATTGTCATACAAACGGCCATTTGGATCGGTCGAATATTTCTACACGTTCCGTGGAAAATTCAATTTTTTTGAAAATCAACTGAACTATAGCCCACAAATTCAGAGCCACAAAATTCGAAAATCTGCAAATGTGCTCCGATTTCGATGATTGATACCTCTACCAATAGGCGTTGAGACACTTAATTGTCACACAAACGGCCATTTGGATCGGTCGAATATTTCTACACGTTTCGTGAAAAATTCAATTTTTTTGAAAATCAACTGAACTATAGCCCACAAATTCAGAGCCACAAAATTCGATAATCTGCAAATGTGGTCCGATTTCGATGATTGATACCTCTATCAATAGGCGTTGAGACACTTAATTGTCACACAAACGGCCATTTGGATCGGTCGAATATTTCTACACGTTTCGTGGAAAATTCAATTTTTTTGAAAATCAACTGAACTATAGCCCACAAATTCAGAGCCACAAAATTCGAAAATCTGCAAATGTGCTCCGATTTCGATGATTGATACCTCTACCAATAGGTGTTGGGACCTGCAATTGTCATACAAACGGCCATTTGGATCGGTCGAATATTTCTACACGTTCCGTGGAAAATTCAATTTTTTTGAAAATCAACTGAACTATAGCCCACAAATTCAGAGCCACAAAATTCGAAAATCTGCAAATGTGCTCCGATTTCGATGATTGATACCTCTATCAATAGGCGTTGAGACACTTAATTGTCACACAAACGGCCATTTGGATCGGTCGAATATTTCTACACGTTCCGTGGAAAATTCAATTTTTTTGAAAATCAACTGAACTATAGCCCACAAATTCAGAGCCACAAAATTCGAAAATCTGCAAATGTGCTCCGATTTCGATGATTGATACCTCTACCAATAGGCGTTGAGACACTTAATTGTCACACAAACGGCCATTTGGATCGGTCGAATATTTCTACACGTTTCGTGAAAAATTCAATTTTTTTGAAAATCAACTGAACTATAGCCCACAAATTCAGAGCCACAAAATTCGAAAATCTGCAAATGTGCTCCGATTTCGATGATTGATACCTCTATCAATAGGCGTTGAGACCTGTAATTGTCATACAAACGGCCATTTGGATCGGTCGAATATTTCTACACGTTCCATGGAAAATTCAATTTTTTTGGAAATCAACTGAACTATAGCCCACAAATTCAGAGCCACAAAATTCGAAAATCTGCAAATGTGCTCCGATTTCGATGATTGATACGTCTACCAATAGGCGTTGAGACCTGTAATTGTCATACAAACGGCCATTTGGATCGGTCGAATTTTTCTACACGTTCCATGGAAAATTTAATTTTTTTGAAAATCAACTGAACTATAGCCCACAAATTCAGAGCCACAAAATTCGAAAATCTGCAAATGTGCTCCGATTTTGATGATTGATACGTCTACCAATAGGCCATTTTGATCGGTCGAATATTACTACACGTTCCGTGGAAAATTCAATTTTTTTGAAAATCAACTGAACTATAGCCCACAAATTCAGAGCCACAAAATTCGAATATCTGCAAATGTGCTCCGATTTCGATGATTGATACCTCTACCAATAGGTGTTGGGACCTGCAATTGTCATACAAACGGCCATTTGGATCGGTCGAAAATTTCTACACGTTTCGTGAAAAATTCAATTTTTTTGAAAATCAACTGAACTATAGCCCACAAATTCAGAGCCACAAAATTCGAAAATCTGCAAATGTGCTCCGATTTCGATGATTGATACCTCTATCAATAGGCGTTGAGACACTTAATTGTCACACAAACGGCCATTTGGATCGGTCGAATATTTCTACACGTTCCGTGGAAAATTCAATTTTTTTGAAAATCAACTGAACTATAGCCCACAAATTCAGAGCCACAAAATTCGAAAATCTGCAAATGTGCTCCGATTTCGATGATTGATACCTCTACCAATAGGCGTTGAGACACTTAATTGTCACACAAACGGCCATTTGGATCGGTCGAATATTTCTACACGTTCCGTGGAAAATTCAATTTTTTTGAAAATCAACTGAACTATAGCCCACAAATTCAGAGCCACAAAATTCGAAAATCTGCAAATGTGCTCCGATTTCGATGATTGATACCTCTATCAATAGGCGTTGAGACACTTAATTGTCACACAAACGGCCATTTGGATCGGTCGAATATTTCTACACGTTCCGTGGAAAATTCAATTTTTTTGAAAATCAACTGAACTATAGCCCACAAATTCAGAGCCACAAAATTCGAAAATCTGCAAATGTGCTCCGATTTCGATGATTGATACCTCTACCAATAGGCGTTGAGACACTTAATTGTCACACAAACGGCCATTTGGATCGGTCGAATATTTCTACACGTTTCGTGAAAAATTCAATTTTTTTGAAAATCAACTGAACTATAGCCCACAAATTCAGAGCCACAAAATTCGAAAATCTGCAAATGTGCTCCGATTTTGATGATTGATACGTCTACCAATAGGCCATTTTGATCGGTCGAATATTACTACACGTTCCGTGGAAAATTCAATTTTTTTGAAAATCAACTGAACTATAGCCCACAAATTCAGAGCCACAAAATTCGAATATCTGCAAATGTGCTCCGATTTCGATGATTGATACCTCTACCAATAGGCGTTGAGACCTGTAATTGTCATACAAACGGCCATTTGGATCGGTCAAATATTTCTACACGTTTCGTGAAAAATTCAATTTTTTTGAAAATCAACTGAACTATAGCCCACAAATTCAGAGCCACAAAATTCGAAAATCTGCAAATGTGCTCCGATTTTGATGATTGATACGTCTACCAATAGGCCATTTGGATCGGTCGAATATTTCTACACGTTTCGTGAAAAATTCAATTTTTTTGAAAATCAACTGAACTATAGCCCACAAATTCAGAGCCACAAAATTCGAAAATCTGCAAATGTGCTCCGATTTTGATGATTGATACGTCTACCAATAGGCCATTTTGATCGGTCGAATATTACTACACGTTCCGTGGAAAATTCAATTTTTTTGAAAATCAACTGAACTATAGCCCACAAATTCAGAGCCACAAAATTCGAAAATCTGCAAATGTGCTCCGATTTTGATGATTGATACGTCTACCAATAGGCCATTTTGATCGGTCGAATATTACTACACGTTCCGTGGAAAATTCAATTTTTTTGAAAATCAACTGAACTATAGCCCACAAATTCAGAGCCACAAAATTCGATAATCTGCAAATGTCCTCCGATTTCGATGATTGATACCTCTATCAATAGGCGTTGAGACCTGTAATTGTCATACAAACGGCCATTTGGATCGGTCGAATATTTCTATACGTTCCGTGGAAAATTCAATTTTTTTGAAAATCAACTGAACTATAGCCCACAAATTCAGAGCCACAAAATTCGAAAATCTGCAAATGTGCTCCGATTTCGATGATTGATACCTCTATCAATAGGCGTTGAGACACTTAATTGTCACACAAACGGCCATTTGGATCGGTCGAATATTTCTACACGTTCCGTGGAAAATTCAATTTTTTTGAAAATCAACTGAACTATAGCCCACAAATTCAGAGCCACAAAATTCGAAAATCTGCAAATGTGCTCCGATTTCGATGATTGATACCTCTACCAATAGGCGTTGAGACACTTAATTATCACACAAATGGCCATTTGGATCGGTCGAATATTTCTACACGTTCCATGGAAAATTCAATTTTTTTGAAAATCAACTGAACTATAGCCCACAAATTCAGAGCCACAAAATTCGAAAATCTGCAAATGTGCTCCGATTTTGATGATTGATACGTCTACCAATAGGCCATTTTGATCGGTCGAATATTACTACACGTTCCGTGAAAAATTCAATTTTTTTTTAAAATCAACTGAACTATAGCCCACAAATTCAGAGCCACAAAATTCGAAAATCTGCAAATGTGCTCCGATTTTGATGATTGATACGTCTACCAATAGGCCATTTTGATCGGTCGAATATTACTACACGTTCCGTGGAAAATTCAATTTTTTTGAAAATCAACTGAACTATAGCCCACAAATTCAGAGCCACAAAATTCGAATATCTGCAAATGTGCTCCGATTTCGATGATTGATACCTCTACTAATAGGCGTTGAGACCTGTAATTGTCATACAAACGGCCATTTGGATCGGTCAAATATTTCTACACGTTTCGAGGAAAATTCATTTTTTTGAAAATCAACTGAACTATAGCCCACAAATTCAGAGCCACAAAATTCGATAATCTGCAAATGTGCTCCGATTTCGATGATTGATACCTCTATCAATAGGCGTTGAGACCTGTAATTGTCATACAAACGGCCATTTGGATCGGTCGAATATTTCTACACGTTCCGTGGAAAATTCAATTTTTTTGAATATCAACTGAACTATAGCCCACAAATTCAGAGCCACAAAATTCGAAAATCTGCAAATGTGCTCCGATTTTGATGATTGATACCTCTACCAATAGGCGTTGAGACCTGTAATTGTCATACAAACGGCCATTTGGATCGGTCAAATATTTCTACACGTTTCGAGGAAATTTCATTTTTTTGAAAATCAACTGAACTATAGCCCACAAATTCAGAGCCACAAAATTCGATAATCTGCAAATGTGCTCCGATTTCGATGATTGATACCTCTATCAATAGGCGTTGAGACACTTAATTGTCACACAAACGGCCATTTGGATCGGTCGAATATTTCTACACGTTCCGTGGAAAATTCAATTTTTTTGAAAATCAACTGAACTATAGCCCACAAATTCAGAGCCACAAAATTCGATAATCTGCAAATGTGCTCCGATTTCGATGATTGATACCTCTACCAATAGGCGTTGAGACACTTAATTGTCACACAAACGGCCATTTGGATCGGTCGAATATTTCTACACGTTCCATGGAAAATTCAATTTTTTTGAAAATCAACTGAACTATAGCCCACAAATTCAGAGCCACAAAATTCGAAAATCTGCAAATGTGCTCCGATTTTGATGATTGATACGTCTACCAATAGGCCATTTTGATCGGTCGAATATTACTACACGTTCCGTGAAAAATTCAATTTTTTTTGAAAATCAACTGAACTATAGCCCACAAATTCAGAGCTACAAAATTCGAAAATCTGCAAATGTGCTCCGATTTCGATGATTGATACCTCTACCAATAGGTGTTGGGACCTGCAATTGTCATACAAACGGCCATTTGGATCGGTCGAATATTTCTACACGTTTCGTGAAAAATTCAATTTTTTTGAAAATCAACTGAACTATAGCCCACAAATTCAGAGCCACAAAATTCGAAAATCTGCAAATGTGCTCCGATTTTGATGATTGATACGTCTACCAATAGGCCATTTTGATCGGTCGAATATTACTACACGTTCCGTGGAAAATTCAATTTTTTTTGAAAATCAACTGAACTATAGCCCACAAATTCAGAGCCACAAAATTCGAATATCTGCAAATGTGCTCCGATTTCGATGATTGATACCTCTACCAATAGGCGTTGAGACCTGTAATTGTCATACAAACGGCCATTTGGATCGGTCGAATATTTCTACACGTTCCGTGGAAAATTCAATTTTTTTGAAAATCAACTGAACTATAGCCCACAAATTCAGAGCCACAAAATTCGAAAATCTGCAAATGTGCTCCGATTTCGATGATTGATACCTCTATCAATAGGCGTTGAGACACTTAATTGTCACACAAACGGCCATTTGGATCGGTCGAATATTTCTACACGTTCCGTGGAAAATTCAATTTTTTTGAAAATCAACTGAACTATAGCCCACAAATTCAGAGCCACAAAATTCGAAAATCTGCAAATGTGCTCCGATTTCGATGATTGATACCTCTATCAATAGGCGTTGAGACACTTAATTGTCACACAAACGGCTATTTGGATCGGTCGAATATTTCTACACGTTCCATGGAAAATTCAATTTTTTTGAAAATCAACTGAACTATAGCCCACAAATTCAGAGCCACAAAATTCGAAAATCTGCAAATGTGCTCCGATTTTGATGATTGATACGTCTACCAATAGGCCATTTTGATCGGTCGAATATTACTACACGTTCCGTGGAAAATTCAATTTTTTTTGAAAATCAACTGAACTATAGCCCACAAATTCAGAGCCACAAAATTCGAAAATCTGCAAATGTGCTCCGATTTTGATGATTGATACGTCTACCAATAGGCCATTTTGATCGGTCGAATATTACTACACGTTCCGTGGAAAATTCAATTTTTTTGAAAATCAACTGAACTATAGCCCACAAATTCAGAGCCACAAAATTCGATAATCTGCAAATGTGGTCCGATTTCGATGATTGATACCTCTATCAATAGGCGTTGAGACACTTAATTGTCACACAAACGGCCATTTGGATCGGTCGAATATTTCTACACGTTCCGTGGAAAATTCAATTTTTTTGAAAATCAACTGAACTATAGCCCACAAATTCAGAGCCACAAAATTCGAAAATCTGCAAATGTGGTCCGATTTCGATGATCGATACCTCTACCAATAGGTGTTGGGACCTGCAATTGTCATACAAACGGCCATTTGGATCGGTCGAATATTTCTACACGTTCCGTGGAAAATTCAATTTTTTTGAAAATCAACTGAACTATAGCCCACAAATTCAGAGCCACAAAATTCGAAAATCTGCAAATGTGCTCCGATTTCGATGATTGATACCTCTATCAATAGGCGTTGAGACACTTAATTGTCACACAAACGGCTATTTGGATCGGTCGAATATTTCTACACGTTCCATGGAAAATTCAATTTTTTTGAAAATCAACTGAACTATAGCCCACAAATTCAGAGCCACAAAATTCGAAAATCTGCAAATGTGCTCCGATTTCGATGATTGATACCTCTACCAATAGGTGTTGGGACCTGCAATTGTCATACAAACGGCCATTTGGATTGGTCGAATATTTCTACACGTTCCGTGGAAAATTCAATTTTTTTGAAAATCAACTGAACTATAGCCCACAAATTCAGAGCCACAAAATTCGAAAATCTGCAAATGTGCTCCGATTTCGATGATTGATACCTCTATCAATAGGCGTTGAGACACTTAATTGTCACACAAACGGCCATTTGGATCGGTCGAATATTTCTACACGTTCCGTGGAAAATTCAATTTTTTTGAAAATCAACTGAACTATAGCCCACAAATTCAGAGCCACAAAAATCGAAAATCTGCAAATTTGCTCCGATTTCGATGATTGCTACCGCTTTCAATAGGCGTTGAGACCTGTAATTGTCATACCAACGGCCATTTGGATCGGTCGAATATTTCTACACGTTTCGTGGTAAATTCAATTTTTTTGAAAATCAACTGAACTGTAGCCCACAAATTCAGAGCCACAAAATTCGATAATCTGCAAATGTGGTCCGATTTCGATGATTGATACCTCTATCAATAGGCGTTGAGACACTTAATTGTCACACAAACGGCCATTTGGATCGGTCGAATATTTCTACACGTTTCGTGAAAAATTCAATTTTTTTGAAAATCAACTGAACTGTAGCCCACAAATTCAGAGCCACAAAATTCGATAATCTGCAAATGTGGTCCGATTTCGATGATTGATACCTCTATCAATAGGCGTTGAGACACTTAATTGTCACACAAACGGCCATTTGGATCGGTCGAATATTTCTACACGTTCCGTGGAAAATTCAATTTTTTTGAAAATCAACTGAACTATAGCCCACAAATTCAGAGCCACAAAATTCGAAAATCTGCAAATGTGCTCCGATTTCGATGATTGATACCTCTACCAATAGGTGTTGGGACCTGCAATTGTCATACAAACGGCCATTTGGATCGGTCGAATATTTCTACACGTTCCGTGGAAAATTCAATTTTTTTGAAAATCAACTGAACTATAGCCCACAAATTCAGAGCCACAAAATTCGAAAATCTGCAAATGTGCTCCGATTTCGATGATTGATACCTCTACCAATAGGCGTTGAGACACTTAATTGTCACACAAACGGCCATTTGGATCGGTCGAATATTTCTACACGTTTCGTGAAAAATTCAATTTTTTTGAAAATCAACTGAACTATAGCCCACAAATTCAGAGCCACAAAATTCGATAATCTGCAAATGTGGTCCGATTTCGATGATTGATACCTCTATCAATAGGCGTTGAGACACTTAATTGTCACACAAACGGCCATTTGGATCGGTCGAATATTTCTACACGTTTCGTGGAAAATTCAATTTTTTTGAAAATCAACTGAACTATAGCCCACAAATTCAGAGCCACAAAATTCGAAAATCTGCAAATGTGCTCCGATTTCGATGATTGATACCTCTACCAATAGGTGTTGGGACCTGCAATTGTCATACAAACGGCCATTTGGATCGGTCGAATATTTCTACACGTTCCGTGGAAAATTCAATTTTTTTGAAAATCAACTGAACTATAGCCCACAAATTCAGAGCCACAAAATTCGAAAATCTGCAAATGTGCTCCGATTTCGATGATTGATACCTCTATCAATAGGCGTTGAGACACTTAATTGTCACACAAACGGCCATTTGGATCGGTCGAATATTTCTACACGTTCCGTGGAAAATTCAATTTTTTTGAAAATCAACTGAACTATAGCCCACAAATTCAGAGCCACAAAATTCGAAAATCTGCAAATGTGCTCCGATTTCGATGATTGATACCTCTACCAATAGGCGTTGAGACACTTAATTGTCACACAAACGGCCATTTGGATCGGTCGAATATTTCTACACGTTTCGTGAAAAATTCAATTTTTTTGAAAATCAACTGAACTATAGCCCACAAATTCAGAGCCACAAAATTCGAAAATCTGCAAATGTGCTCCGATTTCGATGATTGATACCTCTATCAATAGGCGTTGAGACCTGTAATTGTCATACAAACGGCCATTTGGATCGGTCGAATATTTCTACACGTTCCATGGAAAATTCAATTTTTTTGGAAATCAACTGAACTATAGCCCACAAATTCAGAGCCACAAAATTCGAAAATCTGCAAATGTGCTCCGATTTCGATGATTGATACGTCTACCAATAGGCGTTGAGACCTGTAATTGTCATACAAACGGCCATTTGGATCGGTCGAATTTTTCTACACGTTCCATGGAAAATTTAATTTTTTTGAAAATCAACTGAACTATAGCCCACAAATTCAGAGCCACAAAATTCGAAAATCTGCAAATGTGCTCCGATTTTGATGATTGATACGTCTACCAATAGGCCATTTTGATCGGTCGAATATTACTACACGTTCCGTGGAAAATTCAATTTTTTTGAAAATCAACTGAACTATAGCCCACAAATTCACAGCCACAAAATTCGAATATCTGCAAATGTGCTCCGATTTCGATGATTGATACCTCTACCAATAGGTGTTGGGACCTGCAATTGTCATACAAACGGCCATTTGGATCGGTCGAAAATTTCTACACGTTTCGTGAAAAATTCAATTTTTTTGAAAATCAACTGAACTATAGCCCACAAATTCAGAGCCACAAAATTCGAAAATCTGCAAATGTGCTCCGATTTCGATGATTGATACCTCTATCAATAGGCGTTGAGACACTTAATTGTCACACAAACGGCCATTTGGATCGGTCGAATATTTCTACACGTTCCGTGGAAAATTCAATTTTTTTGAAAATCAACTGAACTATAGCCCACAAATTCAGAGCCACAAAATTCGAAAATCTGCAAATGTGCTCCGATTTCGATGATTGATACCTCTACCAATAGGCGTTGAGACACTTAATTGTCACACAAACGGCCATTTGGATCGGTCGAATATTTCTACACGTTCCGTGGAAAATTCAATTTTTTTGAAAATCAACTGAACTATAGCCCACAAATTCAGAGCCACAAAATTCGAAAATCTGCAAATGTGCTCCGATTTCGATGATTGATACCTCTATCAATAGGCGTTGAGACACTTAATTGTCACACAAACGGCCATTTGGATCGGTCGAATATTTCTACACGTTCCGTGGAAAATTCAATTTTTTTGAAAATCAACTGAACTATAGCCCACAAATTCAGAGCCACAAAATTCGAAAATCTGCAAATGTGCTCCGATTTCGATGATTGATACCTCTACCAATAGGCGTTGAGACACTTAATTGTCACACAAACGGCCATTTGGATCGGTCGAATATTTCTACACGTTTCGTGAAAAATTCAATTTTTTTGAAAATCAACTGAACTATAGCCCACAAATTCAGAGCCACAAAATTCGAAAATCTGCAAATGTGCTCCGATTTTGATGATTGATACGTCTACCAATAGGCCATTTTGATCGGTCGAATATTACTACACGTTCCGTGGAAAATTCAATTTTTTTGAAAATCAACTGAACTATAGCCCACAAATTCAGAGCCACAAAATTCGAATATCTGCAAATGTGCTCCGATTTCGATGATTGATACCTCTACCAATAGGCGTTGAGACCTGTAATTGTCATACAAACGGCCATTTGGATCGGTCAAATATTTCTACACGTTTCGTGAAAAATTCAATTTTTTTGAAAATCAACTGAACTATAGCCCACAAATTCAGAGCCACAAAATTCGAAAATCTGCAAATGTGCTCCGATTTTGATGATTGATACGTCTACCAATAGGCCATTTGGATCGGTCGAATATTTCTACACGTTTCGTGAAAAATTCAATTTTTTTGAAAATCAACTGAACTATAGCCCACAAATTCAGAGCCACAAAATTCGAAAATCTGCAAATGTGCTCCGATTTTGATGATTGATACGTCTACCAATAGGCCATTTTGATCGGTCGAATATTACTACACGTTCCGTGGAAAATTCAATTTTTTTGAAAATCAACTGAACTATAGCCCACAAATTCAGAGCCACAAAATTCGAAAATCTGCAAATGTGCTCCGATTTTGATGATTGATACGTCTACCAATAGGCCATTTTGATCGGTCGAATATTACTACACGTTCCGTGGAAAATTCAATTTTTTTGAAAATCAACTGAACTATAGCCCACAAATTCAGAGCCACAAAATTCGATAATCTGCAAATGTCCTCCGATTTCGATGATTGATACCTCTATCAATAGGCGTTGAGACCTGTAATTGTCATACAAACGGCCATTTGGATCGGTCGAATATTTCTATACGTTCCGTGGAAAATTCAATTTTTTTGAAAATCAACTGAACTATAGCCCACAAATTCAGAGCCACAAAATTCGAAAATCTGCAAATGTGCTCCGATTTCGATGATTGATACCTCTATCAATAGGCGTTGAGACACTTAATTGTCACACAAACGGCCATTTGGATCGGTCGAATATTTCTACACGTTCCGTGGAAAATTCAATTTTTTTGAAAATCAACTGAACTATAGCCCACAAATTCAGAGCCACAAAATTCGAAAATCTGCAAATGTGCTCCGATTTCGATGATTGATACCTCTACCAATAGGCGTTGAGACACTTAATTATCACACAAATGGCCATTTGGATCGGTCGAATATTTCTACACGTTCCATGGAAAATTCAATTTTTTTGAAAATCAACTGAACTATAGCCCACAAATTCAGAGCCACAAAATTCGAAAATCTGCAAATGTGCTCCGATTTTGATGATTGATACGTCTACCAATAGGCCATTTTGATCGGTCGAATATTACTACACGTTCCGTGAAAAATTCAATTTTTTTTTAAAATCAACTGAACTATAGCCCACAAATTCAGAGCCACAAAATTCGAAAATCTGCAAATGTGCTCCGATTTTGATGATTGATACGTCTACCAATAGGCCATTTTGATCGGTCGAATATTACTACACGTTCCGTGGAAAATTCAATTTTTTTGAAAATCAACTGAACTATAGCCCACAAATTCAGAGCCACAAAATTCGAATATCTGCAAATGTGCTCCGATTTCGATGATTGATACCTCTACCAATAGGCGTTGAGACCTGTAATTGTCATACAAACGGCCATTTGGATCGGTCAAATATTTCTACACGTTTCGAGGAAAATTCATTTTTTTGAAAATCAACTGAACTATAGCCCACAAATTCAGAGCCACAAAATTCGATAATCTGCAAATGTGCTCCGATTTCGATGATTGATACCTCTATCAATAGGCGTTGAGACCTGTAATTGTCATACAAACGGCCATTTGGATCGGTCGAATATTTCTACACGTTCCGTGGAAAATTCAATTTTTTTGAATATCAACTGAACTATAGCCCACAAATTCAGAGCCACAAAATTCGAAAATCTGCAAATGTGCTCCGATTTTGATGATTGATACCTCTACCAATAGGCGTTGAGACCTGTAATTGTCATACAAACGGCCATTTGGATCGGTCAAATATTTCTACACGTTTCGAGGAAATTTCATTTTTTTGAAAATCAACTGAACTATAGCCCACAAATTCAGAGCCACAAAATTCGATAATCTGCAAATGTGCTCCGATTTCGATGATTGATACCTCTATCAATAGGCGTTGAGACACTTAATTGTCACACAAACGGCCATTTGGATCGGTCGAATATTTCTACACGTTCCGTGGAAAATTCAATTTTTTTGAAAATCAACTGAACTATAGCCCACAAATTCAGAGCCACAAAATTCGATAATCTGCAAATGTGCTCCGATTTCGATGATTGATACCTCTACCAATAGGCGTTGAGACACTTAATTGTCACACAAACGGCCATTTGGATCGGTCGAATATTTCTACACGTTCCATGGAAAATTCAATTTTTTTGAAAATCAACTGAACTATAGCCCACAAATTCAGAGCCACAAAATTCGAAAATCTGCAAATGTGCTCCGATTTTGATGATTGATACGTCTACCAATAGGCCATTTTGATCGGTCGAATATTACTACACGTTCCGTGAAAAATTCAATTTTTTTTGAAAATCAACTGAACTATAGCCCACAAATTCAGAGCTACAAAATTCGAAAATCTGCAAATGTGCTCCGATTTCGATGATTGATACCTCTACCAATAGGTGTTGGGACCTGCAATTGTCATACAAACGGCCATTTGGATCGGTCGAATATTTCTACACGTTTCGTGAAAAATTCAATTTTTTTGAAAATCAACTGAACTATAGCCCACAAATTCAGAGCCACAAAATTCGAAAATCTGCAAATGTGCTCCGATTTTGATGATTGATACGTCTACCAATAGGCCATTTTGATCGGTCGAATATTACTACACGTTCCGTGGAAAATTCAATTTTTTTTGAAAATCAACTGAACTATAGCCCACAAATTCAGAGCCACAAAATTCGAATATCTGCAAATGTGCTCCGATTTCGATGATTGATACCTCTACCAATAGGCGTTGAGACCTGTAATTGTCATACAAACGGCCATTTGGATCGGTCGAATATTTCTACACGTTCCGTGGAAAATTCAATTTTTTTGAAAATCAACTGAACTATAGCCCACAAATTCAGAGCCACAAAATTCGAAAATCTGCAAATGTGCTCCGATTTCGATGATTGATACCTCTATCAATAGGCGTTGAGACACTTAATTGTCACACAAACGGCCATTTGGATCGGTCGAATATTTCTACACGTTCCGTGGAAAATTCAATTTTTTTGAAAATCAACTGAACTATAGCCCACAAATTCAGAGCCACAAAATTCGAAAATCTGCAAATGTGCTCCGATTTCGATGATTGATACCTCTATCAATAGGCGTTGAGACACTTAATTGTCACACAAACGGCTATTTGGATCGGTCGAATATTTCTACACGTTCCATGGAAAATTCAATTTTTTTGAAAATCAACTGAACTATAGCCCACAAATTCAGAGCCACAAAATTCGAAAATCTGCAAATGTGCTCCGATTTTGATGATTGATACGTCTACCAATAGGCCATTTTGATCGGTCGAATATTACTACACGTTCCGTGGAAAATTCAATTTTTTTTGAAAATCAACTGAACTATAGCCCACAAATTCAGAGCCACAAAATTCGAAAATCTGCAAATGTGCTCCGATTTTGATGATTGATACGTCTACCAATAGGCCATTTTGATCGGTCGAATATTACTACACGTTCTGTGAAAAATTCAATTTTTTTTGAAAATCAACTGAACTATAGCCCACAAATTCAGAGCCACAAAATTCGAAAATCTGCAAATGTGCTCCGATTTCGATGATTGATACCTCTACCAATAGGTGTTGGGACCTGCAATTGTCATACAAACGGCCATTTGGATCGGACGAATATTTCTACACGTTCCGTGGAAAATTCAATTTTTTTGAAAATCAACTGAACTATAGCCCACAAATTCAGAGCCACAAAATTCGAAAATCTGCAAATGTGCTCCGATTTCGATGATTGATACCTCTATCAATAGGCGTTGAGACACTTAATTGTCACACAAACGGCCATTTGGATCGGTCGAATATTTCTACACGTTCCGTGGAAAATTCAATTTTTTTGAAAATCAACTGAACTATAGCCCACAAATTCAGAGCCACAAAATTCGAAAATCTGCAAATGTGCTCCGATTTCGATGATTGATACCTCTATCAATAGGCGTTGAGACACTTAATTGTCACACAAACGGCCATTTGGATCGGTCGAATATTTCTACACGTTCCGTGGAAAATTCAATTTTTTTGAAAATCAACTGAACTATAGCCCACAAATTCAGAGCCACAAAATTCGAAAATCTGCAAATGTGCTCCGATTTTGATGATTGATACGTCTACCAATAGGCCATTTTGATCGGTCGAATATTACTACACGTTCTGTGAAAAATTCAATTTTTTTTGAAAATCAACTGAACTATAGCCCACAAATTCAGAGCCACAAAATTCGAAAATCTGCAAATGTGCTCCGATTTCGATGATTGATACCTCTACCAATAGGTGTTGGGACCTGCAATTGTCATACAAACGGCCATTTGGATCGGACGAATATTTCTACACGTTCCGTGGAAAATTCAATTTTTTTGAAAATCAACTGAACTATAGCCCACAAATTCAGAGCCACAAAATTCGAAAATCTGCAAATGTGCTCCGATTTCGATGATTGATACCTCTATCAATAGGCGTTGAGACACTTAATTGTCACACAAACGGCCATTTGGATCGGTCGAATATTTCTACACGTTCCGTGGAAAATTCAATTTTTTTGAAAATCAACTGAACTATAGCCCACAAATTCAGAGCCACAAAATTCGAAAATCTGCAAATGTGCTCCGATTTCGATGATTGATACCTCTATCAATAGGCGTTGAGACACTTAATTGTCACACAAACGGCCATTTGGATCGGTCGAATATTTCTACACGTTCCGTGGAAAATTCAATTTTTTTTGAAAATCAACTGAACTATAGCCCACAAATTCAGAGCCACAAAATTCGAAAATCTGCAAATGTGCTCCGATTTTGATGATTGATACGTCTACCAATAGGCCATTTTGATCGGTCGAATATTTCTACACGTTCCGTGGAAAATTCAATTTTTTTGAAAATCAACTGAACTATAGCCCACAAATTCAGAGCCACAAAATTCGAAAATCTGCAAATGTGCTCCGATTTCGATGATTGATACCTCTATCAATAGGCGTTGAGACACTTAATTGTCACACAAACGGCCTTTTGGATCGGTCGAATATTTCTACACGTTC